>CM065481.1:52534141-52946901 GCA_032873175.1 Leptopilina drosophilae
AATTAGTGCGCCTCCATTGTCCACGTAGTCGACTAATGTTTTTAAAAAAATATCCAATTAATAATAATTAAATTTTAAAGATTTAATTCATCAACAAACCTTGCATACACAAAATAACCACCCCGGGATGCAAAGAATACCGCAGGTAATATTCTAATTATACAGAAAAACACTGTTAAATGTGAATCATAAAATTGTTAAAAAACTAATTGAATGAAGATAATAAAATAAATTTTAAAAAATTGTTGAATTCAAAACATAATCCAAACGTTTTTATAATTGTGCAAAGAACTTCCAAATGAAATGTAAAATAAAGAGGGAGGAATAAAGAGAACAAAGATAATTTTTAATACAAAATCCACCATAACGAGTGTAAACTGTAATATTCCTAAACATTAATATTTCTTAAAAAAAAGAAAACGAAGGAATAGAGTTAATATAAAATTTTATTTCATCCTGTAACATGATGTTACCAATTAGTGGAACAATTATATTATACAGAGAGGAAAATATAAATTACAGAAAAAAAAAGGATTATCTACTAGACCCCCCCCCCATATAAGGTCAGTGACACGATAATTTTTCACAGCTATTCCAATGGACCTTTCCTTGGTACGAATAACACCTTTATCGTGACAACGGGCCTTATCGTACCTTTTCCGCTTCGACGTAACGACAAGCTCATTCGGGGAAATCTCGCGCCAATTCGGTTAGCAAGTTTCAGTTTACTTTGGATCTGTTAAGC
Source organism: Leptopilina drosophilae (assembly GCA_032873175.1). Lineage (NCBI taxonomy): Eukaryota > Metazoa > Arthropoda > Insecta > Hymenoptera > Figitidae > Leptopilina > Leptopilina drosophilae. The sequence continues at coordinate 52,534,887 of CM065481.1, forward strand.
CATTTAACACATTAAACCTCATTTATTTTTTGACAATAGGCCGATTAAAATGTCATTGTCATTGGTACATATAAAGTTACGTGCGATGAAATTAAACTAGAAATATTTCTACAAAAAATTATTTTTTTACACACTCGTTACAAAAAGAAAATGGATATCATTTTTTTTAAAAGTTAAAAAAATGCATGAGGAGAAGGGGTCGAAAACTGTTTTAATTATGAGCTTTTAAAGTCTGAGTGCACTTTTAAGCGTCGACAGATTTAATTACAAGCTTTTACAGTTTTTAAAATGTAATTAGAGTTTAAACTCGTTCCAATTAGTAGTTTACTATTATGTAGTCATTACGATCCTTATGATCTTAACTGGAATATGATAATAATAATATTGTAATGAATTTTTTCTTTTTTTTAATTTAATTATTTCCTTTTTTTTTAATTTAAGTAAATATATAGATGGTAAATTTTTTTAAGAAAATATAAAAGATGCAATACTAAATTATTCATACTCCATAGAAAAACTATTAATTAATATAGTTTTGCATTATTTTTTCGTTACCGAAATTATATTTTTAATAATATTGTTATATTTTCTCAAATCTTTGATATTGTTTTTAATAATCTGTTGTTTTTTTAAATAATTGACTACAGACTGTACTTTTATGATTTTCCCTAATTTCGTATTTTACATAATATTCATTTCAGTTAAAATTCAATTTCTATTTCTCAAATCTAGTAGTTTTTCAAATTGTTATTGATGATCTATATTTTCTTTAAAATAACGATTCTGTGATTTTCTTTATTTCTTCTGTCAAATAACGATTCGAAAAAATGTAAATCAGAAAATTTTAATCTTAATAAAAATTAACAATTTAATTCTTAATATAAATTGTTGTTGTGTAAGATTACGAAATTAGTAAACATAAAAATTCTAGTAATTAATTATTTTGAAAAAAATAAATTATAACGACACAAATAATGAATTTCAATAATAAAAAACAATTTAAAATTAAATTTCGACATTAAAACCGTTAAATTGAATTCTTAAGAAGATTTTTAACAAAAAAATATTTAAATCAGGGACCGTCACGGAATCAAAACTAAAATTTGGAAAAATACTTTTGTTTTGATTCGGATATGGGTATCAGAATCAAAATTAGTCTCTATTCAGTTTTTTGATTCAGATAACCGAATCAAAAATAAATGTTGTTTATGTTCTGATTCCAGTATCAAAATCAAAATTCCACTCTATTTAGTTTTTAATTTCCAATATCATATAATCATAAGTCCACTCTATTTCGTTTTTGATTCCAATATCAAAATCAAAATTCCATTCTATTTAGTTTTGATTCCAATATCAAAATCAAAATTCTTTTGTTTTAAATTTTGATAAAATACTACAAGCTCATGAATAAGTCTCACATTGACTTCTGTTTCTATAAGAAAAAACCGAATTGCAATTATTACAGTATCAGAAATCAAAATAGGAAGTGAAATTTCGTTTCGTTACAGTATCAAAATCAAAATAAAGAAGTAAATTTTTGTTTCGTTACCAAAATCAAAATTTGATTTTCGTGAAGGACCCCTGGTTTAAACACTTGAATTCTGTTTGGAAATTTCACGATAAAAGTAGATATTAAAAATCACTGAATCGCGAAGAAGTTTTGAAAAATAATTAAATTTTACATAAGAATTCTATTTAAATTTTTTTGTGAAAATAATTGAATTCCTTCCTAAAAAAACATGTTTATTATTTATGAAAATAATTTAAATTCTTGAGGAACGATTGTATAAGAATATTATATAATAATGCTGCTATCACTCGGTCGATACAAATTAATAAGATGATGAACAAAAATCGATCATCCCTCCGAGTCAGGATTCAATAAAATATAAATTTAATTTTTAACATTTCGACAGCACGGCTGTCCTCTTCAGAAACGTAAGGAAAAAAAAATTACAAATAAATGATAGTCACACACACATAAATATCGTTGTTTATGAAAATAATTGAATTTTTTGCAAAGAATTTTTATTCAAAAGTCTCGAAGTAATTGGATTTTTAAGATTAAATAAATTATTATTTACGTACATCATAATTCAATATTTATTTCCGAAATAATTTATGTAAATTAATTGGAATTCTTGAGAAAAATTATATTAAAAACCTAACAAAAATAATTGAATAATTTCTAAAAAGCTTAACTAAAATTGTAATTAATAATAATTTATTATCTTTTTGACAATGTTATTAAAACCTTTGAAAATAATTTAATTCCTGTGAAATGTAATTGAATGTTTTCTAAAGAATTAATAAACAGCATTTTTTCAAATAATTGAATTTTTTCAAGGAATTGAAATTAATTTTATTGAGAAAAATTTACATATTTCGAGCAACTCCTTGCAAAATTGTGGTTAAAAATAATAAAAATTTTTGGCGACGAATTTTCTATTATTTACGAAAATAATTGAATAGTTGCTAGAATTCTATTAAAATTTTCAAATAAATAATTGAATTTCTGAGAAAAATTTTATAATTTATGAAAATAATTAAATTATTGCGAAAAATGTTATTAAAATTTTAAAAAAGCATTGCACTTCTGCTTGCAAAAATTTTGTTTATTTTTGAAAATAATTTGAATTCGACATAAGAATTTTATAAACATTGTTTTAAAATAATGAGAATCATAATTTAAATCGATCACTCTAAAACAGGTTGATAAAAAGAAATTAAGAAATTTTGAACTTTTTACTGCCGAGTGTGATCGATTCAATCTACATATTATTGGTTTTTAAATAATTAATTTTATTCGAAATATAATAATAATTATGAACATTTTATTTTTAATAATTAAATTCTTGTCGAAAATTTGTTTTTTTAATTTTATTTTTTCTGAGAAATAGAATTTTTTTGATTAATAAGTTTTTTAACAGTGATGAAAATAATTGTAAATCATATGAAAATTTTTTTTTAAACAATTGAAATTTCTATAAAAAATGTTATTATTAGTGAAAGTAGATAATTCAATTATTGTGAAAAATTGGGTAACAATTTTGTTCAATTACACAGGAACACAATATTTCCGTGTATATTTTACCTTGAATTCCGAATTTAAAGTCAGAATTGACAGAATTTCTAAAAATTTAGAAATAAACTCTCAAAAAAAAAAAACCGAATTGAAATAAAAAACATTTTTGTTTTCACACACCTATACGAACTAGTAATATTATTTTTCATATTTTTTCCCGCCTGCATATGAATTTCGAAATTAAAAATTAATACATTTGCTCCAAAATTTTAAGATTATCTCAAAAAACGACTCAAAAAAAAAGAATTAAAATTAAAAAAATATATTTGTTTGTTATGGCACTACATTAGTTATAATCCTTGGTGTATTTTTTCCCCTCTGAATTCACATTCGATATACAAAATTTGAGTAAATTACTCAAAATTTTGGAGATAAACTCAAAAAAAATGGAATCAAAAAGCGATTTAAAAGTGAAAATGGAAATCTTATGCTAGTATAGTTGTATACTAATGTATTCCCATGTAGTTTTTCATTTCACTTTCGAAGTCAGGTTATCAAGTGCTCAACAAAATTTTTGAGTTTCAAACATAAGTTCTCAAAAACTTGATTGTGAGTTTAATTAATTAAAAATTTAAAACACACTTAATCCAGTGCACTATCAAGAACAAAATTTGGATCTCTTGACTTCAATTTGTTTTTTAGCAGATTTTCTTTGAATATCTCAAAGTTAATGTTGAGACATTTTGAAAATTCTGAATCTGAGTTTTTTTAGTAGTTTTTTGAGAGTTTATCTCAAGATTAATGACCAATTTTGTCAATTCTGACTTCAAATTTCGGATTCAGTGGTAAAAAAAACATAAAAATTTACTATCGTAGTATTATAAAATTTTTTTGAATTGGTAATATTCACTTTTTTGAGAATAGTTTTATGAGATTATCTCAAAATTTTGAGCACTTCCTGGTCAATGTTCACTTTAAATTCGTATGAGCCGCGAAAAAGTAAATAAAAAATATTCTTCAGTAGTGTTATAAAAACATTTTTTTATTTTTATTTGGTTTTTTTGGAGTTTGTTTTAAAATTTTGATCAATTTTTGTCAACTGGACGGACATCAAACTCTGATTCCTGCAGGATAAAAATACTTAGAAATATACACGACTGTAGTGTTATAATACATTAAAAAAAAATTTTTTTTTTATTTTAATTTTGTTTTTTGAGGTTGTTTCAAAATTTTCAGCGAAACTGTCAATTCTGACTTCGAATTCTGATCCATTGTGAAAAATTATATATCCAAAATTAAAATATGTTGTACTTCATTGATATAGAAAATATTATTCTAATACCAAAAAAATACCAAAATAAATACCAAATAAATACCAAAATACCAAATAAATACCAAAATTAAAATACTTAATAACCAAAAAATACAAAAATACCAAATAAATAAAATACATAAAAATAAAATACCTAATAACCACCACAAAATACAAAAAATAAAATGCCAAATTTTATTATTGAAAGTAAAAAATTGATAGTTTTGCAGTTTTTGAATTGGAAATAATAAAAAATTTGATTTTCAATGAGTGTATGAAGTTTATACAATAAGAGATAATTTTCCCCCCAATTTACCCTCTAATGGCAATGCGAATAAATGACAAAAACAACAAAAGATTATCAATTTGACAAAAAAAAAAAGAGAGAGAGAGAGAGGGGGAAAAAGTAGAAAAGTTCTTTTCACTTTGTTACTGAATTGTGTAGGAGAGCAGACGACTATGAAATGCTGCTGCCGGTTTGTTGCTGCTGCAAAAATCAATATCACTCTGCCCAACCGGTGGTGGTTCTCTGTCGTTCCTCTTTCTCTCCTAGACACCCCACCCAAAGTCTTTGCTCCTTCGGGTTTAACCGCGACTTTTCGCATCCCTCGCTTCCAATGGCTTCTTCCATTCTTGTACGCCCCGTATCGCGATTTTTCTCGTCAAATTACCTGACACTGGTAATGTCAAAGGATTTTTTTTTTATATTTTTTTTTGTCACGGGAGTTGCGTGCTACTGTATAGGGGACGAAGGGCGACAAGAAAACCACCGAAGAAGTCACCCATGAAATATGGTGTGCTAGAAAAGAAAGAAGATTTCCCAGAGACGAGAAGTAAAATCTCAAGTGCAGCTATTTTTATCTCTTTTCTGAAAGATTCCACGTCAGGCAAACTTTTTTCCGATTCCACTTTCTTTTTTTTTCTCGGCTTCCAATTTTCTTTGATGGGTATTTATAATTACTGATTTCTCAACATTGAGTATTTCTTTTTTTTAATGATTATTTTTACAAAAAAAATTACCCCCATTTTCTTGTTTATTTTCAAAAAAAAATTACAAATCGAATCACAATTTTCCCGAGAATTAATATTTTACATTCTATTAAAAAAATCAGAATGTTTGACTAATTCAAATAATTTTTGCCAAACAAATCTTTATATTGCTTAATTTATAAAATAATGAAAAAAAATAATAATAAAAAAAAATTAATAATAAAAATAATTGAAAAACTTTATTTTTTTTCATATTTTTATCCATTTTTGAATAAGTTGAAGGCAAGAGAAAAAAAATGTATTCTGTTATTTTATTAGAAGGACGGTAATGCAAATCGACTCTAGTTGCTTTTGCGAGAGAGAGAGAGAGAGAGAAAAAAAATAAAAAGTATCGCCTCGCGGTTATTTTTTTGTGCCTTGGGAACGTGAATAAAAGAGATTCTTCACCAACAAGAAAACTGCATTAGGAGAATCTCTTTTAGTTAAAAAACTTTAGGTTTAAACGAAGGTCGCTGAAGTGAAAAGATATTTTCACGCAAAAAAGACTTTCAACTCTCTTCTTTTATTATTCCCGCACCTCTTTTTCTTTATTGATTCAACAAGAATTTTGACTATGAATCAGAAAAAAAAAGTAATAAAAAAACTTAACGCGCGAAACTTTTTGATTTCAATTTTAAAAGTTTGATAAGAACAAACTTTTCGATGCGATGGTTGAAATTTTTTTTTTATATAGTAGCGCGAAAAATTTGTGTAAAATAAAATTAAATATGTATTGATAAAAAAAAATTATATTCACGTGTTAAAAATTTATATAAAAAAAAGGTTTTAACTATACCATTTTAAACTTTTTTGGTGTTAATTTAATCTGCAACACTTTTTAAATACCTCACGATTTACTGTCTTCCTCCACGAGGAAACCAAATTTTTTTGATGATTGTAAAGAGGAAGCGAAATGTTTATGTAAACGAAACATCTGGATTCAAAATTTTTTTATTCTTCTTCTATATTGATATGCAGCTTATATCGAAAAAATTATTTTCCAACTGATAAAAAAATTTATCTGCAATTCGTTTCAATTTAAGTAAAAAACTGTTAAAAAGAAAATAATTTTTTTATAGCACAGATTGCGTGACCTAGCTAGAAAATTTATTAGAAACTCTATTTTCGTAAAATTATAAATAACTATGGAAAACGAATTTAAAGACAAGAAATTTATTTGGAAATACAAGAAATAAAAATTAAAAAAGTGAAATGATAAAAAGGGGAAAAAAATTGAATTTTTCTTTATAATTAATTATTTATAAAATTTGTTAATTTTCAAAACATGATTTTCAATTTGCTAATAATTAATAATTTGTTCCAGATTTATTTTATAATATAATTTTAAATTGTTTTTTTTGTTTATTTTAATTTCCAGTTACCTGTGAAACGTATGTTCTTAATCATGATTTGTTATAATTCACATGTTTAATAATTACTAAAAAATTTATATTTTCTTTTTACTGCAATATTATTTAATATAAAAATTTTTTCTTTGAATTTTAATCTATGAACGATCTTGAAAATTCAGAAAACTTACGTTCTCACTTATCAATATGTCCAAAGAGTTAATTTTTAATATGCAAAGCTTTATTTCAACATAAACGAAAACAGAAGATTCAAGAAAAAATATTTTTATTGCTTCTTTCAGAAAGTTAAATAGATGAGAATTTTCTAATTCAAAACTAAAGCAAATAGGTTTTATATGTCTTTAAACTCGCATTTAGAAAATCAAGAGCGGTTTTTTATTTACCTAATTTAATAAAAAATTTTTATCTTACAATCTTTACAAAATCGATATAACAATTTGTTTTAACGAAAAGGAAAATAAATTAGACTTCTATAAATAAAGATTAAATCGAATTTTATTTTCTTTATTCACAATTATTTTTCATAGTTAATTTAATAATGATTACAATTATTAAACAATGATGTGATACATAAGATTAAAACAATTGTAATTAAATACATTTCTTTGCTTTCCACTCATTTATCATTTTATGTAGACCATAAAATATATTTTTGTCGAGTTTCAAACTTTGCATCTCGTTTAAAAAATCTAAACTCTTCGTCTTCTAAAAACTTGAAAAATTGCTGAATATCATCAATTTCCTTCTTTTTAATATAGTTCAATTTGATTCGCTGTGTTTGCAAGCCAAATCGAAGTCTTACGATAAATGCGATGTTTTTATATTTAAAAAAACAACTAATCCATTGTCTGTATTATAAACTTCTGGAAACATTTGGTTAATGTAAAACATTGTTTTGAGGAAGAAGAAAAGTAGAGCTTTTCATTATTACTTTTTATGACATCCTCCAAATATATTAACTGTTTCGGGTCATTAATCTGAATTGAGTAAAAAATCCAATATAAAGTGTGGTCATTCATACTTTCTATAGAAGACCCTGAGAGTTGTTTCTGGAAAAAAGTCTTTGCTACTGCATAACCAGAAGTTATCGGTTTGAAAATGACTGTTTTCCCCAAAATTGAGAATGAAGCTCTTTAGTCTTAAATGTTTTGCTTTGCAATATATATTGGAGAAAAAGAGTAAGGATTCATTGGAATGTACTGCCGAAGTGCTAAACTAAACAGTGCCTTTTTCATTCCCCAACTTGCCATATTTTCGTGTTTCAAGTTGATTATAATCTTCTTCTAAAATCCGTAAAGCAAAATAATTCTCCAATGAAATTAGTTCATGTAACTGTTCTCCCATGTAATTCGAAACATATTTGCACAATATTAACATTAGGTGAATTTAGAATATCTTGACTGTTTAAGTTCGGTTAGACGTTTAATCATTTCATCTGCATTTGAAGGAATTGTGTCGACATGTTTGTGAAATCGCAATAATTTATATAACTCTGGATTTTCCAACATACGTGATTTGCTCCATTCTGGTTTTTCGTTAGTTAGAATAAAATGGTTCAGCAAAATCATACATTTCAAATTCGTTCAGAACAAAATCTCTAAATATTGAATGCAAAATTATAATTACAAGTACGACTTATGTTAAGTCGTACAGTTTGTAATTTGTAATACTCATCTTCTCGTTCATCGGCAGAAATTCTAACAGTTTCTAAAAGCAGGCAATTGTAACGAGTATAATTGTTACAAATGCTTCCAAGGACAACAATTAATTTCATTATTATTGAATGTTGCAATTGTTTTCAATATAATTAATATCTTGTAAATAAGAAATGTTAACGAACCAATTAGCAGATGTTAACCAATCACTTTTGGTCTTTTTGACAATTTCTTGAAACTTTTTTCTTAAGAAACCTTTTCTTTTCTCCAACATTCAATTAATTATCTGTAAATTAATATTAACAGGGCAAATAAAACATCAATTAAAATACAATTTTGGCATTCTCTAAATGTGAATTAGTAGTTTTCTACTAATTGCTAGTAGAAAAATTACTAATTTAATTTGTGAGTCATATTTTTTACATCATTTCAAATTAATAAGCTAACTTACTAATGAATTAGTAATTTCTACTAGCAATTTGTAGAAAACTACTAAAAATTAGTGAAAACTGTTATTAATTCATTTGGTAAACGAATTCACACTATTGCATTAGAAGAAAATTACTAATTCAGATTTAGAGAGTAAGGAGGAAATTATAAAAAAATAAGATTCAAAAAAATTGTTATTATACCTATACAATTAACAATGTTGAAAAATGTTAATTTTATGTAACAATTATGAATAAATTGGTTAATTAGAAAATTGAAAAAAATTACGAATTGCAAAGTATACAAATTATAATAAACTAATAAAAAATCTATTGTAGTTTTTTTAAACATTTAGTTAATTAAATTGAATTTTTCATTAAATAATAATTCCTCAACAATAATAATTAATAAATTTTAATTTTTTCATGCAGTACACTATAGTACTAAAGAATGTAAATACTATTATTTCATAATATGCAAAAGATTTAATATTTTTAAAATTAATTATTACCAATTACTTTAAAATTATCGCGTGTCACGGTCACTTTTTATCATTTGCTCGTCTTTACCGATTTCAAAGCGATTTATTGTAACTGAGCCAAAATAAGAAAAACCGGCCACTTGAAAAATTTTTGTCTCCAATTTTCAAGTTATCTATGATTTTTGGTAGATATATGAGTACACTTTTTTCCCCTAAAGTTTTTTTCAAAAAAAAAAATTTATTTTTGAAGTAATCAGGTGTTTGAAGTTTTGGGTCGTTTTATTTTCATTTTATTATTACTTTGAAACAAATAAAGATAATTAAGTGAATTTTTTTTTTAAATTAAAGCTTAAAGTCTTTACTTTAAGGATTAAATAAAGCGATTGCTAAAAAAAAATGAAAATTTATAATTGTTATTAACAATTCTTTTAAACAATTGCAAAATTGAAGAATGTTCTCAATGTTTTTCAAAAATTAAATTACGATGTATTGATGCGTAAAACTCCAAGCATTAAAAAAAAAAAAGAAAAATTAGTAACCTTTATTATTATAGATATTGTGTAGATTTTTCTGAAAAAATGCAGGCAAAATTCGACTCGAGTAACTGGAAAAAGATAAAATTGCAAACGAATAAATAAGATCGTCTTTTGTTTTGATAAAAACTTCACGCTTTCAAGCGAATTTTTATAATTAAAAGTCGATTTTCGCCTGCATGTTGTCAGAAAAAATCTACATAATTTCTATAATATTGGAGGTTACTGATTTTTCTTTTTTTTATTTTAATGCTTAGAGTTTTACGCATCAATACATCGTAATTTAATTTTTGAAAAACATTGAGAACATTCTTCAATTTGCAATTGTTTAAAAGAATTGTTAATAACAATTATAAATTTTCATTTTTTAGCAATCGCTTTATTTAATCCTTAAAGTAAAGACTTTAAGCTTTAATTTAAAAAAAAATTCACTTAATTATCTTTATTTGTTTCAAAGTAATAATAAAATGAAAATAAAACGACCCAAAACTTCAACACCTGATTACTTCAAAAATAAATTTTTTTTTTTGAAAAAAACTTTAGGGGAAAAAAGTGTACTCATATATCTACCAAAAAATCATAGATAACTTGAAAATTGGAGACAAAAATTTTTCAAGTGGCCGGTTTTTTTCTTATTTTGGCTCAACTTATTTTTGAATTATTAAATCTTTTGCACATCACTGACATTCTTTATTATATTTTAGACTTTTTTTTTGCAAAATTTCAGGTCAATTTATTAAATATTTTAGGAGAAAAGTGGTCGAAAAAATTACAATATAGAATTTCTAATATTCACATGTTGTTAAATCCCATTGAAATTGTTTAATTTTTCTTAAAAATTTGGTAGATTTTGAAAACCACAAACCAATAGCTTAATGTTTTAGCAAATATGTTTTTTATATTTACTAAATTATTATATTTTTAACAATTATTATTCATTAATATTATTATTTTATTAATATTATTTTTTCTATCTAATTTCAGATCACAAATTTTACTTATAAGAAAATTATTAAATAATTTTTGATAAAATTATTATCTGAAATTAGTTATGAAAATCAAAAATTGAATTTTCCTTTAAATGTGAATAAGAATGGAAATTTTATGGAATATTTAAATTCGATCTGTACTAAAAAATTAAAGATTCTTTTTATTATACGTTTATTCATTCTTTCTATTCCAATTAAATATTTTAAACATTTATATTGTTAAGAATGATTTACAAGTAATATTTTTTTAAAAATAAAACTCGACTAAAATATCATGAAATTTTTCTATTAAACATTCAAAATTTATAGTGGAATAATTTATACATAAAAAAGAATATTTGTCTGTCAATTAAAAATTTTATTATTATTAGGTATTATTTACAAACAATTTAAAGTTTTAATATTTTTTAACCTCTCAAGCCAGTAACATTTCTTTTTTCTGTTGGTAGGCAGTTTATGTCGAAGAATATAAAATATTGTTCGTATTGAAAAAAATTATCTTGAATTATTTGTCGATTTTTTTATTTAAAAAAAACTGTACAAAAGAAAATAAATTATTATAGCAGAGATTACGTGCTCTTGCGATAATATTTATTTTCAACTCACTTATTTCGAAAAATTATGAATACTCATTAAATTTAAAGAAAAAATAAAGAAATTTTTTTACGAAAATTCAGAAATTTAGAAACATGGAAAATAATTTATCAAAATTTCAAATGCGCTGAAAATGTCAAACAATTATTATTTAGTTAAATTATTATTATTATTATTTTCTCTCACATTTAATTATTATTACAATTGCTTTCTACAATTATTATTACTAAACAATTATTGCGGCAATAATATTATAAAATTTACAAAAAAATTTTTTTTTTTAAAGACAGAGAATTACATCTTTCTTGAGAGATTGACAAAATAGATCCTTTTCATATTTAAATATTTTTTCCACGAAATATTGTTTAATTTAAAGTTTATTTTATTTAACATCATTAATTTACTAAATAAATTAAAGATTTTTTTGAATCTTTGACTGAAAAAGAAAATTTCTTTTCTTTTACTAAAAACATATAGGTAAAACGAATACAATATTCACTTCCTTGAATATAAATTGAACATATCTTTGAGTTCATGTAGTTTTATATAGTCGATGAAAGCAGCACCAAAAAACAGAGAAAATTGATGATACTGCAAACGTATTGGAATTCATTTTTATACGGCTTGTTTGCCGAGTTATATGTATATATAGTTTTTTTCTACACTGCCTTTTTTTTGCACATTTATTGAAACGAGCTGAGCAACACTTTCAAATCTTCTTCCATCGATTCACATTGATCATAGACGATTGAATAAAACATCATTGTAACTGAATATTTTCTAGAAAAATAACCCCATCAATTGTTATTAAACTTGCAATATTTTCTCCCTCTTTGCCTTTTGTTCAAAACAAATTTTTTTTTGTTAAAGAAAATTTATTATCCTGCATTTAATTTCTATTTCCCATCTATTTTATTCTATCAATCTATTTCTTCTTGATAAAATTTTGTACAATATTTGTAACACTATTTTAATTATTTTATTATGTTATTAATATTATTAATTATATTATTAATAATGTTATTAATAATATTATTAATATTATTATGTATATTATTACTATTATTATTATTATTATTATCAACAATTTGCGCGCAACTAACTTTTTACATAATTTTTTAGATAAAATTATCAATTTCAAAAAAATATATTTCAAAACATTTTAATGATTTTAATATTAATAATATCAATTACATTAATAATAATTATAACAATTTTTACTAATTTAAATTTAAATAAAATATGAATTAGAATATAAATTATTATATCAATAATAATCATATATTATTCTGAAACAAGGGATTTTATTAAAAATAATAGATTTATAGAAAAATTTAAGTCAAAAACATTTTAAAAGAATTGAATTTTGGAGAAGTGACAGATAATTGCAAAAATTCCGTTATTTTCAAAAGTAATAATATTCTTTTTACAAAAGTTCAATTTTGTGCAAAATTTAAAGCAAAATTCTCGTCAAAAACACAATTATCTTTATAAATAACAAATTTCTTCTCCAAAATTCTATTATTTAAAAAAAAATTTCTGATTTTAATGATTATCAATGTCAACTATTTTAATAATAAACTTTCCAAAAGAATAAAATTTTTTAATAAAATTTTACTTCAACAATTGTAAATTATTTTCATAGATAATAAAAATTGCACGCAGAAATTCATTTAACACACTTTTTAAAAATTTCTTCTCAATAAATCAATTCATTTCATTTTATAAATAATTTTGTTTTGAGTTCAATTATTTTTATAAATAATAAATTTGTCTTAGAATTTTCATTATTTTTACATACAATTTTAATCGAATTTCTCGAAAAATGTAATTATTCTTAAAAATTTGATTGAAATTCGTCAAAAGTATTTAATTATTTAAAAATTTGTTGATAAAACTTGTTGAATTAAATTTTTAAAAAAATCCAATCATTGAAGAAATTATTTACTTTTGTCTTTAAATAATGAATAATTTTAAAAAGGTTTCAAATTAAAATATTTGAAAAATTGAATTTTCTATAGTCTTAACTGTCAATTTTCGAGAATTTTTCAAAAATAATTTAAAGTTACATGGAAGTTAAATAAAATTTTTTTCGCATATTTTTCGAATAATTAAAATTTCATAAAATTAAATTTAACACCTACTTATTTGCAGATTTTACAAAAACTTTTTCAAAAATTATTAAAAGTAGCTGATTTAGAGAAGAATTCTATTTAAAATTTTTAGAAAATAATAATTGAATTAAAATCATGAAAATAATTTTTAAATAGTGTTAGTAACAATATTGCAAAAATAAAATAATGATATTACTGTTGTGATCTGTTTATTTTCAAAAAGGGTTGATTTTGACTTTTATGAAAATTTTAATTCTTGTTGAGAAATAATAATAATTTACTATTTATTTTAAAAAAAGTAATTGATGTTCTCGAATGATTTTACAATTAATGAAATTCGAATAATAAATGTAATAGAACATTTTTTTAAGAAAAATTTTTACCTCCTATTTTCAAAAAATAAGAAAATTTTTAATTAAACTCTTTAATTGACAAGTAGAATTTATAAATACTTTTTTGACTTATTTTAAAATAACTTTAAATTTTATTAAAGCAACAGGTAAACTGTCATTAAGAAATAAAAATGATGCAAATTTTTTTCCTATTATAATTAAGAATTTTCTACAAAAATTAAGAAACGGAAATATTATTTTTTTCCGAAAAGAAAAGAAGTTTTTATAAACAATATTGTTATTGAGAAATGAAAAGTATTATTACACTGATTAAAAATTAATAATTTGCATATTTTAATACAAATATATTCAGTTCGATTAAAATATAAATTTATTTAAAGTATTTTCTATAACGGTAATTTGGGTCAATTTTTTCAAAGCAATGCAGGTAAATACTAAAAACAAAAGAAAAACTCGCATGTTTCAAGAAAAAGACTTCGAAGATTATGAAGAAATTTTAACCTAAAACTGAAGACAAAATTTAAATATTTTTATCAAAAATAAAAGTTAGGTAATAAAATTTTTAAAATGCACATGATGATAGAAAACCTATTGTACTTTCTGACACTATTTTAAAAACATTTCTGAGAATTTGAAAAAAACCATAAAAATTTAGTTTTTTTTATGAGTCAGAATTCGTGAAATTTTCACAGAAAACAAAAAGTATTTTTTTTAAATCAAAATGGTGAAAAAACATTTCTATTTGGTCTTAGAAATGTGTCAACCAAAGAACAGGAAAAAATATTTTTTATAAAAGTTGTTGCAAAATTAATTTCTTGCAACTTTTTAAACAAAATGTCACTTCTCCTAAATGAATGAACCGATTTAAGAAATGAATGAACCAAGCGGGAATATAAAGGAAATAAAAAATACTTTCGTTTAGAATTAGAAAATTTTAAAAAAGTTTATATTTTAATAATTATTCAATACATTTTTTATAGACAATTAATTTTTTAAATGTTCTACGCCTTTAAAAAATTTTTAAAAAATATCTACATACACTTAAAACTGTAAGAAATCAAAATCCGTTGAGAAAATTTTGGAGCGACAATTATTTTAAAAGTTATAATGGAAATTATATCGAACGAAGATGCGATTTTGATGATTTTTAGAATTAAAACATTATTTTTAACTGAGAAATGAACAAAACACTGTCGAATTAACATTTTTATTTAGTTATATAACCATAAAAATGATCAAAAACTAAGTTCAGTGTTGATTCACTACACCGCGCCAATATAATTTCCATTATAACTTTTAAAATAATTATCGCTCCAAAATTTTCTCAACGGATTTTGATTTTTTTATAGTTTTAAGTGTATGTAGATATTTTTAAAAAATTTTTTAAAGGCGCAGAACATTAAAAATGTTAAAAATAAAAAATGTTAAAATTGTTTATAAAAAAGTTATTAAATAATTATTAAAATATAAACTTTTTTAAAAGTTTCTAATTCTAAACGAAAGTATTTTTTAATTCCCTTTATATTCCCGCTTGGTTTACTTAAATCGGTTCGTTCATTTAGGAGAAATAACATTTTGTTTAAAAAGTTGCAAAAAAATTAATTTTGCAATAACTTTCATAAAAAATAATATTTTTTTTGTTCTTTGGTGGACACATTCCTAAGACCAAATAGAAATGTTTTTTCACCATTTTGATTTTAAAAAAATACTTTTTGTTTTCTGTGAAAATTTCACGAATTTTGATCCTTATAGATATATTATAGAAATTCAGTTGAATAAAATGATTTAATTTTTTTTTTAAATGATAAATAAGTGCCACATTTTCACTATGAAAATTGATGAAAATTATTAAAGAGTAGATTTTGTAAAATTAATCGAGACATCAAAAATGCCACTTTCAGAAGAATCACCCATATATATAGTTAGGTTATACATTAGAATATTATGGAAAATGATTGGTGTGTGTGTGTAGATTATTAGGAAAAGTTTTCAATTTTTTTGACGTTGGAAATTTAAGTGTTACAAACTTTGATAATTTAAAATCGTTAATGTATGCTTGTTAAACATAGTTAATCGATTGAAATTAATTTTCAAACTTTGAGCAAAAGGCAAAAGCCTTCGAGCTGAAATTATATATTGCATGTAAATAATGTACATTAAATATTTGAACAAAATAATAATATAACCTAAAATTTCAACAAAATTGTGAGTTAATTTGAAATAATTCAAGCGTAAATGTATGATTTACGACATATATGTGTTTTGTTTACATGTATAGTTTAAATCATTAGTAAAATTAATAAAATAGTAGTAAATAGTTAATTTCAATATTAACTACTATAGATTTTATTGATTATTATTATTATTATTATTGCTATTGCTATTGCTATTATTATTATTATTATTATTATTATTATTATTATTATTATTATTATTATTGCTATTATTATTTTTATTATTATTATTATTATTATTATTATTATTATTTGTTTTATTTGTTTAAAAATAACAAGTATTTTTATGTATATCTGTTTTTCTAACAAAATATAAATTAAAAAAATGAATTTTGTTTCATTTCTTTTTTTAATAATAATTTAACATTCAATTTAATAATTTTTTTAATAATAATAACTTTTCATTTTCACAGAATTATTAAATTATTTTACACTCGTTAGAACTTTTTTTTTAATAACATTTTTTTACTATTGTTTCAAATGTCTGCCATTTATTCACGAATGTAATAATTTTTTTTGTAGAATTTTTGTCAATCAGAGAGTCATATTCTTGAAACAGTTTACGAGAAGACAGTATATAGTACTATAAACGCTTTTACAGTATTGCACTGGTGCATGTAAATATATGTATATATATATACGTATGTTTATGCTACTAGAGAAATGTGCAAACAAAGACGTTGAAAAGGCTCTTTCGT
The DNA here is from genome assembly GCA_032873175.1 of Leptopilina drosophilae. Taxonomy (NCBI): domain Eukaryota; kingdom Metazoa; phylum Arthropoda; class Insecta; order Hymenoptera; family Figitidae; genus Leptopilina; species Leptopilina drosophilae. Next base: position 52,551,703 of record CM065481.1, read on the forward strand.
TAAAATGAGCTCACTCGCTGCTACATGGTTGATAACATCATGAAGAGCACATTTTCAGACAGAATTTGCACACAGAATGAGAAACGAACCAAAAAAGAAAAAAAAATGCGTGTGTGTCTGTTTTCTTTTTATTTTTTTTTATTTTCAAACACAGCCGTAAAAAAGGGAGAAATTTGTATTTTACTAAACACTTTTCAATTTCTCGTAACAGGACCCTTAAAGGATCGTAAAGTCACTATTTTTTTTCTTTTCGTTTCCCTACATTTTTTTTTAGTTATTTGAAGCAGCGGCGCTTTCGGCCCGGCCCAATTCAAATTACATTTGCATGTCCGACACGAAAAAAAACTTCAAAGGCTCTTTTGACTTTTTCGAAATCCAGATGGATCCTTTCGGACTAAGTAAATTTCAAAGTACCTGATCCGAATCTATTTACATTGGGAATGGTTTGATTTACTTCACTGACGATGTACATACATAACCATATTTACGTCTGTAAATATATAAAAATGAATATACAAATACAGTGGGTGATTATATGACAAAAAAATTGCAAATAGATGGGGGGTAGGGGATTTTTTTTTATTAATTTGTTTTAATGTTTATTTAATTTATGTTAATGTTTATTTTTTGTTAATTGTTTATTATAATAAATTTTCTTCTATGTTTCAGATGCTTTTTTGCTAGGATTACTTTTTTTACTTGCAATTGTTTGACAATTATTTTCAATTACTATTAAAAGCAATTATTTTTAAATGCCATTCGTGAGAATTATTATTTATTTAAGATATTTTCAATTATTATTTAATGCAAATATTTCCATTTACTATTCATTGCAATTATGATAAATGAAAAATATTATCTTCATTGTGTATTTCAAATTTTCAAATGTTAAATTTATTATAAAACTCAATTGTTAATAATATAAATTATTTTTAATTATTATTTATTACAATTGTTCTGCATTGTAATTGATTGAAATTGAAATTTATTCGAAGGGATTGTTGAACCCTTCCACCTTCGATAAATTCAAACTAAATTATAAATTCTTTCCCTTTAATTATTTTAATTAAATTTTTTAGGAATAATTTTATTGAATAGGAATATTTTATTTTATTTCATTTAATAATAATATAGAGTTACTATTACTACTATTGATTTTTACTTGTTATAACTCTTTTGTTTTATTTAAAGTAGAAAATTCATAAGAAAAAGTTGACAGAAAATTGAGAATTATTTTCAGTAAAAAAAATTAGTTTGCCTAAATTAAAAAGTGGTTTTACAAATTGAAAATTTGTGGTTCCTTTAAATGTAATTCCAATAAAAAAATTATTTAAATAAAGTTACATCAAGACAAAAATTTTTTAGACACAAATTCTTTTCAGTCGTATAGAAATAATAAATTTTTAGAAAATAAAAAAACGTCACACAAAAAATATGATATTCAACGAAAGTTCGAACAAAATAATCTTATCGAAAGAAGTAGTGGAGAAAAAGTTTAGTCAAAAAGAAAGTAGAAAATTTACAATCCCACAAAAATTAATTTTTATGAAAAGTAATTATTGTCGTATATGGGAAAATTAAATTTATTTAAACAAAATTGTTGTTTTCAAATTCTAATAAAAGTTTCGTCCATCCGAGAAATTAATTTTCCGTCATTAAAACTTAATTAAATATCATTGTAATATATGGAGAATAATTAATATTAAATGAGACCGTATAAATTAGAAAGTTAGCAATAAATAATATTCGTAAATTGAAAATAAAATTAAAAAAAAATGTTCAGTGCAAGTTTGTTCTCAGTTTGAGATTTTATTTTTCAGGTGTAGTAATAAATTAATAAACTATTAATAAATGAACATATAAAATATAGAAAATGAATAAATAATATTTAATGCCAATAGGTAATTTCTATCGAAAAAAAGTTTTTAAAAAGTTACCACAAGTAGAAAATTGACAGAGGCAAAATATATAACCTAAAGTGGAAGAATATTTCTTTAGAAAGATATTACCGAATAGTAAGAAAAAAAAGTTTTTGTTGTTAAAGTTTCTTGAAAGTAAAAAAGTGGTTTAAAAAGTATTAAATGTATTAATAATTTAAAATATTAAAGTTTTATGAGCAAAAATTGAAATGAAAAACAAAAAATAAAAAAAATTAAAAAAATAAAGAAAAAAATGAAAAAAATCATCGATATAAATTGAAAAAAATAATTCTTTCTAGATAGAAAAAAATGTTGTTTTTGAAGAAAATTTCCCTTTTTCCAACCTTAATAGGAGCTGAAACTTTATTAATAATGCAGATGTATTGTCCGAAAAAGCAGCTTATGAATACCGCAAACAGAGTTGGACAACAAAATAACTATGGTTCGGCGAGATGGCAAGGGAAAAACTTCCGTCTGACTATGAAAGCTGCTTGGGTATTATGCCGGATTTTGCGGTTACCATTGGTTCTCAATGTAACTACTACTGTGACTCTGCCGTTACCATCAGGCGCATAGTTAATATGTGCATCATATGTATATATATATATATATATATATATATATATATATATATATATATATATATATATAGAATATTATATATATTTTCACTATAGCATACATTTTCGATTCATGAATCTCTCAAATAAACTTTTCTACATGTTTATAGAATGTGAAATTGTCAAAAGCTTTCATCTCTTTCACCAACAGGATTTTTAAATTTTATATATATATAAATTTACACTCAAGTTGTAATTATAACACTTTTACTATTAATTAAACGAAATAAGAAACATGTTCCAATTTTAGAGCTACTCTTCTGCTCTAATAATAAAATTAATTAAATAATATTATCTACACTGAAAAAAAAATTTATTTGATTCAAATAATTCAAATTATTTGAAAAATATTTAATTGATTCAAATACTTTTTAGTTGGATCAAAAAAGAAATGTATTTAATTCAAATAACTTGAATTATTTGAATCACACTTATTTGAACCAAATAAATCGTATTTGATTCAATTAAATAATTATTTGAATTGAATAAATGAATTTATTTAATACTAATAATGAGTTACTTGAAACTATTCTTTTATTTATTTTATTCAAATGCTTTGTATATTTTATGCAAATAAAAATTATTTGACACAATAAATTTATTTTATTGATTCTAATAAACAGAATTATTTAATCCGAATAATTCATTATTTAAAGCAAATACACTATTTTATCAAGACAAATAAAAAAATATTTCAATGAATAAAATAATTATTTGAAACGAAAATAATGAAATACTTGAAACTGTTCATTTACTTATTTCACTTAAATATTTCACTTACTTAATACAAATAAAAAAATTTCGACAAATAAATGTGTTATTTGGATAAAGAATATACGACATTGGCATTCATAAAGTAGATCAGCCCGAGTTCTCACCAAGTCTTTTAGTGGCCGTGTGGCTTAAATAGGTGCGTTTATAGGCTTGCGGTCAGCGTTACGGGCGGGGGAACGTGAGTTCGATTCCACATGCGAGCGAATATTTTTAATTCATCGTTTTAAGCGTTATATGAAATAATAAAATTGTGTGTTGTGTTGTGAATAAAAACTGTGTGAACGTGTTTATAAATAATGTTGAAAGTCAGTTAAAAAATCAGTTAACATGTATAATATAATAAATAAATATAGTATATAATAATATATTAATAAATTTAAAAAATACTAAATATTAAAAAAAAATTTTTGTATTAAATATAGAATGAAATAATTTTCATATTTGATTCAAATAATTATTTATTAGCTTGAAATATTACATTTATTCGATTTGAGTAATTGAAATAATTGATTCAATTAATTATTTATTAATTTGGAATATTCCATTTATTTGAATTGAATAATTTGTATTTGATTCAAATAAATAGTTATTTGATGCGATAAAATCAAATATTTAGATCAAATAAATATGTATTTGGTTTAAATACACATTTATTGAATTATAACCAAATAAATGATTTATTTGGATAAACTAATTTTTATTTGATTCAAATAAATTTTTTTCAGCGTAATTTAATTAGTATATATAATTAATAATACAATTACATATTTAAAAAAGATTTTTTATTTCATTCAATTAAGCGATTAATTGACAATTTTTAATGAAACATTATTTTCCCTCTTCATAAAAATGAAAAAATTTTGCTTAATTTCTATTTGCCAATTACAGTTCTTGTCACAAAGTTTTAAGTTTAATTTAAAAGGAAAAAAATTTGCAATAATTTCTTTCTTCTCAATGAAATAATAATTAATAAATAAAATAGATAAATTGGTTAAAGCTAATAGGTTTTTTGTTTTAAATAATTGACACTAAAAATTCTGACTTTATTATAAAATAAAAAATGTCGACAAGAAGAAGAAACAATACCAGGAGGTTTTAGTACAGCTTTTCTAAAACATATTTTCTATTTTCTTATTTTATCGAATTTTTTTTTCTAATAAAAGTGAATTTCTACAAAACTTTTTTCTAATGAAGGTGATTTTTTAAAAACGCAAAATTTTCAAACTTATTTTTCTCAACAATATTCAATTTTTTTAATGACGATCAATAGGTATATGATTTAAAAATAAAATTTATAAAAATTTTTTAATTCTTTAAAAAACTATTGAGTTCTCGTTAAAAATTGTAAAAGAGTCAGAAATCGTGAAATTTTCACAGAAAACAAAAAGTATTTTTTTTAAATGAAAATGATGAAAAAACATTTCTATTTGGTCTTATGAATGTGTCCACCAAAGAACAGAAAAAATATTATTTTTTATAAAAGTTATTGCAAAATTAATTTATTTGCAATTTTTTAAACAAAATGTTATTTTTTCTAAATGTTTTTTCATCATTTTGATTTAAAAAAAATACTTTTTGTTCTAATTAATTATTACGGTCAAACAAAAACAAAATTAATTTTTAACAAAAATGTTAAATAATCTAATTAATTATTACGGTCAAACAAAATATTATTTATTTTATATTATGAATATTATATTATATAATATTATGAAATTATGAGGATCTTCTCCTAAAGATATTTATAATTTTATAAAAAATTTTTTAAAAATCTATTTCCTAATATTAATTGTTTAACAACTTTTTAGGTATTATCATAATTGTATGATTACACAAATTTTAGGAAAATAAATATTAGAATTTAGAACATTTAAAAAATTTTTTTTAGGAATCAAATCTTGTTAGAAAAACGTTTTTTAGAAAATAGATTTGATTAGAAATCGCCTTTTTTAGACAAAAAAAATTAGAAAATATTATTTTTAAAAAAAGTGACCACTTATACGACGATTATTATTATATATAACTAAGAATAACTAAACGTAAATATTACACAAGTAGTGAATTACTAATTTAATTTGTAGTAAGTAGTAATTAATTAATTTTTGTTAGTTAATGATAAATTAACGTTTTCCCTAACAAAGTAAATTGATACATAATGAATAATTTACTTTTTATTTATTTTAATATTATTAGACAAAAACAACTGCTAATGAGACGATTTATTGTCAAACTTCTTTTGTCTGTTTAAAATAAATTTTTAGTCATACAAAACAAAGAAGTGGAACTTTGAGTTTAATATAGTAAATGGCGTTGATAGTGGGACAAAGGTTTTCAAAAATGATTGCAATTATTTTGTAATTTTTTTTCTAAAGTGTTAGTAGGCAAACATTTATGTTTCATTTTATTGACCAATGGTAAAAGTAATTTATTGGCAGACAGAGTATTTTCAAGAAACTTTTAGAGGGGGAAATATTTTTCACTTCTCGTATGAGCATATATATATATATATATATAGTAAAACAGAGAGAGAGAGAGAGAGAAGAATTTAAACGCATGTTATTTTTAAAGTAGTAAAAATGGGATTTAGTCAGACAAAATGATTTAGAGTCTTAAAAGTTTTATAACAGTAGTACAAAAAGTTTGTTTTTACCAAACAGATTTTGATTTAAGTGAAAAAAACTTTTTTTGCAAGAGAAAAAAAGTACAATTTTATTCTTTACTCGTTTAACGATCAATTTCTTTTTTCTCCTTTTTTATTGCTCTTTTCGGATATAATAAACTTTCCATTGATTTAAAGTTTTTAAACTGTAAAAAATATTGTCACATATATTAGGGTGATTCTTCTGAAAGCAACACTTTTTAACTTCAGTTTTTTAATTTATTATTTTTTAATTATATGGTTTTTTCTATTAAAACTACTTAATTTCATACTCAAGAGTAAGATTTTTAGGTTGCGCAAAATTAATTCTTAGAAACATTAGTTTTTCTCCTTTGAGAAAGATTACTTGCATTAAATTTTGTTTAAGATGTTTTAATGTATAAAATATTGCTAATCATTGTGAAGTAATTCTAACCTAAAAACTGAAGACAAAGTATAAACATTTTTATCAAAAATAAAAGTGAGGTTTGATAATTTTTAAAATGCACATAATGATGAAAGAAACATTGTACTTCTTATAAAAGTTCTAATAGGAAACATGTTGAAAAGGCTTCGGAGATAAAAGTAATTTAGTTATTAGATAAATTTAGCTGAATAAAATTATTTAATTTTGTTTTTAAAATGATAAATAAGTGCTAAATTTTCACTATGGAAATTCGATAATAATTATTAAAGAGTAGATTTTGTAAAATTAATCGAGACATCAAAAATTTCACTTTCAGAAGAATCACCCATTAATTAAATTATTTTTTTCATATTATTTATTTATTTACATTAATTTTATTATTTATTTACATTAATTATATTAGTTATATTACGCAAATATTAATTTAAAGGCCAATAGTTAAAAAATTGAGATTTATAAATTTATTTACACTATTTCATAGTGATTCTAATGTTTGTATATTTCATATGTGAAAATACATATTTTAGAGACGATTAAAGATCTTGTTGTGAGAACCCTTTGCCTATGAAATGTTCACGCTCAATATCGTTGGGACTGAGAACAAGCCACCTTTTTGCACAATGGACCATCAATTTTCAGAACGTACTTGCATTCCACATTCTGCATATAGGTCGATAAATACCTTATCGCGTTCCGATATACCCAAACGCTTTGTAATGCCAATAGTAGACCAATACTGTTGAGCGTGTACGCGGCAATAAGAACCTTTCACGGCAGATATATATGAAAATCGTATGAAGATAAATAAAAAATTTTAAACTCCTCTACATTTGAACAATATAATCGATATTATTAATTTTATTTCACAGCATAAAAAATAGAAATAAGGAAAAATCTTCCAATTCATTTTTATTGCTACTAAACTTTAAAATGGCGGCAAAAATAAAAGAAAAAAATTATTCTTAGTCATTCCATTATATTTCGACTAAAGTCGTTGCCGACTAATTTTAAAAAATTGTAATATTTTGCGGGAATGATTTTCAAGATATTAGGATTACCGAACAAAACGAATTTTTAAAATATTTTTTATATTTATTGTAAAATTTATTAATTTTCCATTATTTTCTTTTTCAATCACAATTTTTTAAAGAAAATTATTATTTTGTCTTAGAAAAAAAATATATTTAGTACAATTTATATTTTAATCTTATCTTTGTAACAGGATTTTCCACAGGAATTAAGACATTCAAAAATTCAAAAATTAAACCTTTTTTAAATTAAACAACTTATAAAAGTATTGTTTTTAAATACGAAGAAACCAAGTGCTCCGAGTCGAAGACTCAGAGTGATCGATTTTTTCAAGTTTTCTAATAAATTAAAGATGACCAAGAGATAAAAACATTATTTTACATTATTAGAATATTCACGGAGAGAAGAGAATAGTGAAGGCGACTGTCGGTTCAGTTCTGATAACTAAACAGTTTAGTTAATTTTCGACGGACAAAAATAACAGTCGCATCTACTATATAATAGTAGGAACGACTGTACGTTCAGTCAGAGTAACTAAACAGGAACTAAACCGCCAGGGGAGCTACTATCGCTCTCCATGTATTTCTGCTACTAAACGTGTTTAGTTGTCACAACTGTAACTCTTCTCTCCGTGTTGTTACTGTAACTTCACCTAAATTATTTCCATCATTTTAAGTAAATTACTATTTTCTAGAATTTTAAATTATTTTGTATGAAAATAATAATTGAATTCCTTAAAAAATTTTATTATTTATGAAAATAATTGAATTCCTTGTGAAATTTTAATTATTTTATGAATATAATTAAATGTTTGCGCAGAATTTCAATAAAATTTTTTAAAATTGAATTCTTTTGAAAAATTTTAGTAGATATTATAAAAATCATTGAATTGAGGAAAATTTTTTTAAATAATTAAAAATTTTGCCGCAAATTTTTTTCAAAATTTTTTTAAATAATTGAATTGATGCGAAGAATTTTATCAAACTTTTTTAAAATAATTGAATTTTTGCAACGAATTTTATTAAAATTTTCAAAAATAATTCAATTCTTATGAAGAACTTTTATTAATTTTTTTGTTAAATAATTGAATTATTGTGAAAAAATTTATTAAACATTTGCAAATAATTGAATTCTTGCAAAGAATTTTATCAAAAAATTTGATACTAATTGAATTTCTTCGAAGAATTTTATTGTTTATGTAAATAATTGAATTTAGAAAGAATTTTATTAAAATTTTACATAATAATCTTAATTAAATTCGTTTAAAGAATTTTTTTGAGTTTCTTTAAAATAATGGACTTTCTTTAATCATTTTAATTACAAGTTTTCAAAGTAATTGTTCATTAAAATAATTAAATTATTTATTATTTATAAAAATAATTGAATTCCCATTTCCCAGTCAAAAAAATTTTATTCTCCATTAAAATAATTGAATTATTGCTTAGAAATTTATAAAAAATTACATGTATTAACCTGATAGAAAAAGTGAAAAGTTTAAAATTAATTATTTCAAAAAATAACTTCGACAGTTTTTACGATTTGATATACTTTAGATGTTTATTTTACAGTAAATATAAAAAATATTTCAAAAATTTGTTTTTTTCGGTAATCCTAATATCTTTAAAATTATTCCTGCAAAATATTACAATTTTTTAAAATTAGTCGGCAATGACTTTAGTCTAAATATAATGGAATGACTCTTCTGATAAAAAATTGTAGTTAAAATACAAATTTTACTTTAACTACAACTAAACTTCATAACGTTTATTAAAGTGAAATTAAAAATTTGTTTAACTACAATTATTATCAAAATTATTATTCTACACGAAAAAAAACTTCACCTGGAACAACTACAAATTTCACTACATTAGCGAAATTTTTAGTTATTGCAACGAATACTTTCGCTATTTTAGCAAAAGTTATCGCTGTTCCAGTTAAAGATTTCTTTTTGTGCATTTAAGAATTTAATTCTTTACATTCTATTATAAGTAGTATAGATATATTTTAAGTCAGTCGCTGAGTAATGTATTATTTTCGAATCACAAATTTATAAATTCTCTACAAATTGAGAGGTCAAATATTTAAATATCAACAAATTTATTTAAATCTTCCATAAAATTTTTCTTTTTCAATTTTTTTTTCGAGGAATTCAATGGTTAGGAAATATTTTGACCCTTTTTGAATTTTTATTCTTCTTACAAATTGATCTATTCTAAAATCCATTGGTAATTTTATAGAAAATGTGTTTTTGTATAAAGAAAAAAATTTTTGAACAAAAAAATTGATTTTTACTATTTTTGAACCATTTTTTTTAACGAAAATAATGTTAATAGGAGGATACACCTATATTTTTAACTATATAAGGAAAATATTTTAAATATTCAATAAAATTATTTTTATAGTAATTTTTCGAGAGGAATTCAATGGTCATAAAAAATTGGTCAGAAAATATTTGGACCAATTTTTACGTTTTATAAAAAATGATAGATTTGGAAATCCATACGTAATTTTCTAAAAAAATATGTTTTTCTATCCATAAAAAAATTTCCGAATGAAAAAATTATTTTTTACAAAAGTTTTAGCTTGCTTTTTAAAGAAAAATAGTTTTCAGGTCAAGAATTTTAGGAAAATATGATTATTATTAATTTTATTATACGAAGACTCGTTTATTTTTTTCTAACTAATTTCAAAACATAAACTATTTCAAAAAAACATGTTTTGTCGAATTTTGTTTTTATGACCAAAACATATTTCTTTTTTTTTAAGTTTATGTTCTGAAATCAGTTAGAAAAAAAGGGTTTTCGTATAATAAAATTTAATAATAATCATGTTTTTTAAAATTCTTAACCTGAAAACCGAAATATACTCTAAACATTTCTTTTTTTATTTTAACTGTTAAAACAAAGTTTCAAAGCACTTGCTAGTTAAAAGTACATATTTTTTTTCTTTAATTCGACTCATTTTTGGACTTAAAATAAAAAATAAGACAATAACTTAATCTGAAATTAAAAGGCGCTTGAATAGACACAATTTTTACGATTCTTGATTTTACTTTATTATTATTATTATTTTAAAACAAATTTTTGCAGCAAAAATTTCGTGTGACCAAAAAAAAAATTTTAATCCAAGGAATTTTTCCATTTTTTGTCCGTTTTTAAATTTTGATTCTGTTTTGTTTCCCAACTTTCTAGTTTCTACTGAGAATATTACTTTAGTCTATCAAAAAGTTTTTCTACATTACTCTTCGCTTTGTTTCGTCGAAACTTTTTCGTGGAATTTTTTTTTCATCTGGTAAATTTTACTCTTAAAGTGAAAGTGGTGAATTATAAGTTTCTACACGCGGGAGTATCATTTATGGGAAAAATTCTATTTGAAGTAAAAGATAGAAATTTTTATATTAATAAGTAATTAAGATATAATATTTTTAAATGAACATAAAAAATGTATTTCTGTAATTTTTTGTCAATTTCGAAAAATAAATTGGTTGATATTTTTCATTTTCAGTTTCTCTTTGCCTTCATTTTCTGTGATTCTTTTTTTTTCTTGTTGTAAACAAATTGCCCCAGTTTTGAAAAGTTTTTCTCGTTAGATTGGTATGGGTTTTGTGTGGGAAGGAAGGAAGTAAGGAAGGAAGGCTTTGGGTGCAACTTAACGAGCATAATACACGTCAAAGTTCTCTCTGAAAGTGGGCACACCTGGTCCTAGTATACGAGCGGAGACTTCGTCGAAGTTGGTCGAAGTTTGTGGTAAAGTGCGTGATCCAGAGAGTCGTGTTAAGCTATGGAAGAACGGATCTGGTTTACTTACTTAAAGGAAAATTTACAAGCGCAACCGGCACACGTGTTGTGAATCTAAGCTAAAAGTGATTTTTTTTTATTTTTTTCGCCACCTCCAATATTATTACATCCTTTTTATTTACTTTTTTTTTATTTTTTTTTAATACGAATTTTTGGGGTTTATGAAATTCTCATCTTTTCATTTATCTCTATTTTTATTTCTTTTTTTTCAATTTAATTTTATAAAATTACTATCACAATTCGTGCGTTAAAGTGCGTGGTTAACTTCTTGCATTATTATCCAAATAAAATGTAAAATTTTTAAAAAGAATAAAAATTTTTTTATTCAAATTAAAAATAAAATTCGAATTCTTTAAAAAATTAATTTAACTAACTGAATAAACTTAACTTTTAAATCCTGACTCGGAGTGATCGATTTTATCATCATCTTACTAATTTGTCGACCGAGTGATAGCATCATTAATATATATACTTAACTTATAAACTTATAAACTTAAATTTTTAAATAAAGTTAATTTTATTTTTAAACAATTCAAATTCAAATTATTTTTGTATAGTTGTTATGGAATTCCTCAAAAACTCTAAAAAGTAAACAAATTAATTTATAAATTTGTTATTTAAAATAAAAAATATGAATTGGAATATAGATTATTACTATTATAACCACAATAATCTATACTCAAAGACAGGACATTTAAAGAAAAGTCAGAAATTTTTATAAAAAGTACTGTAAGGAATTAAATTTTTAGAATTCCTAAGAAAATTCTCAATTTTGGTATCCATTTTTACTATATTTCTGACAATAATTTGTTTTTAAATAACTTAATTCGTAAACAACTATTATAAAATTATTACATATGAATTATTTACTTCATAATTTTACTTATAAATATAAAGAAAAGTAATTCAATTTTAAAACAGTTGCGTTTATAATTTTCACTAATAGTTCTACTTCAAATGTAGTAATTTGAATTTTTCTAAAATTTCAATTTTTAATGAAATTAATTAGAAATTTTGAATAACTTCGATCTTTGCAAAATGATAATAATTCAAATTCTTCATGAAATTAGTTAAATTTTTTTCAGTAAATATTTGTCTAAATTTATTTAAAGTAATGGATTTATTGAAAAATTTTAGTTAAAAACCTTTTATAAAATTAAATTTTTGAAAAGTTATAAATAATTGCATAATTCAGTTACTTTTTCTTCTTGAAATTAGTTAAATTTTTTCAGTAAATATTTGTCTAAATTTATTAAAAGTAATGGATTTATTGAAAACTTTTAGTTAAAAACCTTTTATAAAATTAAATTTTTGAAAAGTTATAAGTAATTGCAAAAATTCAGTTATTTTCAAAAGTAATAAAATTCTTCTTTCAAAATGCAAATATTTTCAAAATTAAAAAAAAAATTCGTTAAAATTACAATTATCGTTATAAATAACAAAATTCTTCTGCAAAAATTAAATCTCTTTCAAAAAATTACAATTTAAAATTGTACTCAAACATTTAATTATTTTCATAAATAATAAAAATTGCATATGAGTTTAATTATTAAAATTTTTTTTTATAAATTTTTTCGTAAAAAATTAATTAATCTCATAAATAGTAATTTTTTTGGAATTCAATTTTTTTTCAAATATAAGTTTGTTTTAGGATTTCAGTTATGTTTTCATAAATAAAGCTTCATTTCAAAAAATAAATAAAGCTTGTCGCAGAATTTAAATTAATTTTAGTACAATTTTAATCGAATTCCTCAAAAAATGGAATTGTTAATAAATATTTGATTAAAATTCGTCAAAAAATTCATTTGTTTAAAAATTTGTTGATAAAATTTTTTATAAGAATTAAATATTCAAAAATATACAAATATTAAGAAAAAATTTTACTTTTGTAATTAAATAACTGAATAATTTTGAAAAGGTTTCAAATTAAAATATTTAAAAATTTAAACATTTATACTTTTAACTGTCAATTTTGAAGAATTAATTTTTTTAAAAAGTATAGTTTAAGTTTTTTTTTAATAATTTGGAGTTTTTTTTAATATATATTTAATTAAAGAAGTTCCAAATAACCGAAATTTCGTAAAATTGAATTTTAAACAAATGTATTTGACAATTCTGAGAGAAATTTTTCAAAAATCATTAAAAATAGTTTATTTAGAGAAGAATTTTAGTTAAAAATTCTAAAAACTAATAATTGGATTAAAAGGATGAAAAATAATTTTTTAGGACTTACAATAATAATATTCTTCATATAAAATAAAGATAACACTTTTATAAGTAGTTTAATTTTCAAAGAGGTTTGAATTTGAAATTTTCTAAAATCTTAGTTTTTGTGAAAAAATAATAATTATTAAATATTTATTTAAAAAAGAAGTCATTCATGATTTTAAATAATTTTAAAATTAAAGAAATTCGTAAATAAATGTAACAGAAAAATTTGAAAATTGAGAATTTTCTACAAAAATTTTAAGAAACTGGAGTATTTTTTTCCGTAAAGAAGAGAATGCGTTTTTCAATAATATTGTTATTAAAAAATGAAAATTATGCATTAAATGGATATATTTCCTATTTCTTATTAAAATTTTTAAATTAACAATTTTCTAATATTTTTAATGAATATAAAAATGAAAAATTTTACAAATAAATAATAAATAATTTTATAAAAAATATTTTAGTAATTGAATTCCTATGCAATTTTTATTATTTATTAATAGAATTAAATGTTTAAGTACAATTGTAAATTGTAATTTTTTGAAAGCAAATTAATTTTTGTCGAAGAATTTTATTATTTATAACGATAATAATCGTAATTTTGACGAATAATTTTAAACAGAACATTTTTTTTTGTTAAATTTTTTTCTTTATTTTCTAAAAATGTTCAACTTATTTTTCAATAGACGAACAGAATTTGTAAACATTTTTTCCTTTATTTATAAAATAACTTTAATTGTATTCAAACAATTTTAATTAAGAAATAGAAATGATGCAAATTATTTCTTTATAATTCAATTCGATTTGACAAATAATATTTTCTGATATAAAAACCAAAGAATATTCTAAAGGACATACTTCAATTTGCAAACAGATAGAATGAATTACGAAGTTATTATTATTAATAATTTAATTTTTTTTCTATCAATGTTCACATCTTATAAAAATTTTTAATTTTTCTTTCAATTTTTTCAATTTTTTGCGCTTGTTTATTTAAAAAAATAAATATGTAGTTTTTTTAAAAGATTTTCATACAGTTTCTTTATTTTATTTCTAAAAACGAGTATTACTTTATTTTGAATGTAAATATTAGTTTATATTACTTTTTTAAAAGGGACTTTATAAAATGTTTTCCTTTGTTTTAACAGGAAAAGTGAAAAAAATTCAGTTGATTTTGCTAAAGAACTTGTTATATTTTTGTAAAATAAAAAAGGTTTAACTCTCTGGCGTTAGAGTTGAGGAATTCTAATGGAGGCAAATGAAAGCAGAAGCTAAAAAAAGGGATCAGCAGAGAAAAGAAGATATCTGAAAGGGTACAATCGTAAATTGGGGACGTTATCGAACGCGAAAGCCAAAGTAACGAGCCGAACCCGTCAATCTTTTCGTTTTCTCCTTGTTACTAAATCTCCGGTGAGAATCCATTTCAATCCTCTATTTTCCACGAGGAAGAAATTTTTTTTTCTTACTACAAAGAAACGAAACATGTACGTGTATTTTTTTATATACGTATATATATATATATATATATAATATAAAGTTCTGCATTTTTACAAAATACTTTTCTCTGATTTTCCACTACTTTTGCCTGTGATACGCTTTTTTTTCATAAATCTTTTCAGTTTTAAAGCGAAAAGCAAAAAACAACATATTCTGGAAATGTAAAATTAAAGTTTGAAATATGGAAATAAAATGAAGAAAAGAAAAAAAAAAGAAAAGAAAAATTCAATGAAAAGGAAATAAGGAAGAAAAAAAGATAACTTAAATGAATATATTGAAATATAAATACAGAAAAATGCGCCAAAGGGTTCAAAAATGTAATGAAGTCTAGAAATTTTTGTATTTCAAAAAAAAAAAAAAATACACACGATTTGTGAGAGAAATTTTTCTATGTTTTTGATTAAAATCATAAAGAAAAATTTATTTTTTTTAATACAGGTAACCGATTTTTTTTTGCCTCGGAAAAGAAACATTTCCTTGGCGGTTATAACTTGGTTTCTTGTGTGAATTAGAAAAAAGTGGAGTTTCCGGAAAACTTTAAAAGTTCAGTCTTCATTTTCCCGCACCTTCTGTTCGCACCCATTGAACCTACGAGACTTTCGTGGCGCGCCAAGCGGGGTAAATGTTCTCGCGAAGGAAAAAGAGAGAGAGAAAATGAGTGAGTGAGAGAGAGAGAGAGAGAGAGAGGAGTGGTCACTAGGGGTTGAAAAGATGAGGGCGTCGAGAAGATAGAGATGGTTTGTCGCTTCTTCCTAACGACAGTTTAAAAAGTTGGCCCAATGTCTCCCTCGTGATGGAGAAATATTTGAAATTTCACGACGAAGCTCTACCCCTATCTCCTTTGCTTCTGCGCAATTCTTCACAAACACTTTTCTCTCCTGCTTCCTCCTCTCTTCCTAAAAACTTCACTTTTCCACATATGAGCAACTCCACGTGAAACGATCAGGTGAAAATTTTTATTTTCTGGAAATGGCTTAAAATTATGATAAATTGCGCACAGGAAAAAAGAAGTGTTATTTTAAAACTAAGAGTAGTGTCAAAACTACACGCAACATTATTAACCGACGCTGTGTGGTTTTAACACTACATTGGTGTTAAAACAACAATAGAGATTGTTAAATTAACACTAGAGGGTGTTAAATTAATATACATTTTAAATGGGGTTAAAATAACACTAAAATTGTGTTAAAACAACATAATCTAAAAACTACACGCAACACATTTAACACTTATTTTTTTCTGTGTGTTGTTGTTTTCTATAAAAGTAAACGGGGAAAATTTATTTCTGAAATTCTACTGAATTCCTTTCCTATAATTTACTGAAGCACACACTTTACATTATATAAACTTTTAACTGTCCTTATATATAAATCTGAATTTTATTTCACCGCTTGTGAGAAAGTATCAAATTGACAAACTATTGTTGTACATAACGAAAAATTATCTTTACTAATGAATCATTTCTAACTATATTTAATTAAAGAAGTTTCAAACAACCGAAATTTCGTAAAATTGATTTTTAAACAAATGTATTTGAAAATTCTGAAAGAACTTTTTCAAAAAACATTAAAAATAGTTTATTTAGAGAAGAACTTTAGTTAAAAATTCTAAAAAATAATAATTGGATTAAAATGATGAAAAATAATTTTTTAGAACTTACAATAATAATATTCTTCATATAAAATAATGATAACACTTTTATAAATAGTTTAATTTCCAAAGAGGTTTGAATTTGAAATTTTCTAAAATCTTAGTTTCTGTGAAAAAATAATAATTATTAAATATTTTTTTAATAAAGAAGTCATTTATGATTTTGAATAATTTTAAAATTAAAGAAATTCGTAAACAAATGTAACAGAAGAATTATTTCCTTATGAAAATTGAGAATTTTCTACAAAAATTTTAAGAAACTGGAATATTTTTTTCCCTAAAGAAAAGAATGCGTTTGTCAATAATATTGTTATTGAAAAATAAAAATTATGCATAAAATGGATATATTTCCTATTTCTTATTAAAATATTTTAAATTAACAATTTTCTAAGATTTTTAATGAATATAAAAATGAAAAATTTTACAAATAAATAATAAATAATTTTATAAAAAATATTTTAGTAATTGAATTTCTATGCAATTTTTATTATTTATTAATAGAATTAAATGTTTAAGTACAATTGTAAATTGTAATTTTTTGAAAGCAAATTAATTTTTGCCGAAGAATTTTATTATTTATAATGATTACATAACCTCAAATAATTAACGTCAATTATTATTTGGGTCAGAATTCGTAGAATTTTTCACAGAAAACAAAAAGTATTTTTTTTTAAACAAAATGGTGAAAAAACATTTCTATTTGGTCTTAGGAATGTGTCTAGCAAAGAACAGAAAAAAATATTATTTTTTATAAAAGTTATTGCATAATTAATTTTTTTGCGACTTTTTAAACAAAACCATATTTCTCCTAAATGAATGAACCGATTTAAGAAATGAATGAACCAAACGGGAATATAAAGGGAATAAAAAATACTTTCATTTAGAATTAGAAAATTTTAAAAAAGTTTACATTTTAATAATTATTTAATAAATTTTTTATAAACAATTAATTTTTTTTAATGTTCTACGCCTTTAAAAAGTGTTTTTAAAATATCTACATACACTTAAAACTATAAGAAATCAAAATCCGTTGAGAAAATTTTGGAGCGACAATTATTTTAAAAGTTATAATGGAAATTATATAGGCGCGGTGTAGTGAATCAACACTGAAATTAGTTTTTAATAATTTTTGTGGTTATATAACTGAATAAAAACGTTAATTCGACAGTGATTTGTTTATTTCATAGTTAAAAATAATGTTTTAATTCTGAAAATCATCAAAATCGCATCTCCGTTCGAAATAATTTCCATTATAACTTTTAAAATAATTGTCGCTCCAAAATTTTCTCAACGGATTTTGATTTCTTATAGTTTTAAATGTATGTAGATATTTTAAAAAAAATTTTTAAAGGCGTAAAACATTAAAAAAATTTAATTGTTTATAAAAAATTTATTAAATAATTATTGAAATTTTAACTTTTTTAAAATTTTCTAATTCTAAACGAAAGTATTTTTTATTCCCTTTATATTCCCGCTTGGTTTATTCATTTCTTAAATCGGTTCATTCATTTAGGAGAAATGACATTTTGTTTAAAAAGTTGCAAAAAAATTAATTTTGCAATAACTTTTATAAAAAATAATATTTTTTTCTGTTCTTTGGTGGACACATTCCTAAGACCAAATAGAAATGTTTTTTCACCATTTTAAATTTAAAAAAATACTTTTTGTTTTCTGTGCAAATTTCACAAATTCTGACCCATTTGCAAGTTTTTCAAATTAGTTTTAAAACTATTTTTCTCGTTTCCCCTAAAACAACTTAAAAAACCACTGCCAAGTTATATGTTTTTGTTATAATTTTGGTGCTCATTTAATTCGTTTTCGTAAATCTCGTTGTGTTAATTTCATAAATACTTTGCTTCCTCATAGAGATGTTAACAACGATAAAGTATAAATTTTGAACAGTTATTCTCAATTGCTGTAATATTTTTTTCTCTTTATTTAATACTTTAACATAAAAAAAATTTATTCACAATTTGTTTTTTAAATATTAATAACTTCTTTATTTCTAATCGAATTAGCTTCAAAAATAAGTCAATCGAAGCGTTTTTAATGTTCTACAAGTTGGTAACTGTAGTTTCAAAGTTATTTCTACATTTTTAAACAAAATTTACAAAAAAGTCTTATTTTCCAAAATTTTTGATTTTTAAAAGTTTAATATCTCCGGTAAATATAGACGAAAAATGTTCATTAACGGCTCAAAAGATGCGTCTAAAAATGCGTTTAAAACTACAAAATTAGAGAAAAACATTTATAGGTATCCCAACATTTTTTTAAAGTTATGGGCAAAAAAAATGTTTTTGAAAAATTAAAAAAAAAATATATAGTTAAACTTTATTTTTCTATTTTAAAGTACTCTCATTTTATGTCCGCAGGTGAGACCTACGATTTAAAAAAAAATTCAGTCCAAAAGCTCTTTATAATTTGGAGATATTTATGAAAATATGATGGTAGGTGGTCACTTTTTCTAAAAAAATATTTTCTAATCCTTTTTGCCTAAAAAAAAGTGATTTCTAATGAAATCTGATTTCTAAAATAAGTTTTTCTAATGAATTTTAATTTCTAAAAAGAGTTTTTCTAATGAGTTTTGATTTCTGGAAAAAGTTTTTTTAAAAAGTTATGATTTCTAATATTTATTTTCCTAAAGTTTGTAAAATTCCATAAATTTTGATAGAAGTTAGAAAATTGGTGAAAAAAACTAAAATTAAAAAATATAATCTATTTCTCATATTTTCTGTTCTTTAATCATAATTCTGTTTATGTAATCAGTTACCTTTTGAGAAAAAAAGAGAAATTTTTATAAAACAACTATTTGTTAATAAAAATTATATTCTTTAAAAAAAAATTATTTCCATCATTTTTATAATTATAATTTGTATAATTTCTAATCATTTTTCATTACAATTTTGCAACAGAATTTCAAGTATTTTTTTGAAAGAATTAAAAAAATTTTGTAAACATTATTTTTTAATCACATACCTATTAATTGTTATTAAATTAAAAATTATTATTATAATTTTAATTAGAAATTAAATATTGTTATAGGAAAAGAATTTTTCGAAATTTTCCTTTATTTAGTTTTCCTTTTTTAATAAAAAATTTTTTAGAAAATAACCTTTATTACAAGAAAGAAAATTAGAAAATCACTTTCAATAGAAAAAAGTTTTTTAGAAATTCACCCTTATTAGAAAAAAGTTTTTTAGTAATTCACCTTTATTAGAAAAAATATTTATAGAAAATAAAAAATTAGAAAGTACGTTTTAGAAAAACTGTACCCCAATCAAATATGATGTTTACTAACACACACGAAACGACATTTTTTAAAAATGTCATTTTTGACTTCCTGAGGTTAAATAACATAAAGATATCTTAAACAATCAAACTTGAAAAATTTTGGTATTACAATACTTTCTCTATATGAGGAAGCAAAAGTATGTTAGATATTAAATTGTTATTTATTTAACTTTAAAAATATTAATTTTATGTTTTTGAAAAATAATTTAAAACGTTTAAAAAAGCTCTGTTCGTAATTATGTTTTAAAGTTATTTACAAGTGTTTAAAGGATAATTTTACAATTATAAAAATATATTATTAAAAAATATATATTTAAAAAGAAAAAAATGTTTTATAATATCTGAGTAATATTTAATTAAAAAATGCTTGTTAACTTTTAGTTATAAGCATTTGAAAATAAAATTTACTTATAAAACGTGATCTTTAAAAAATCTGTATCTCTTAAGTCGCTTTATGAAAAAATTTGAAAAAATCCTAGTAGCTCATTTTAACGAGCACTAAAAGAAAAAAAAATATTTTAAAAAAGTTTGAGACGTAAATACAAAATAATTTCCGATTTTGTGTGGAATGCCCCATAACAAAGTTAAACTTTACAATAAAAATGATTAAAAAGATAAAAATAGATAATTTCTCTAAAAATTGAAAAAAATAATGTTTATTTTTGAAAAAAGAAGGTGAAATAATTTTTATTTGAAAACAGAGTTTTAGAATTAAAAAATACCCAAAAAATGCTTTAAAATTCCCTCTACATAAAAATTAAAATCGACTAATTTTTCCAGAAGTTATGCCATTTGAATAAAACATTGATCTTTACAATCTAATTTTTTTTTTTATTGAATCAGTTGGCGTGGAATAGGTCATATTAAAAATTTTATTTTTCAAATTTTTCAAACTAACTTTCATGGAAATATTATGAAAGTATTTCTATGGAATTTCTATGAAAATTCCAGAGAACTCTTCTCGAGAAATTTTTCTATTCAGAGATGAACATCGAGATAAGATTTAAATAAATTTTGAAAAAAATAAAATAATTTAAATCTTTTGCCTTCTGTTTTTTTGTATTAACTATTACTCGAAATTTTTGTTTAGCTATTGTCTTTCATTTCAAAGTTATAAGATTCATTCTCTTTTATTATTACTTTTATACATAAAGAATTTATCCCAAGAATGTAATAACGCTCCTTTATGCCTGGGCTTTTTCGTCTTTTCTTTCAGTAATCCTCTTGCTGAGTCGCTTTATTATCAGCATTTTTGAATTCTCGTATTTCAATCTCTCTTCTAAAGGGGCGTTTCATCAAACATTCATACGTCCATCAATATATATATATATGTATGTATGTATATACAAAATAAATGGCTTTGTTATTTTTATGTTGAGCTCGATTTCCATGATTTTTTCATTTTCCTCTTTTTTGGTTTTATTTAATAATAAATTTAGTAAAAAGAATATTTTTATTATTAATATTATAATATTATATTATTATTATTATTATTATTATTATCATTATTATTATTATTATTATTATCATTATTATTATTATTTATTATAATGTGATTAAAAATACATATAATTTATTTTTTAAATTTATTATTTACTCACCAGTATGTGCCTGTTAGAAATTCGATGGTAAATTTTTTTTACTATTCACTTTAAATATTTAATAAATTAAGTTGAAATTTTCTAAGAAAGTCTAAAATAGAATAAAACAAAAAAGTTGCTTGCAAAAGTTTAAATAATTCAAAAAATAAATTATAATAAACACTTTGAAATCCGTAAAGACAAAAAATTGATTAGAAGTGACCGTGACAACTAATAATTTTAAAGTAATTTGTAATAATTATTTTTTATAATATTAAAAATTTAAAACTGTTGCACATTACTGCCCTTCTTTATAATGTTTTAGACTTTCGTACAAAATTTCAGCTCAATTTGTAAAATACATAAAGAGAAAAGTGGTCAAAAAATTTAACATTGAGAACCAATGTCACATGCTGCTTATAAGCAAATATAGATAATTAAAATAAAAAAATAATATTTAAAACAAATTTATTTTTATTAGAAATATTAATAAATATAGTAATAAAAATAAAAGTAATAATAATAATAATAATAATAATAATAATAATAATAATAATAATAATAATAATATTAATAATAATAATAATAATAATAATAATAACAATAATAATAATAATAATAATATCTTACTTTATAAAGATTTACGTAAATGTTGTTGTTTTCCTTACGATGAATGCATTGCGACTTTTTTTGTGCAGTAGAAGAAATGCATTCATGAGAATTTTAGTAGTCTGACTTTGCATACTGGGATAGTAGCAATAGTTAGAGTATTTCTCTCAGCGACACTTGAAATTCCCGAGGACACGATGTTTTGCTCGAGGCAAATTTGAATAAAAATTCTCAATAGCGATACAAATAATATAGACAATACTACTTTTATATTGCAATTTCAATTCTCCTCCATTCACTTTCACTATAAAAAGTTAAACTGAAGTTTCAAAAAAAAAATTCTGAATTCTTCTTTTGATCACGTATTCTATTCATGTTAATAATTAAACAATTTTTTTGTTTTCAGTAGATTTTTAATCACATATTCTCAATTTGTTAATTATAATTATTATTATTATTACTAGTAACAATTTGCACGCTAAAGCGCGCTGCTAACTTTCTGCATTTTTTTTTTTAAATAATAAAATTGATTGGGGTACAGTTTTTCTAAAACGTATTTTCTAATTTTTTATTTTCTAAAAATATTTTTTCTAATAAAGGTGAATTACTAAAAAACTTTTTTCTAATAAGAGTGAATTTCTAAAAAAACTTTTTTCTAATGAAGGTGGTTTTCTAATTTTTTTTCTTCTAATAAAGATTATTTTCTAAAAAATTTTTTATTAAAAAAGGAAAACTAAATAAAGGAAAATTTCGAAAAATTCTTTTCCTATAACAATATTTAATTTCTAATTAAAATAATAATAATAATAATTTTTAATTTAATAACAATTAATAGGTATGTGATTAAAAAATAATGTTTACAAAAATTTTTTAATTCTTTCAAAAAAATACTTGAAATTCTGTTGCAAAATTGTAATGAAAAATTATTAGAAATTATACAAATTATAATTATAAAAATGATGGAAACAATTTTTTTTAAAGAATAGAATTTTTATTAACAAATAGTTGTTTTATAAAAATTTCTCTTTTTTTTCTCAAAAGGTAACTGATTACGTAAACAGAATTATGATTTAAAAACAGAAAATATGAGAAATAGTTTATATTTTTTAATTTTAGTTTTTTGCACCAATTTTCTAACTTCTATCAAAATTTATGGAATTTTACAAACTTTAGGAAAATAAATATTAGAAATCATAACTTTTTAGAAAAACTTTTTCCAGAAATCAAAACTCATTAAAAAAACTCTTTTTAGAAATTAAAATTCATTAGAAAAACTTATTTTAGAAATCAGATTTCATTAGAAATCACTTTTTTTTAGGCAAAAAGGATAAGAAAATATTTTTTAGAATAAGTGACCACCTACCAATAAAATTAACAATTTACAAAAAAATAGAATTTAAACATTTTTAATACAAATTTTTTTCCTAAATATAAAAAATATGAATGGGAATAAAGATTATCGTATAATTTTGAATTAATTATTTAAAACAGTCGATTTGTAGAAAAATTTTAGTTAGAAACATTTTAAGAAATTGAATTTTGAAGAAAATAAAAATTGAATTATTTTCAAAAGTAATTAAATTCTTTTTACAAAGTTCAAACATGTTTAAAATTTAAATAAAAAATTCTCGTCAAAATCACAAATATCTTTATAAACAAAATTCTTCTTCAAAATTTAATTATTTAAAAACATTTGCCTCATTTCAATGGTTTTTCATATCTACTATTTGGATAAATTTCCCAATAAAATTTAATTATTTAAAAAAAATTATAAAAATGTTCTTTAACATTGAATTATTTTAATAAATAATGATAAAAATTGTACAGAAAGTAATTAATTTAATTAATTATTTTCATTGACAATAAATTTCTTTGCAATAATTCAATTATTTTTATAAATAATATGTTTGTTTTTGGAATTCAATTATTTTCATAAATACTGAAGCTCATCGCAGAATTTTAATTATTTGTAGTACAATTTTAAATAGTCCTAGAAAGTGTAATTGTTTTTAAAAATGTGATTAAAAGTTTTAAAAAATTTGATTAAAATTTTCCAAAACTCAAAAAAATTCAATTATTTATAAATTTGTTGATAATAATATAAACACTTTATAGCAATTAAATTTTAAAGAATATTTAATAATTCTAAAATTTATTTACTCTTGTATTTCAATAATTAAATAATTATGAAACGGTTTTAAATTAAAATATTTGAAAATTTGAATTTTCTAAAATTTTAACTGTCAGTTTTCAATAATTATTCAATTTTGTAAAAGTTTAATTTTAATTTTCTAAATTATATGAAAGAAAATAGAAAATACATGAAAATTTTTCTAACTATGGAATTATGTTTAAATTTTCAAACATTTTTCTTTATTTTTATAAGGAAATTTTCAAAAACTTTTAAGAGAATTTTCTCAAACTTTTAGGATTTTTCTGCATTATTTCATGGGGATTTTTTTTCAATTTATAGGCAGTTTTTGATAATTTTTTTAGAAAAATCCCCTTATCTATTTTAGTAAATTTTTCTCAATGATTAGTGGAATTTGTTTCCTGAATTCTTTTAGAAAAATTTTGATAATTTTTCTTACAGTGTATTTAATTGAAGAATTTTCGAATAATAGAAATTTTGTAAAATTTATGTAACGTATTTTTTTATATATGTAAATATATTTTTTATATATGTAAATGTATTTTTTATATATGTAAATATATTTACAAATTCTCAAAGAACTTTTTAAAAAATTATGAAAACTAGTTGATTTAGATAACAATTTTCTTTAAAAAATTCTATAAAATAATAATTGAATTGAAATGTCGGAAATAAGTTTTCAGAAGTTACAGTAACAATATTCTTAATGTATAAGAATTATAATACTTCTATAAGTAGTTTAATTTTCAAAAAGGTTTGAATTTGAAATTTATTAAAATCTTAATTCCTGTGGAAAAATAATAATTATCAAATATTTATTTAAAAAAAATTTATTCGTGATTTTGAATAATTTTACAATTAAAGAAATTCGTAAATAAATGTAACAGAACATTTTTTGAGAAAAATATTTTTCTTCTTTTCTAAAAATTAAAGATTTTCAATTTCCTTTTCAATTAAAATTTGCAATTGACAAATAAATTTATTAATTAAAAGATTTTTAGTTTCCTTTTCAATTAAAATTAGCAATTGATAAATAAATTTATTAACATTTTTTTTAACTTTGAATTTTATTATAGCAATTGTAATTAAGAAATGGAAATAATCCAATTTTTTTCTTATGAATATTGAGAATTATCTACAAAAATATTAAGAAACGGGAATGTGTAGAAAATGTTTTTTTTCCAAAAGAGAAGAATGAGTTTTTGAACATAATTTAATCAAACACAATTTTTTGTTATTAAAAAGTATGTAAAAAATAAAATTTATTAGTTAATCACAATTCTTTTTTAATTTCAAACATTATTTTATTACAAATCTTATTTGTCATGTTGAATTTGATTAGCGATAAACTAGAATTACCCCGTCACGGTAAATCATTAGGTATTAAAATAACATCAAAAAGGATTAAAATAATCCAATTTAGTGTTATATTAATCCATTTTGGTGTTATTTTAATACTTAACGATTTACCGTGGTTTTAAAACTCGTTTATAGTACATTTATTATTTGAATTAATATTGTCTACTTTGAAAGACATAAAAAACATTTTACTTTTCTTAGATAACTTTTCTTGTATATTCTTTCCGCAAAAAAGTATTCGCATAAAAAGTAATAATCGAATATTAACAAATTCATGTAGAGTATAATGAATGGAGCGTAAATCTGTCGTTTGTATATTGCGAGAGGCTTATATAAATTGATGAGTGAAAAAGAAGTTTGAGACTCATCCCTATATTTTTTCGAGTTTGTTTTCGCATCAGATAGTCGACTTTCAGTGCGTGAAAAAGTAAAGCCTACCTCGGAAACTTCAATTCCCATTTGAGTCCCCTTTTTCCTCTGTTCTTGTATACATACATACTATATAGCTGTCTTCACACCCTGCACGAAAAAAAGTTTCTCGTGAATTCCCAACCGTAACGTTCAATTTGGCGGAAGGGCAAAGCCCCCTCTGAGATTTTCAAGCGCTCACAACAGAGCTCCATGGCAGGATAATTTAGTTACGAAAGTCGAAAAATTCTTCCTTTTTTTTCATCAAATCCAACCATTAATTACGATAACATAAATAACAGTCGAATTAGTACCATTGACAAGGTATATAGACAGAAATTTCTAACTATTTCACGATACTTTTTTTTTTCTCCAATAATTTTTGTTTTCAGCAGAAAAAAATATTAATCAAATTTTCTTTTAGGAATAAGAATAATAAATTTTTGTCGTCCGTTTCATTGCACCTATAATTATAATTGTAAACATTCTTTTTTACAACTTTTTTATTTTTAGTCTCAGTTTTGCCTATTTTTTTTTAAATTATTAACAAAGTTGCGAAAATCTGGTCCAACGCTATGTTCTCTTAGATATAAAAATAGTGTAAAGTAGGTAATTAAATATTTTCGTTTAATAAAAAATATATATATTTATTTATATGAAATAGGCTTAAAATGAAAATTTGCAATGAAGATTTTTTTCTTATAGAATATCAACAAAAATGAGTAATAAAGGTTTGCTTGGTAATTGAATTTCATCTGGTGAAATGAGTCTTTTCTCTTCTAATGCGTCAGGAATTTCTAATTTGACGCTGCCTTAGAGAATTCTTCCAATTATCAAAAATAATCCCTTGATGATGTTCCAACAGCTGCGCAGTCTTAATATTGGAGAAATAATAAAAATATCCTGAATACTTTTGAGACTTGGAAAATATTAATAATTTCTAAAAGTTAATTTTTTTAATTAGCCACGTACTCTGTTGTATAATTTTTCTTTAACTTTTTTAATTTTTCTCTTTCATTTTGTTTTATTTTTTTAACGATTCTTTTTTTGCATTGATCCTTCCTTTTTTCACTTCTACACTTTAAAAACGATAACAATGAAATTATTTCTATTTTAAATTAATAATAATTATGAATTGGAATCTAATTAAAATAAATACTATTAGAACTATAATAATCATACATTCTGAGATAGGAAATTAAGAGAAAAGTTAGAAATTTTTATAAAAATTACTGAAAAAATTCAATTTTTTAGAATTCATAGGAAAATTACTACAAAAAATTCAATTTTTTAGAATTTATAGGAAAATTCTCAGATTTTATGTTTTTAAAATTATCACGAATTCCAATATAAAACATTTGTTTTTTGCTACTTCTGCCAATAATATTTTTTAATAACTTAAATCTTGAAGAAATAGCACAAATCAATTCAATTAACAATTTTTTAAATAAATTTTTTCGCTATAATTCAATTATTTTCATAAATAATAAATTTTAATTCAGAGATTCAATTATTTTTATAAATATTAAAATTCTTTTAGGAATTCAATTATTCTCATAAATTTTAAAACTCATCACGGAATTTCAATTATTGTTTTAATACAATTTCAATCGAATTTCTAAAGAAATATAATTATATAAAAAATTTTATTAAAATTTAAAATTCGTCCATAGAATTCAATTACTTAAAAATTTTTTGATAAAATTCTTTATGAGATTTGAATTTTTAGAAAAATTCGATAATTTTTTCATTTATGCAATTAAATAAGTGAATTTTCGTAGAATTTTATAATATAAATTGATTTATAAATTAATTTCCGTAGAAAATTTTTATTGTACAATTGAATATTGAAACATTTTAGCGTAAATGAGTTTATTTATAAATTTAAAAAAACTTAGATTATTGCAAAATGTTAATAATTTAAATTCTTCTTGAAATTTGGAAACTTTTTTAGTATATATTTAATTTATTTTTAAAAATAATGACTTTATAGAAAAATTTTAGTTAAAAACATATTAAGAAATTGAATTTTAGAGAAGTAAAAAATTATTGCAGAAATTAAATTATTTTTAATAGTAATAAAATTCTTCATAGTTCGGACAAAAGTTCAATTATATTCCAAATTTAAAGGAAAATTCCGCCAAAATCATAACTATCTTTATAAATAACAAAATTCTTCTCCGAAATTCAATTACTATAAAAAATTTTGCTTATTTTATTTTTAATATCGACTATTTTAAAAAAATTCCTAGAATAATTCAAATATTTAAAAAAAATTAATAAAATTAAACTCAAACATTTTATTATTTTCAAAAATAAAATAAAAATTGCAGAACAATTAATTAAATAAAATTTTTGTATAAATTTAATCGCAATAATTTAATTAATTTCATAAAAAATACATTCTTTATAAAGTTAATTATAATTGTATATAATAAATTAAAATTTGGGAATTCAAGTATTTTCATAAATTATAAAGCTTCTCGCAGAATTTTAATTTTTTTATTCCAATTTTAATAGATTTTTGGAAAAAATTAATTATTCTTACAAATTTGATTAAAATTCGTCAAAAGAGTTCACTTGTATAAAAATTTGATGCAAAAATTAATTACAAGAATTAAACTTTAAAAACCATTCAACTACATAATAAATTATTAATTTTGTATGTAAATAATTTAGTTTTATACAAATTCCTCGAAAAATGTAATGATTCATTAAAATTTTATTTAAATTCGTCAATAGAATGCAATTATTTAATAAAAATTTAATAAATTTAATAAATTTAATTTTGTTTATTAGTTTAAAGTTACATTGAAATTTTTCCAAATTCACAGAAATTTTCCTATATTAGCATATGAAAATTTTTCCAAACGTTTAAGATAATTTTTCCAAAAAATTTGAATTTTCTATTCTTTTAACTGATAATTTTGAAGAATTAATTTTTTTGAAAAAGTATAATTAAATTTTTTTTTAATAATTTGAAGTTACATTGAAATTTTTCCAAATTCACAGAAATTTTCCAATCTTTTCATATGGAAATTTTTCCAAACGTTTAAGATAATTTTTCCAATATTTTAGTATATTATTCTATAACATTTCATTAAAATGTTTCTAAATTTAAAGCAACTTTTCAATTGCAAATTGTCAAAGAACTTTTTCAAACAAATATTTTATAACATTTAATTTAGAGAAAAATTTTAGTTTAAAATTCTCGAAAAAAAGGAGTGAAAATAGCTCATAGTGAGATGTTAAAAGTCAAACCTAAATTAAATCCAGTAGAGTCAACATTCAAAATTCTCCTTCTAATCAAAATATTTACAACATCTATCAAAAGGAGAGAAAATGAGGATAATAATATTAAAGTCTTTTACGATTGCTTTTATTGCACAAAAATCAAGTAGATTGTAGTCAGTAATTTCGAAGATGGTACAAACAAAACCTTTACATCGATACAATCCTTTGAGTGATGTTTGATACACGATAACAGATAACATTAACTCATCAATTTGAAAGATCAAACAAGCCATCCTTTTGGTTAAAAGCTTCAAAGCCAATTTCTGAGATGGATTTCTCAGAAATAAAAGCGCGCAAGAAAATAAAAAGAAAAGCGTTTCAAAAACTTATAAAGATTTATCAAATATATGACTACTTTGATAATTGTAAACGTTTTTATTTAACATAACTTTTTAATATTGAAACATATTCTGTATTGTATGTGTATATTAAACTAATGAGTTAATTTAATAAGTCAATTACTCTCACAGAGAGTAATATTTACCATATATATATGTAACAAGATCTTTTGTTAATTACGAAGCATGTAATTTAGTTAAATTTAGAAGCAAAGTTGTATAAATGCCTTGTTGATTTAGTCATTTCGAGTTTCTAAATGAGAATTAATTAATTTTATAGAGTTAGAGAAATTCTAATTTTAATTAAATTTGTTTTTATTGTTAATTGAAACATGTCTGTAATGTATAAACATAGATGACTCGTAGTGATAAATCACTGTTTGTAATTAATTCTCATTGTTAATGGATAATGCATTATGAACGTTTTTCATAATTCTAAAATATTTCAATTTAAGTCATTTAAGAGAATATTCATTTTTTTAATTTAATTGTTTTTTAAAATATTTTTTTGGTTAATAAAAGCAAAACATTTATTAATAATAGAAAAAATAAACATAACAATAACATAATAGTAATAATAATAACAATGATACTAATAATAATAATAATAATAATAATAATAATAATAATAATAATAATAATAATAATAATAATAATAATAATAATAATAATAATAATAATAATAATAATAATAATAATAATAATAATAATAATAATAATAATAATAATAATAATAATAATAATAATAATAATAATAATAATAATAATAATAATAATAATAATAATAATAATAATAATAATAATAATAAATATAACAATAATAATAATAATAATAAAATTAATTTATGTCACATTCTAATCCTTAAAAATTCATTTTTTTATTTGTTTATATCAATTTTTTTAAAATTAATTTTTAGTTATGAATTATTACAGATACATAATTTGCAGTAATTTTTATTTTAAACATACAAATTATAAATCTGTCAATTGCAAATTTTTTATTTGAAATGAAATTGAAAATGTTTTAGTTTTTAGAAAAAAAGGAAAATATTTTATTCAAAAAATGTTCTGTTACATTTATTTGTGAATTTCTTTAATTAAAAAAAATTATTCAAAATCATAAATAACTCCTTTTCTAAATAAATATATAATAATTATTATTTTTCCACATGAAGTAAGATTTAGAAAAATTTTAAATTCAAACCGTTTTGTAAATTAAATTACTTCTAAAAGTATTATCATTATTTTACATAAAGAATATTGTTACTGTAACTTCAGAAAACAGTTAAAAGGATAGAAAATTCATATTTTCAAATATTTTAATTATAAAACTTTTCAAAATTATTCAATTATTTGAATACAAAAGTAAATAATTAGTTAAATTATTAAATGTTATTTAGAATTTAATTCTTATTAAGAGTATTATTAACATAAATTAGCTTCATTATTCAAGCTACATTAATTCACGAAATTAATTATGTTATTGGAAAGAAATTTATACAAATTTTTTTAATAATTGAATTTCTGTTCAATTTTTATTATTTTGAACAAAAATTAATGTTGGGACAGAATTCGTGAAATTTTCACAGAAAACAAAAAGTATTTTTTTTAAATCAAAATGGTGAAAAAACATTTCTATTTGGTCTTAGGAATGTGTCCACCAAAGAACAGAAAAAAATAGTATTTTTTATAAAAGTTATTGCAAAATTAATTTTTTTGCAACTTTTTAAACAAACTTTTTAAACAAAATGTCATTTCTCCTAAATGAATGAACCGATTTAAGAAATGAATGAACCAAGCGGGAATATAAAGGGAATAAAAAATACTTTCGTTTAGAATTAGAAAATTTTAAAAATGTTAATATTTTAATAACTATTTAATAAATTTTTTATAAACAATCAATTTTTTTTAAT
Source organism: Leptopilina drosophilae (assembly GCA_032873175.1). Classification (NCBI taxonomy): domain Eukaryota; kingdom Metazoa; phylum Arthropoda; class Insecta; order Hymenoptera; family Figitidae; genus Leptopilina; species Leptopilina drosophilae. The sequence continues at coordinate 52,583,209 of CM065481.1, forward strand.
TTTCTACGCCTTTAAAAATATTTTTAAAAATATTTACATACACTTAAAACTATAAGAAATTAAAATCCGTTGAGAAAATTTTTGAGCGACAATTATTTTAAAAGTTATAATGAATATTATATTGGCACGGTGTAGTGCATCAACACTGAACTTTGTTTTTGATCATTTTTATGGTTATATTACAGAATAAAATGTTAATTCGACAGTGTTTTGTTCATTTCATAGTTAAAAATAATGTTTTAATTCTGAAAATCATCAAAATCGCAACTCCGTTCGATACAATTTCCATTATAACTTTTAAAATAATTGTTGCTCCAAAATTTTCTCAACGGATTTTGATTTCTTATAGTTTTAAGTGTATGTAGATAGTTTTTAAAAATTTTTTTAAGGCGCAGAACATTTAAAAATATTAATAGTTTATAAAAAATTTATTAAATAATTATTAAAATATAAACTTTTTTAAAATTTTCTAATTCTAAACGAAAGTATTTTTTATTCCCTTTATATTCCCGCTTGGTTCATTCATTTCTTAAATCGGTTCATTCATTTAGAAGAAATGACATTTTGTTTAAAAAGTTGCAAAAAAATTATGTTTGCAATAACTTTTATAAAAAATAATATTTTTTTCTGTTCTTTGGTGGACACATTCCTAAGACCAAATAGAAATGTTTTTTCACCATTTTGATTTAAAAAAAATACTTTTTGTTTTCTGTGAAAATTTCACGAATTCTGACCCTGTTCTCTTTTTTAAATAATTGTGGTGAATTGTGTTTTTGACAAGAATTTTTTTTTCCAATTTTTGAACGTATTATTTGAATGAAAGGTATTTGAAATGAAATTATTGTCAGAAATAGATAAAATTAATGGTTTTGTATTAGAATTCGTAGTAACTTTATGAGGCAATCAAAAAGATCCGAAAAATCGAAATTTTCTTATGAATTATAAAATTTGTTTTGAGATCTTTTGATAAAATATGTCTGATTTTTCCTTGAATCTCCTGTGTCGGAAAATATGATTTTTGTGATTACAATATTAATAATCTATATTCTAATTCAAATTTTAGAATATTTATAAAAAAAATGTAATTAAAAATTTTTAAATTCAATTTTTTTAAATTGTAAATTTCATTTAAAAAAGTATTTTTAAATCTTTTTGAAGGGAAAAACCGTTTTTGATCATTGTTTTTATTTTTGTTTTTTTATTTTTGTCATTCCTTAGAATATTTTTAAAAAATCAATTAATTAATCAATGATTGCCAATTTGGTTTAAAAATTAGAAAATTTCGAAGATAAGACATTTTTTACTATTTTTACTACATTCTTTATAGTTCTGCAAAGAAAAATTGTTTTCAAAATATTTTTTTTAAAACAATATAAAAAAAATACTGCTTTTTAAAAGTGCTTTTAAAATACTGCTTTTAAAAAAATATTACTTTTGAAAAATTATCCTCTTTAAAGAAAAGTTTATTGTCATTATTATTATTATTGTTTTCACCTCAGATATTTGTCATCCGGGACAACTTAAAATTATTACCTCAATTTATAGACTTTCTCAAATAATTAGAAGTTGCTCTATATTTCACATGAAATGCTTCTCCCATTCCTGTCTTTGTGAATTACTCTTAGATTCCCTTTCTCGGTAAATTTATTGATTCAATGGTATTGCTTCCAGTTGGTCTATTAGTTTGGTCGTGTAATTAGGGTTGTCAGTCTGTCAAAAAAGACTCTCTCTCTCTCTGATTCTGTCTTTGTCCTTCTTTCTCTCTCACTCTCTCTCTCTCGTTCTTTCTACTCTATATAGTTGATTGATTTCTCCTGCGCAAAGTTTATTTTCATTTGAAACAGTGAAAGCATTCAATATATACTTTAAGTTTCGTCATTTCCTGTTTTGTGCGGTGAAGTTTATTCTTGGAATTGAAACAATAGTAGATATAGAGATAGATAAAATAATAGTGTGAGAGAAAGAGACACACGAGAGATAGTGAGAGGAGAAATTTCTATCAGATTGAACGCATGTTCCTAGAGGGAATAGATTCGCCTATCGTCACTTCCGGTTAGTTAACCTTGTTTTAAGCTCGCTCTACTCTCAATTTCCTTTTCGTTTGAAATTTCAAGTCACGATTTAATGCTTTTGATATAAACTCATTTTGTAGGAAGTATTGTTTAAGTTTCTAATGGGTGATTCTTATGAAAGTGTCAACTTCAATTTGTGTCGATGAATTTTTGTAAAATCTGTTCGCAATTAATTATTGAACGCACTTTTTATAGAAGGATGACTCTTCTGAACGTGACATTTTTGATGTCTTGATTAATTTTACAAAATGTACTTTTTAATAATTATTATCAATTTCCATAGTGAAAATTTAGCACTTAGTTATTATTTTAAAAAGGAAATTTAATAATTTTATTCAATTGAATTTATGTAATAACTCTCAGCAATTTTATAAAAATAATCTCAAAAACTAGAATGTTTCTTCCACCATTATGTGCATTTTAAAAACTTTTAGACCTCACTTTTATTTTTGATAGAAATGTTTAAACTTTGTCTTCAGTTTTAGGTTAAAATTACTTCACAAAAATCTTATGATGAAATAAGTATGAAATTCTTAATTAAAAAAAATAAATAAATAATAAATTCTTAATTCTTAGTATGAAATTAAGTAGTTTTAATAAAAAAACCATATAATTAAAAAAATAATTGAAAACTGAAGTTTAAGTGTCATTTTCAGACAAATAACTCAGTAATTTTACATTTTTTTAATGTCGCTAAGAATAAATTAATTGTTTTGAGAATTTAAGGTAAAATAATTCACATTTAATTGAATTTAAATAAAGTACGGTATGACATTTCATTTTTCATAAAATAAGAGAAAAAAATTGTTAATAAAAACATTTTTGTATAATAATAAAAATTTATTTCAAATATGTTTCATTAATTTTTTCAGTCATTGAATTAATTCTTAATTAGAGTCAAAATGATGCATTGTGTCAACGCAAGTTTAAACTAACTTTGTCATTAGTTTTAGATTGTAATTACTTGGTAATAATAAATCATATTTCAAACTATCGAAAATGTCCTAAACAATGTTGCAATACTAAAATGAAAATAAGAGAGTAATAAAATATTTATAATAAGGGGATCAGTAATTTAAATCATTTTGTCAGACGAATGTTTTCCCAATTATTTTCAAACGTAAATTAGTAGATGAAGTAAATTTTAGTCAGACGATTATTTTCTCAATGTGTTTTCTTGAATAGTAGTTTACGTAAATTTTAGCCAAAGAAATACTCATTAGACATTAAAAATAATTAAGAAATAAGTAGTGTAAATCAATTTTAGTCCTATAAATATTTTATCAACAAATATCATTACGAAATGAGTAGTATAAATTGGTTTTAGTCAGACAAAGCCTCAATAACTAATGACTCTTTGGAATTGAGTAGTTCAAGTAAACTTTAGTCAGACATAGCTTTTCGAAATAACTGTCAATTAAAATTATGTAGTTGATGTCAATTTTAATTCATCCAAAGCTTTTACTTCTTTTTTAAATACAAAACCTTTTAAATTAAAAAAAAACTTAATTCTTGAAAAACTATCATAGAATTACTACATATAAAATATTAAAGAAGTTATTGATGTTTTCGAAAAATTTGACATAGAAATAAATTCGTGAATAAATGTAGCAAAAAAATTTCTTTTCGTAAAAAAAACCTTTAATTGGAATAGCGATAACTTTCGCTAAATTAGCAAAAGTATTCGTCGCAATAACTAAAAATTTCGCTAATATAGTGAAATATTTGTTCCAAATGAAGATTTTTTTTCCTGTTGAGTAAAATTTTTTCCTTTTGTTCCTAAAATTAAAAAATTTTCAAATTACATTTTCAATTGAAATTTCAAATTTACAATTGGCAAATAGAATTTATAAACATTTTTTTCCATAAATATTAAAAATCCTTCGATGTTATTAAATCTGTTGTATAATTGAGGATTAAAAATGATGCATAACAATATTATTATTGAGAAATGGAAGTTATTTATTAAATGGACATATTTTTATTTCTTAGTCTTTACGTTTTTAACAATTAACAATTTTCTAATATTTTTTATAAGTAAAAAGAAAAAAAATTGTATATACTTTAGATCAGTTAAACGAAATTTCTAATAAAAAAAGCGTACAAAAAGGAAAATTTCAATTATTAATCATAATTTTTCTTGTTGAATTTATGTTCCAAACAAAAATTAATAAAAAAAATTATTATTGGCATGAATCCATTTTTGTCAGGCGAAATTAATTGTATACAAAAATTATTACGTAATCAGTGAATTCAAGTGTAATTTAAATAAATTTAAATTTGAATGATATTTTTAATTAAAAATTGTATTTAACTTTATTTTCTAGAAACGTAATTTCAAAGGAAAAAACGACGTCGTTGCAATCAAAAATTGTAAAATCGAAGTACAAAAGTAGCACATTCAGAAAAATCGTCCATGTACGTACGTATATTGTCTCTGACGAAATCGAAATTGTCTCTCGCGTACTGACAATTACGAAGCACAAATTGCATTTTACAATCTAAAATTCGACAAGAATTTTGGTATTAGAATTTTTTTTTGTAAACTGGAAAAAAATAAAAAATCAACGAAATAAAGAATTCCAAAAATAATTATTTTTATTTAATCCTACAAATTCTATTTTTAAAATATCTATGTCAAGTAAATTAAATTCGTGTAAATAAAATTGCATTTTACAATCTAAAATTCGACAAGAATTTTGGTATTAGAATTTTTTTTTGTAAACTGGAAAAAAATAAAAAATCAACGAAATAAAGAATTCCAAAGATAATTATTTTTATTTAAACCTAAAAATTCTATTTTAAAATATTTATGTCAAGTAAATTAAATTCCTATGAATAAAATTGCATTTTACAATCTAAAATTCGACATAAATTTTGGTATTAGAATTTTTTTTGCAAACTGGAAAAACTCAACGAAATAAAGAATTCCAAAAATAATTATTTTTATTTAATCCTACAAATTCTATTTTTAAAATATCTATGTCAAGTAAATTAAATTCGTATAAATAAAATTGCATTTTACAATCTAAAATTCGACAAGAATTTTGGTATTAGAATTTTTTTGCAAACTGGAAAAAATCAACGAAATAAAGAATTCCAAAAATAATTATTTTTATTTAATCCTACAAATTCTATTTTTAAAATATCTATGTCAAGTAAATTAAATTCGTATAAAATAAATTGCATTTTACAATCTAAAATTCGACAAGAATTTTGGTATTAGAATTTTTTTTTTTGTAAACTGGAAAAAAATAAAAAATCAACGAAATAAAGAATTCCAAAGATAATTATTTTTATTTAATCCTACAAATTCTATTTTTAAAATATTTATGTCAAGTAAATTAAATTCCTATGAATAAAATTGCATTTTACAATCTAAAATTCGACATAAATTTTGGTATTAGAATTTTTTTTGCAAACTGGAAAAACTCAACGAAATAAAGAATTCCAAAAATAATTATTTTTATTTAATCCTACAAATTCTATTTTTAAAATATTTATGTCAAGTAAATTAAATTCCTATGAATAAAATTGCATTTTACAATCTAAAATTCGACAAGAATTTTGGTATTAGAATTTTTTTTTGTAAACTGGAAAAAAATAAAAAATCAACGAAATAAAGAATTCCAAAAATAATTATTTTTATTTAATCCTACAAATTCTATTTTTAAAATATTTATGTCAAGTAAATTAAATTCCTATGAATAAAATTGCATTTTACAATCTAAAATTCGACAAGAATTTTGGTATTAGAATTTTTTTTTTGCAAACTGGAAAAAATCAACGAAATAAAGAATTCCAAAAATAATGATTTTTATTTAATCTTACTAATTCTATTTTGAAAATATTTGTGTCAAGTAAATTAAATTCGTATAAATACAATTTAATTCAATTTAAATTGTAAATAAAATAAAATTTCGTTTAGTATATTCAATTTATATCAAAATGAATTTAATTTAATTTATTCAATTTATTTCAACTAAATTAAATTCATATAAATATAATTCAATTCAATTTAAATAAAATTTATTGAGTTTATTCAATTTATTTCAATTAAATTCATATGAATAAAGTTCAATTAAAAATAAACAAAATTTAGTTTAATTTACTTTAAAATTTAATTTAATCTAATTTATAATTTAGTAAAATAATTTTTTTTTGACATATTTCTCTCTTTTCTGCACACATTCAATTTTGAAACCATAAATGTTCATATTGTTATCATTATTTGTACTTTCCGATAACACTAAAAAAAAAATTAAGCGAAATTCATATTTGTCCTGTTGGTTTTTTGAATATGTCACATTATAATTTGCGAATGAAATCGAAAATACGAAATTTCTCTCATGACAACTTAGCGTTTGCTGCTGCTGGCATTTAATGGACGTGCACTTCATGAAAACAGCTAATGCATTGTTCGGTTTAATAAACCGCTGGCAAATAAAATTAAATTCGTAATTAATAATCCAGGGGCGCACTCGAGTTATCCGGTTGACAAACAAACAAATATTTACCCCGGCCAACTACAGCCGGCGGTGGTCTTTTTGATTGCACGTTTATGAAACTTGGATCGTTTCCGCGAAATTAAAAAGATTCGACTTGATAAGTGGCTTTCGCCTCCTGCCACCCCATTTTCTCCCTCAAATCCTTCTTTTTTCTATTTCGCCCCCAAATTGAAGAAAGCGAAAATTCAGATTCAATTTTTGTTCTTGGAAGGAGATGAAAAATTGTCGACGGTGTCATGAAAGAAAAAGAGAGAGAGAGAGAGAGCGAAAGGTGATTCGTGACAAGCCATGAGACGAGAAACGAAAAGGTAGAAATGTTAAAGAGAGAAAAAGAGAGAGAGAGAGAGAGAGAGAGAGAGAGAGAGAAATTGTCAGGAAAAATGAGAACTGAAAATTGATCGTCTAAGATCTGACTTTTCTCTGTCGCTTTCCTCCCTTTTTTTCTTTTACTCCTAATTCTTTTTCTCTCTCTCTCTCTCTCTCTCTCTCTCTCTCTCTCACTCTCTCTCTTTGAGGAAAAAAGAGTTTTTCTTCATTTCTCCCTTCACGTTGAACGTAACTTCTTTTCAGAAGGTTGTCGCGCGCTAGTCGGAAGAAGTTTTGGTCATGCGTCATCTTAATTGGCTTAATGTCGACAAGTTACAGGCAGAAAACAGACTTTTTTTTCATCTTTTATTTCCTTCTTCTTTTTTTTTTTTTATTTTTCTCTTTTCCTGTCCTCACCCCTTGAAAAGAAGGGAAGCGAAATTATCGCCAAGTTTTTTTTTCCACGAGAATAGATGCCTTGAGGGGTGATTCCAATGCTCAAGTCAATGTTAGAGCGTTTAATTCAAATATGAACGACTTTGCCTTTGGCAATGGCTCTAAACGTGCATTACGTGTCTTTAGCGTCATTTGTCTGAGGGGGTGAAATTTATGGTCCTTGTGGTGAGAAAAAAATAGGAGGAGAGAAAAAATATCTCTTCTTAAAGATAGGTCGAAAAATTAGAGAAATTCTTCAATTATTTTTTTTTTTTAAAAATTCCCTTTTTCTGTTTTCAAACTTATTTTCTAACAAATACTAAAATTTTTGTAAAATTTTCTAAAAATTTTCACACTGATTTTCTTTTAGAATTTATTTTTATTTTCAAAAATGTATAATTATTTTTATTTTTTTTTATCAAATAGAGAGATTTCAGATTTTTTTCTATAGAATGTCCTTTTTTCTATTTTCAAACAGTTTTTTTTTAAATACTAAAATTTTTATAAGTTTTTCTGAAAATTTTCCCACGAATTTTTTTTAGAATTTATATTAAAATGTGTACTTTTTTCTATTTTAAAAGGTATAATTATTTTTATTTTTTCTATCGAATTTTATTTAATGATTCGCTTGACTCATAAAATGAACCTCACTAAAAATTTAATAGAAAATGTCAATTTTAGTAAAATAAATATTTTCCTAATTATTTACAACTTAAATTCGCGGGGCTTACTTTTTTTTGCTATTTTATATAAAATTAACAATTTTAAAAATTGTAGAATTTAAAAATTCATAATTTAAAAAATTATATTTACTATTGGATGGAAAAAGTCAAAATCTTCTTTCGTAATTAGAATGTAATTTTACAATTACAATGAATTGTACTATTAAAAAATTTTTATTTTCGTAAATTAAATGCTTTCCTAAGGTTCTTATTTATTTAAAAAAAATTGAAATCATCAAATTTCATGAGTTTGAACAAACAAATTTGATACTTATAATTTATAAATACAGAAAAAATTGAAAAAAATTTCTGTTACAGTCGAACCTTTACAATGAAAATTACTAACAACTAATTATTTTCAGAGTTGTCGATAAATTAATTAGTTTTCATAAAGTTGATCTTATTACAATAACCGAGAAAAAAATAATAAAATTTGTACCAAGAATGGTTTAATAATAAATTTCTTTTCCTCTTTTTAAAAAAATTTAAAGATGTTTGTACAAAAATTGTAAGTTAAAAAAATACTAAAATTTTTAGAAGAAGATGTTTTATAATAATTTTTTTTCCTTCTCTTTAAAAAAAAATTTATAGCTGTTTGTACAAAAATTGTGTTAAAAATATAGGAATCATGCAAATATTTTTCTTCATTTTCTAAAACAAACATAATTTTATGAAAAACATTGCTATTGATAAATAGAAAACAGAAAATTGGGGAAAATTTTTTTATTTCTTAGTCTTTTTTTAAATATTATAATTTTGTATAAAAATAAAGAACAAATATTATAATTTTGTGTAAAAATAAAGAACAAATATGCATCACTTCGATTTGATAAATAAAAATTTTTAGTGAAACTTTATTTTCTGATTCAAAAGAAATGAAAAATATTTGAATGATTTTAATTTGACAATATTTCAATTTTTGTTACAAAAGTTTGAATTTCATATTGAAAGGGGAAAAAATTTGCAATAATTTATTTTTTCCTAATAAAATAATAGTTTATAAATAAAACCAAAAAGATTAAAACTAATTGGTTTTCATTTTCAGTAATTTTTTATTAAAAATTTTTCAATTTATTCCAGACAAAAATAAAAAAGAATATAATCTATACAAACTTAACAAAAAATGCACTACTGACTTACTTCAAATAAGAACAGAAAAAAGAACATTTTTATGAAAAATATATTTTATAAAATTATTGTAAACTACTAGAAAATATATTATTTTTATAAATTTATTTTAAAAGTTTTTCCAAGTTAAAAATCGATATAAAATATTACCTGTATTATTAATCAAGCGATAGAAATATGTTTCACATTCTTTTCTAATAAAATGGACTCATCGTTAATTAAAATTGCTTTCAAGTTTTTTCTTCCCGTCTTTATTTTTCCAATTAAAAAAAATATTATATTTGAAATTTTTTTTTAATCCAAATTTTTATATTATATTTTTTCAAAGCTTTCTACCATTTTTTTCCTCTCTATATCCCTATTAATTCAACAATATTTTTTCCTTCAATATTTTAATTAAAAAAAAATTCTTCCTAACTAGAACTCTGATAAATTCTTTATAAATCTGATGTTTATCTACAAAAGTTTATTTAAAACAAAAATAAATAGAAAATAAAAAACTAAGAATTCCATTGTAGATGAGAAAAAATTTGTTATACCACGAGATTCATTTTAACTTGTTTTTACAATTTTTGTTTTCGTTTTACTTTGGAAAATTTTTTAAACATTTCCAAATGTCGAATAGAGAAAAAGGAAAGAAAATTGAGTCTCTAAATAAATATAGACGGAGAAATGCAAATAATTTCTTTATATCTTTCAGTGGGAGTTTTTAAAAAATTTCACATGCAACTCTTGTATGTATTTGGAAATATGTTATGTTAGTAAAGCTAAATGTAATTAAAATATATGCCTCAAAGAGCAATGCGTTTCGGTTGAGATTAATATCGCAGTACAGAAAATTATATTGCGTCAGATAACACCTGTAATGAAAATATCTCGTTTCATTTCAAATCATTAAAATACAACGAAAATTATGCTGAAATAACAGTAATTACATTTGGTTGTATGTATCTATATGAAATAGGACCTTTATGTACCACTGCTCAATATTAACGTATCCCTTTCAGAATATCAATTAAAATTATGATTAAAAACGCAAAAATAATATAACCCGAAAAATATGCAACTTTTTTAAGTTGTTGAACAAAAAAATTTAATAAAAAACTCATTTTGGCTCCTCCAATCTTTTCTGTACATGAAACGGTGATATTTTACTCGATTCCCGGGCTTATTTTTAATTTTAATAAAATGCTTTATTTGAAATCAGTAGTGAGTAGTGATGCATAACGAGACTCTGTCCTTTCATAAAAGGAAAGAGATGAAACTATAACTTTCAATTGTTTTCAATGTATTTTTTGCGAGATTCTCGTTCTCACGAGACGATATTCGCTCGTAATGCATCACTAGTAGTGAGAGACTTTTGCCTTTTTTATTACAATATTTACAAGGTTGAATCTTTTAGAATATTTTTAATTTCGAATTTTTTTTAAGGTAGTAGTAAGAACTATTTTTTGTCACATAAATACTTTTTAAAGAAAAAATTATTCAGAAATAATTAGTTCAAAAAATAATTTTAGTCAGACGAACCTTCAAATAATTCTCAATTGAAAATAAATAATTAAATTAAATTCTATCTAGTCAACCAAAGGAGTAATATTTACTTTTGAATGAAAATAAATATTTAAACTCTTTAAAAGGAATTTTTAAATTTGAAATTTTTAATAAATAAAAATAAAAAGGGAAAAAAATATTAAATGAAAAAATATAATAAGATTATAAAATTCTAATAAATATCTTCTGAATATATTTTCTGCTAATTTTGGAAAATACATAAGAATTAAATTAAGGTAAATAAAACGAAAACATTCGACAATGAATAAAATATTTATTTACTCCAAAGTTTCGAAATATAAATTATATTTCCTATTGAGGGAATATATCCAAAAAAAAGACAAAATTAAAACAAAATAATTTAACACTAAATAAATTAAAATTAATGAAATTAATTGTCTTACAAAAAATTAATAATTAAAATAGACGAAGATTAAATTAGAAATTTTATGTCCTCACGATGGAGTACATTCTGGAGTAAGGAATCGTAAATGAACTTAATATTCATAAAATAAAGTTTATCAAATAATATTTGAAAACTGAAAAAAATGAAGAAATTTTAAAAATCAAAAAAATTATTATTAAAAAATGTAAAAAATTAATAATTAATAATAAAAGAATGAAAATTAGTAACAAATTAAAATTAACAAAGAATCTCTATACAGAACAAATTAAAAATTGATAAAAATGAATGGAAAACAATGATACAATTACGAAAAAATTACTTTTAATTTACTTTTATTTATTAATTAAAATTGTTAATAAATAAAAGTAAATTAAATAAAACAATAAATAGACATACCATAGAAATAATTCCTTATCATTTACGTGCGAGTAGTAAAAATGTAATAATAGTAAAAAATATTGCCAAACTGTAAAAGTATTTGCAATTTTTATTAAAATATAATTTAAAAAATTTAAAGGCTAAAAAATTTAAATCCTGACATTTCATTATATTATTGATAAATTTAATTTTACGGCAAATACAGGCTTCGCACTCCATTATGAGTTTAAAAAAAGTAGGAAAAAGTAGCCTCGATGACAAAAAAAAGTAGGAAATAGTAGCCTTGGTGAAAAAAAAGAATTAAAGGATTTCATTCAAACTTTTTAAAAAATCGAATTTTCAAAGTATTTTAATTTAATAATTGATAAATAATTAAATTTTATAAGGAATCACATTCTAATTTACTCACGTTTCTTAGTGCGAAAATTAATAATTAAAATTTTTATTAGTTAATTTAAAAAAAATACACAACTCAAATTTTTTAATAAAATTGAATTTTCGCAGTTTTTTGAAAATTTTGAAAAATAAGATTTTTTAATTCTGTTATTCCAAGATAATTGAATTTTTATGAACAAATAATTGAAAATTTTTTGATGTAATTGATATTTCTTTACATTCTATTAAAAATAATTTACTTCTTTTCAAGAATTTTATTTTAAATTTTCTAAATAATCGAGGGAAGTTATAGTTACCGTATAATTTCAAATTTATTTTTAAAAATTTGTTCGCAATACATTCAAATATTTTTTTAAATAGTAACATTCGACAAAATTAAATTACTTTTAGAAAATTTTTTAAAATTCATTGTAAAAGTTTAATTATTTCTATTAATAACAAAAATTCATTTATATTCACCACAAGAATTCAATTATTTTCAAAAAATTTTCTTAATTCAATGTAATATGTATGTGTCTACTATTTTAATAAAATTTCCAAAAAATATTCAATTATTTAAAAACAATTTTGACAAAATTCTATACGAAAATTCAATTACTTTCTAAAAGAATGAAAATTCCATAGGAATTGAATGATTAAAAATAGTTTATCTAAATTTTTTTCTAAATCAATTATTTGAAACTTTTTTTATAAAATCCTCGCAATAATTCAATTACTTTCATAAATAATAATACTTATTGCAGAAATGAAATTATGTTTAATACAATTTTAAACAAATTCGTCGAAAAATGCAATTAGGTTTAAAAATTTAGTTAAATTTTGTCCAAAGAATTCAATTATTTCAATTATTTTCATAAAAAGCAAAATTTTCCAATTTACTAAATTCTTTGGAATATTATTTTTGAAAAATATTCTTCACATGAATTTAATTATTTTCATAAATTTGCATAAAATTAACAAAAAACAATTCAATTATTTTCAAAATTAATAAAATTCTCCGCAGAAATTCAATTACGTTTAAAATTTTTTTGAAATTCCCCGAAATTTCAATTATCTTTATAAATAATTAAATCGTTCTCTACAATTCAATTATTTTCAAAAATTTTAATAAAATTCTACGTAAACATTTAATTATTTTCATAAATATGTAATAGCATTCATTGGAAGGATTCAATTACTTTTATAAATAGTAAAATTCTTTGCAGGAATTCAATTAGTATCAATAAATTTTAACCGAAAATGAATTAATCAAATTTTCAATTATAATTATGAACAGACATGATTTTTTTTTGAAAAATTTATAATCAGTCACTATTGATAGAGTAAATGTAGGTAAAATTATTTTCTATTATTTTATTGACGGTCGTTTTTGATTAACGATTTTAGTTTTTAACACTGTTTTTAAATGGAAATGTGAAAACTAAAAATAAAAATTTGACTATTTGTTGAGAAAAGTAGCTTTTAGTAGCATTAGGCTCAAAAAAGTAGCCAAAAAGTAGCCTCGTATCAAAAAAGTAGCAAATAGTAGCTTTTAGTAGAAGAGTGCGAAGCCTGCAAATACAAAAAAAAATTCTCTAATAGTAAACACAAGAGTCAGTAGTAAAAAAATTGTTTTTTTACAAATATCAGAAATTAATGTCTTTAAATTTTAAAACTTCTGTAGTGAAAATAATATTAGGTCATACTGACAAAAAATCAATGTAATTTTATGCAAAAATTATTTTTTCAAATTTTAACTTAATAATGAAACAAGTAATAGATAATAGAAAATGAATAGAAAAAAGAGATGAGAAAATTTTATCTCCATCTTTTTATTTTTTATTAGAAAAAGAATGAAAGAAAGAGAATAGAGAGTCGGATTTTTTTCAGTAGTACGTAATTTTTTCTTCTTTTGCGCCGACCTTTACTTGAAGTAATGAGCGATAAACGGGGTTAGGCATGCATAAATCATCATATCTTTCTTGAAATCCAGATCCCTTTGAGACTATTTTTAACTCCATTGTTTAAAAAAAATTTCTTTTTTCCCTTTCATCTTCTCTCTTTTTTTGCATTAAAATACAATTTCAACAGGTTTTTGTACGATTACTTTTGCCCTTTACCATCGTTTTTTTAAATTCACTTTGCTTGCACACATACAGTGGATCGAAATTAATCAACAAAATTGATTGACTAAAAAATTACATACATTCATTTGAAAAAATTATCATTTTTCATGGAGATTTTTAAAAACATTTTTAATCCCAATACGACTTCAATATTATATCAAACAAAAATTTTTTCATTTACGTTATTGCTTCTTTCATATTTCAATTTTATAATTAAATTTTATTTGTAGTTTAGAGGTTTTTTTTAATTATTTGAATTACATGTTCATAATTTATATATTTCTTGTAAATAATATGATTTTAAATTAATTTTTCAAAAAAGAGTTAATAATAAGAAAATATCGACTTTTATTAATGAACTTGACATCAATATAGAAAAAAAATTAATTCATAAAAATACATTATAATAATCGTAAGTTTCCTTTCCGTTAGCAAATTATCTGTATTCATTTTGTTATTGTCATTTTTTTAATGTCAAAAAGAAACCAAAAAAACTCGTTTTATTCAATTCACAAAATTGACAAAAATTCCATTCCATATTTTTTATTTTCCTGACTTTTTAGTTTTTTCCTAATTTTCATCAAAAATATTTACTTTTTTCTTATCCTAATAATAAATTGAATTTATGCTACGAATTTTATTATTCATGAAAGAATTTAAAAAAATTTAATTCTTGCGAAGAATTTAAAAAAAAATATTCGAAAATAATTGAGTTTTCAATGAAAAATGTTATTATTTATAAAAATAATTGAATTTTTCAAAAGAATTTTATTATTTACAAAAATAATTGATTTCTTTAGGCAAATTTTGTTATTTATAAAAATAATTGAATTTTTTTGAAATATTTTATTATTTATTAAAATAATTAAATTCTTGCGAAGAATTTTTAAAAAAAATTTTGAAAATAATTGAAATTTTCTGAAGAATTTTACAAATTTTAAGAAAAATTGAAATTTTTTGAAGAATTTTACAAATTTTAAGAAAAATTGAAATTTTCTGAAGAATTTTGCAATTTATGAAAATAGTTAAATTTTTTGGAATATTTTTCTATTTTTATAAAAATAATTGAATTCTTGTGAAGAATTTTTCTTTAAATTTGAAAAATAATTGAATTTTTGGAAAGAATTTTTAAAACAATTTGGAAGAATTTTTGAAGAATTTCATAATTTAAGAAAATAGTTAAATTTTTTTGAAATATTTTTCTATTTTTATAAAAATAATTGAATTCTTGCGAAGAATTTTTTTTTAAATTTGGAAAATCATTGAATTTTTGGAAAGAATTTTTAAAACAATTTGGAAAGTCAATTTTAGGAAAAATTGACTTTTTTGGAAGAATTTCATAATTTTAGAAAACAGTTAAATTTTTTTGGAATATTTTTCTATTATAAAAATGATTAAATTTTTGCGGCGAATTTTATTAAAATTAATAAAAATTATTGAATTTTTTCCTAGAACTGGTTATTTTATAAAAATAGTAGATATTGAAAATCATTGAAATGTGAAAAATTTTTAAAGATAATTAAATTTTACAAAGAATTCTATTAAAAAATTTGGCAATAAATGAATGTAGGTGGGAAATTTTATTAAATTTTTTTGAAAATAATTGGATGTTCCAAAAAAACATTTTATTATTTATGAAAACAATTGAATTCTTGCGAAAGATTTATTAGAATTTTTTTAAATAATGGAATTTCCAAGAAGAAATTTATTACTTTTAATAATAATTGAATTATTGTGATGAATATTGTTATTTATGAAAATAATTAAATTTTAAAAAGAATTTTATTGAAATACCTCAAAATAATTGAATTTTCGGGAGCAATTTTTTTATTATTTAAAAAAAATTGTATTAAAATTATATTGAAACAATTAATTTCTTTCGAATAATTTTATTAAATTTTTGAAAATCATTAAATTATTGCGGAAAAGTTTATTAAAATGTTTAAAAAGAATTGAATTTCTGTTGAAAATTTTATTACTTTTGAAAGGAATTGAAATCTTCATAAGAATTTTATGAACATTGTTTTAAGTAATGAATTTTTAAATGTTATGAAAATTTTATTAGTTTAAATAATTGAATTCTAGACAAAAACTTTATTTGTGAAAGTAACTGAATTTAACGTTTATGAAAATAATTAAATTCGTGCTAAGAATTTGATCAAAAATTTTTTGGAAAAAATGGAATTTGCATGAAAAATTTTATAATTGTTAAAAGTAATTGAATTATTGGGAAAAATAAATTGCATAAAATTTTGTTAAATAAAATTGATTTTTTTCAATATTAGCGAATAAAAAGTAGTGAAAATTCTCTAAAAAAATATTGTTTATATTCTTTGTTCGGAAAGTTGAATATCTATATAAGCTAATAATTTTTTTACCTTCTCTATTATATAAAATAATTAAAATTTTCGTAATGAAATTTTTTTTAATTTAGGTATCAGATAACAATTTTTGTGAAATTTAATTTTCCTCGTACAAGAAAGTTTAATTATTTTCAATTTTGAAAATCTGATGTCAAATTTGAAATTAGTATCGAAATTTGTTAAAGTTTTTTTTATATACTTTAAAGTTTAAAAATATGATATATTTTGAAAATTTAATTCTAATTAATTTTTGAGTTATGTGTCATAATAAGTGTTTCTTTAAAAATTACTTAAACTAAAATGACTTGAAATTGTTTACAATAAACATTGCAGCACAACATTCCCGCGCGCTTGCGCGAGGATTTATTTGCTAGTTGATTTAATAATTAAAAACATTGATTTAATAATAATTTTTTAAATAATTTTTTTTTTAAATTTAAAATTACTTATTAAAAATGAATTCAATTTCTTGATTAAGAATATTGATGTTATAAAAGTAACTGATTGAATCAAATTTTTTAATTACTTTCCAAACGTCATAGTTTGAAAGAGAATAATTGGAAAAGTAATGAAATTAAAAACGGAAGATAAAAATAAAGAGTTATGAATCTTACAATTGTTGGTTGAATGTTTTCCTTTTTTGTTGGTATTTAATTTCCACAAAAGCCTTTGATCTGGAGTTATAGTTTTTTCGCCAATTGATAAACGAATGTTATAACACGTAGCATTCAGCACACGACTCAATGGACAGCGATCGAATTTAATTAATGGAAATGGGTTCACACCGGAAGGGTTTCAGGCGTAGAAAATGGAATTGGAGGCGAATCGCAGGGGCTTTCTCGAAACAAATAACTGTCCGTTATAGAGAGTGAGAGAGAGAGAGAGAGTCGTAGGAGAGATTATCGATCGAGAGGCGCAATATATTTTGAGACTTTGGAATTCGATTGTTCGTACAAATCTCGTGAACGATAAAGATCAAATTCCGATATCGAAGACCGCCGATTGGTGGTTTTAGAAGACCCTTCGTCCAACCGACAGAGCATAGACCAGTAATGAAATTCCACTTTTCCTCTTTCCAACTGTATACATACTTCTCAGAACAACTGAAAATTTTTACCTATTTTTTTTTCTTTTTGCTATCTAACTAAATAACAATTTGTGGAAATTTTTCTAAAATTTTCCAAGAGTATTTAAACATTGTTCTGTATTTTTTTTTGCTTTGGGAATTTTGGGAAATCTGCATACATATACCTTGAAGAATCCGAAAAACAATTCAAACAAAAGTTACTCCAATTTCATAAATTCGTTTTATTTTATGAAAATTAAATTTTAAATTCCTTCTCGATAGAAGCGGAAGGAATTTAAATTTCTATATTTTGAACATTTTAAAGTTATATTTGAATAAAAATGATAATTTTTGTCAATAATAAATGATTCATGTAACATAACCTAAAATTTAATTGTTTCTTATTGACAAAATTTTAATTTTTACTCAATCGAAACTTTTAATCGTTTTTAATATTCAAAATTAAATTCTTCGCCTTTTCACCAAAACGATTTTAATATTTAATTTTTATTTTTCATTTAAATTCAAAAATTATTGAAAGCAATTATTTAACATCTTTATAAACAAATTGTTATAAACAAATTCCAAATTAACATCAAATAAAGATGTGGAGATTTCGTTTTTTCTTTTACTATTTATTTTTAATAGGATTAATGAATCTTGAAACTTCAATTTAACTATTAATATTTTTCATTAGAGTTATAAACAATTGTTATAAACAAAGTACATATTAACAACAATTGAATATAAAAAATCGTTTTTCTTCCAATATTCTTCTTTCCACGTGGTTCATATATATGAAAACATAAATTAATTTCTTAATATTTTTTAACAAAGTGATAAACAATTGTTGTAAAAAAATTATTAATTTACAATAACTGAAGTTAAAAATATTGTTATTTATTGAGTACAATCATGTCTGTTATTAACTTCTTTTAAATGATTAACATTATCAAAAACATCTTGAAATTTGCATTTCATTTAGCAAAATAATGTAAGTAAACAATAAACCTGACAAATATTTTGTTTATGTTTTCAAAATGTTCATTACTATCAATAAATAAATAATTTATAACTTTATTGAAAAATATTAAGAATTAAATTCATGTTTCCATATATATAAACCGCATGTAAAAAAATAACATTGACAGAAAAACGTTTTTTTATATTCAATTTTTGTAAATAATGTACTTTGTTTACAACAATTATTTTTAACTCTATTGAAAAAAATTAATACTAAAAATTGTCTATTAATTAATAATAATAAATTCAAGTAAAATAAATAGTAAAAAAATTAAAATTCTTACATCCTTACTTGTTGTTAACTTGGAATTTGTTTGTAACAATTTGTTTACAAAGTTGTTAAATAATTGAGGTAAATAATTTTTATCTTGAAGATTCACTAAGAGAACAGTTAAAAAAATTTGTTGGAAAATTCACTATTTCAACAAATTTTATATTAAAAATTGATACACTTGAAAATTTCCTGCCCCATATTATTAAAATATTTGAAAGTCACTTATAATAAATTTTTAGCAATAATTCTCCAAAAATTTATTAATACAAAAAAGAGTAAATTAGATTTAAAATCTTTGTGCTTTTTAATTTTTTTATTATCGCAAATGTGCGGAAATTTTTTAAGTTAAAAGCTCTCTCAAACATATAAATCAGAAATCGATAAAACAAATATTTGATTTTTATCAGATTATACAGCGAATATGTTTGATCAAGTTAACTGGTCTGTAAATTTTATATATATTCCCAACTTCCGGTGAATATTATTGTACTCAATGTCTAGTCAGAAACGTATATTTCGAGAGATTTTATTTGCACATAAGTTGAATTATTATTAGGAAATGTACTTTTAAAAATTTGTGTTTATTTTTATTTTTTAATATTTAGACAATTATCTTCTCTCGAAAACAAAAAGAATAAAAAATTATTTGTATTCAATTGATTTATTTTGTCTGTTAAGAAAATTTTAATTAAAAATTTTTTTTTATAATAATTTTTGTTGTCAAGTATTATTTAGCTTATTAATTATTATTGAAAAGGCAAAAATGTCTTTCTGAATTTGACTACATTTAATAGCGTGAATACGCTGAAAAAAATGTATTTGATTCAAATAACTGATTATTTGTCTATAATCAAATTAATATTTACTTGAATCAAAGAATTTTTATTTGAATCAAATAAATATTTACTTGAATCAAAGAATTTTTATTTGAATCAAATAAATTGTATTTGAATCAAATATTTCAGTATTTGAAGCAAATAAATTATATTTGAATCAAATATTTAAGTATTTGAAGCAAATACTAATTAATTGATTCAAATAAAAATTATTTGATTCAAGTAAATATTTATTTGATTATAGACAAATAATCGGTTATTTGAATCAAATAAATTTTTTTTTCAGTGTAATAATAAATAAATAAATAAATAAACAATAAAAATTAAAACTTAAAGTAAAGATTTAAAATAAAAATAGTTTTAAGAACAAAAAATTGTTCTTTAGAACCTGCCTTTTTGTAGTATATTAAAGTACCGACTTGTTTGCAAGTCTCGCGTTTTCACTCGTGCCAGCGCAAAACGAAGAGAAAGACACGACTAATCTTACCGAGAAGAGGGAAAAGTATACTGAGAAAGAGAAAAAAAAGAAGAGAGTAGGAGAGCAAGAGTGAGAGGGAGGGAGGATGGATAAGAATACTGAACAAAGTATGGCTCACGATTAACGTTGAATTTCACTACTGGCTTTTAGCAGTTGGCAGCGTGCAAGGAGGGATTATTCAAATTTTTATTTGTTCCGGCTCCAACTACAACGTCCTTGTCGCTTGCGTTTTCGTCAAAAACTCTTACTATGACTCTCGCGAGCAAGTAAAAAAACTTGTGAAAACACTTTTTATCGTTATTGAAATGTCACTCTTTAATAAATAACAATGAAAAATTATTCTAAAATTAAAATTTTAATATTAAATAAACACAATAAAGCGGATGAAAATTGAAAAAGAACGTTTATTCTAAGTGGAATTTAAGAATTAAAAAGAAAACAATTAATTAAAACTTTGCTCAAAGTAAAATATTTTCCGAAACGCGACATTTCTGAATTATATGTTATGGCAATTCTAACTCGTAGTCATGACTTAGTGGTTTCGTTATCAAAGTCGTTTATGGCTTCTAGAGGTGAAAAAACTCTTAAATATCAAAATATTTTTCAGGAAATGTTTTTTTTCCTCAAATTTGGAATCTAAGGGTCAGATTTTCAACATTCAAAATGGCGGACCCAATATGGTGGACAACTTTTTTAAAAATTGATTCAATTTTTGAAACTTGTTACTCGACGCTTTTTGGAGTCACCGATTACGAATCTAGTGGCAGGTTTTCTAAATTTAAAGTGTCAGATCTCTCAAAAATGAAGATTATAAAATATTTAAACATTTTCATAAATACTCCTTTACATAGTGAATATGTTTTTTCACTAATAAATAAATTCCAATATAAACTTTGTTAATAAATAAGAATAGGTTTTAGTAAAAAAAATCGTTTATACTGAGAAGTTTAGAATATTTAATTGAATTGCGAATTTCGAAAAGGGCTCAACTCTGAAAATCGTAAGAGTCATTTTCACTGTCTTTTGTTATATAAAAATGACACTTACGGTTTTTAGAGTTGAGCCCTTTTCGAAATTCGCGATTCAATTATAATGAACAAAAAAATAATCACAGAATTAAATTTTTCAAATTCACTTTTGGATTTGTAATCTTCATTCTTAGTATAGGCATCATTTTGAATGATTGACATCAGATTCGTCATGAACGAGACCTCAAAATGCCGCAAGTAACAATTTTCAGGCAAATTGAATCGATTTTTTAAAAAAATCGTCCACCATATTGGATCCGTCATTTTGAATTTTTTTTAAACTGACGTCGCATTGGAAATTGTTACCAGCGACACTAAAAACTCCCGGATACGAAATTTCATCAGAGGATAATAATATTTTTAATTATTCGTCCACCGTATTGGATCCGATATTTTGAATTTTTAAAATTTGACATCAGATTCGCAATCAGAGTCCTCAAAAATTTTTAGATGATCAAAATTTAAAAAAAAAATTTAATAATTTTCAATAGACATCTTGTTATTTTTTACTTAAGAATTGTATTCAGCTCTAGAAGCTATAAACGCAATTGTGGTTTATATTGTAGCTTTTTCCTTTATTATCAAATGAAAACTTCAATTTTTAACCAATTTGAAGATATTTTCAATTTATGTACTCAGAACAAAATTTTAAGAGAACTGTCATTTTGATATTTTTACTTTTGTTGTTTATTAATTTATAGGAAAACAAATATACTGCTATATTATGTGACCTTTTCAAAAAAATGTAATGTTTAATAAAATACAAAACAAAATAAGTTTAATGCACGAAAAAAGACCTTCAACTGGAACAGAGAAAGTATTCGTTGAAATAGTGAAAGTATTCGTTGCAATAACTAAAAATTTCGCTAATGTAGTGAAATTTGTAGTTGTTGCACGTGAAGATTTTTTTCGTGTGTTATTTTTGTAAAACGAACGTAATAAGTTATAAATCAACCACTGAAATAGAAAAGTAGATAAAATTTTCTTATTTGTTATAAACAATTTAAAACAGAAAAAAATTTTATTTAAACTTTTTAATAAAAATTAATATCAATTTCATATTTTTTAATAACTTTTGTGATAACAAAATTCAGAATGAATAAAAAATTAATTGTTATAAACAATTAATTATGTTTTTAATTTGTTTTACGAAATCATAATTGTAAATAAATTTTTTAAGATGAATTTTTAAAATTTAAGCAATAATATTGTGGATTTTTAATTATTTTTCTATAAATAGACTAAAAGATAACTAATTATAATAATATTTAAGAACACATAAGCTATAGTCCATCATAAAAGGTTATATAAATTAT
Organism: Leptopilina drosophilae; assembly: GCA_032873175.1. Lineage (NCBI taxonomy): Eukaryota > Metazoa > Arthropoda > Insecta > Hymenoptera > Figitidae > Leptopilina > Leptopilina drosophilae. The sequence goes on from CM065481.1 coordinate 52,605,600, forward strand.
TTTTAACTTTTTTATAATTTTGTTTCTAAAAGTTATTATTAAAAAATATAAAATCAATATTATAAGTAATCAGAATATGTTCGAAAATGCTACTGTTTTGGGGTGTAAAAAAAATTGAATTTTTGTTGAACAGTGCTGGCTTTCGATTCGTATCAGGGACTCGTAAAAGCTCCGAGTCATAAAAATCAGCAATCCACTTAAATCAAGAATTTTTTTCGGTATGTTTTGATATAAATGGAAATTCCTTTTGTTTGTATAGTTTCAGTTTGACACACGATATACAAAGTTAGTTAGTTTATTAATTAAGTTTCAAGTTTACGCCAAATTTGTTTGTTAATTTAGCTTCGTGTTACCGCGAAACTAAATATTTACGATTTGAAATTGCCTTTTATTCCAACCAAATACTAAAAAAAACAGTTTTATATCAGGGTTTCGGTTATGTAATTTCACTTTACTTTCACTGTAAATTTATTTTCACTCTATTTTTAATTCGCATTCAGTACACTTTTACTCTACATTTATTTTCACCTCACTTTCACTTCACTTTCACTCAAAAATTATTTTCTCTTCATTTTCATTTCACTTTAACTCAAAATTTATTTTTACTCCATTAATTTTAACATCGGTTTCACTTCACTTTCTGTTAAAATTTATTTTCACTCCACTTTCACTTCACATTCTTTCAAAATTTATTTTCACTTCACTTTCAGTTTATATTTATTTTCACTCCATTTTAATTCGCTTTCACTACATTTTCACTCTATATTTATGTTTACCTCACGTTCACTTCACTTTCACTCAAAATTTATTTCCTCTTCATCTTCACTTCATTTTCACTAAAAATTTATTTTTACTCCATTTTAACATCGGTTTCACTTCACTTTCACTCAACATTTATTTTCACTCCACTTTCACTTCACATTCACTCAAAATTTATTTTTACTTCACTTTCAGTCTATATTTATTTTCACTCCATTTTAATTTGCTTCACTACATTTTTACTCTATATTTATTTTTACCGCAATTTCACTTCACTTTCACTCAAAATTTATTTTCTCTTCATTTTTATTTCACTTTCACTCAAAATTTATTTTTACTCCATTTTAACATCGGTTTCACTTCACTTTCACTCAAAATTTATTTTTACTCCATTGTCACATTGGTTTCACTTCACTTTCTCTTAAAATTTATTTTCACTCCACTCTCATCTAATTTTTTCATTCACTCCATTAGTCCATTTTCACTTTATTTTGTTCGTTGGTCCACATTTAGGACTTTACCACGTTTTTGTAGAAAAAGAATAATGAAATTAAATATGATTGAATGTGAAAGTAGTCTGAAAGTGAAGTAAAAGTGGAGTAGAAATAAATGTTGAATGAAAGTAAAATGAATATGGAACTAAAATAAATTTTTATTCAAAGTGAAAGTAAAGTGAAAGTGATGTGTAAGTGGAATTAAAAAAGGTTTTGAATGAAAAGTGAAATAAAAGTGGAATGAACATAAATTTTGAATGAAAGTGGAGTGCAAATAAAGTGGAAATGGAGTTAAAGTAAATTTCGAGTGAAAGTAAAAGTGGAGTGAAATGTGAATAAAAGCAAAATTGTGAGCGGAAGTGAAATGAAAATACAGTGAAAAATATTTTGGATGAAAGTGAAAGTGCAGTCAAAATGAAGTGAAAAAGTTTTTGAGGAAAAGTGAAAATAGAGTGAAAATAAATTTTGCGTGAATGTAAAAGTGGAGTGAAAAAGGAGTGAAGAACAATTATGACTGAAAGTGAAGTAAAAATGATGTGAAAATATACTTTTGATGAAAATGAAAGTGGAGTAAAAATCAAGTGAAAATGGAGTTAATGAAATTATTCATTCAATTAACATTAAATGAATTTTAATTAAATGTGCAGTGAAAGTGGAGTAAAAATAAATATAGAGTAAAAGTGTAGTGAAAGCGAAGTGGAAATAAATTTGAGTGAAAGTGAAGTGTATACGATTTGAAAATTGAGTGAAAATAAATTATGAGTGAAAGTCGAGGTGAAAGTGAAGTGGAAATGGAGTGAAAAAATATTTTTGATGAAAGTGAAAGTGGAGTGAAATAGGAGTAAAGCAAAATTGTGAGTGGAAGTGAAATGAAAATGAAGAAAAAATGAATTTTAATTGAATGTGAAGTGAAAGTGGAGTAAAAATAAATATAGAGTGAAAGTTTAGTGAAAGCGAAGTGAAAATAAATTTGAGTGAAAGTGAAGTGAATACGATTTGAAAATTGAGTTAAAATAAATTATGAGTGAAAGCAAAGTGGAAATGGAGTGAAAAAATATTTTTGATGAAAGTGAAATCCACTTTCATTCCACGTAAAAGTGAAGTGAAAATAAAGTTTGCGTGATAGTGAAGTGAAATTATATAATCGAACCCCAGACTGAAAAAAACGCATCAAAATACATACTAGGTAAATTTTGATACCCTTTCTGTGTAAGAAAAACTGTGATCGATTGGATTTAGTTTCGTTGTAACTTGAAACTAAATTACCAAATTTTTTTTTTGGATTATTCTAAAGTTTAGTGACTATTTACTTATTATAAATTAATGTCACGTCATCGCGACGTAATGTTTTGATATTTGTAAAGTTAGAATCTGAATCCTCACTTTTTCTTGTAAACCAAACAAATCAATTGAAATGTGTATCGTCTTGGACAGACTTTTCTTTTTATGGTTATCCACGATTATCACCCTTTTATTAGGTTACTGAACTGTCTAAAACAGTGACGAATCAACGCGGTATTATTGATCAGAATGATGTCTTTGCCTAAGTAGCAGATGCCGAAAATTGGTCATCTGCACATTGTCAATCTTTCTATTGGTTCCCCACTTAAATGTAATAAAAATTTTATCACCTTGACCCAAAGGTGATAAATGTAGGTGGTATGTTCCCTTGTGAAGGAAACATATAAAAAAGGCCACCCTTGACGAATTCGTCAGTCCAGGAAACGCCGTCAACTTAACTAGTCCAGAAGTCATCCTCAAATCAGCAAGTCGCGTTCTTCGTGTCTGTCGCGATTCCGCGACCAAGTTAACAAGTCGTATACTACCCCTAACCGTATTCTTCGTGTCAATCCAAAATCTCTTCAAGTACCAAATACATTCTTCAAGTCTTACTCAAGTTATTCAAGAAGAATTTTATCAAGAAGATAATTTCTATTGCGAGGCACATTACTAAAAACTGCATTATTTCGACTTTAACGTCAAATCAATAATTTGACACCTGGACTCCGGACCTTTCACTTTGACTTGCCCGAAAACAATTCAAAGGAAATCTACTGCATATTCAGTTTTCGCTAGACAACGTCATTTCTTCAATCTCATACTGAAGGAGATGTCACCTGTTGGGTCTAGGAATCTAATAATAATGTTAAAAGGTAAGTTACTAATACTTTAAAATCTTGTCCCTTTCAAATTCTCGATTGATCCCACAAAGTAATAATTTGTTACAGTATCTCTGAAGACATCTGGATCTACTCTTTCTCTCTGATTCTAATTGTAAAGGATTCAAATAAATAACTTTAATAATTTAACTTCAATTAAACAGTTACTCTTTCTTAAAACCTGTCCCTTAATATCAGTGTTTTCTGCTCTGTGAATAAATCAGGTTGAATCACCGATGCCGGTCAAATTAAATATGTAAATTATGATTATGTTTAGTTTCATTTCTTGAGACGTAACATTAATTAAATTTTTTGATTTAGATCAGACAATTTTTTGCTCAATCCAAGATGACTTCTATTATGTATTATTGTTTCCGGTACGACTATTGAGAATAAACGAGTTCAAGTTATACGCTAAAGAAATGCGTCGTCGACTCTCTTCTCTTCTCTCTCTCTGTCCTTCTTTTTCTTTTTTTTTATTTTTATCTCTAAAGCTAACTCGACATCGTTTTATGTATAGTCATCGACGCGGTCGTCGCGCGTGGTGAATAGTATAGGAAACTGAGGGGCACCAAAGAGCGCTTCTGCGGCTGCCGCTTGATGTATTCTGGATTAATGCAAACGGCTAATGTTATGTTAATGCCTCGTGCAGCGGTATTAGCGGTCGTGCCATGGGTACCGTAAATACAGCTTGGCAAAATCCCCTGTTAACCGATGCTTCCTCTTTTCAATGCTACCACCATTTTTCCAACGCAGGCCATTTTTTCTCCTTTCAAAACAAAAAGAAAAAGAAGTACAGCTCAGGAAAAAAAGAACAGAAAAAAAATGTTGCAGACAAAAGTCGTAATGTCATTTTGTTTCTCTTCTCTTGTCGATCTTAAGATCGACCTATCCTCACAAATGTCGATCCGGTGGGGAAAAAAACGTGAGGAAATGATTAAATGTTAAAATGTGGAAATTGCACTAAGGAAAATACGTGGGGGAATATCTCCAAGGCATTAAAAGGCAACATCGAGTTGGAGGAAATTTAAACAGAAGTTTAATGGGAAGCATGTCTATCTCTCTCTCTCTCTCTCTCTGCTCGTGTGCAAACGTGAACCCATTCCCATTCAGACAATTGTCTTTTATATTCTTTCGCAAATATCGTTCATTTCCATTCTTACAAAATCCATTTATATTTTCATTTCATACACTTTTATCCAAACTTTATTATACGCATTTTCTCGTGTGTCTTATTCGTTCTTGTTATTTTTTTTACCTCCCCCACGACTTCATCCCTTGTTGAACACCTTATCTGTCATTCCATTTATCACTGGGAATTTAAAATTGTTTGTCATTTTTAAGTTTTCCTTTCACTACACTATTGTGAATTTCTTCTTCTTCTTTTATTACATTAACTTTGAAATAGTTTTCAATGAATTTCCGATAAAGAAATTTTTTCCGATGTTCACTTATTATTGTAGAGAAAGAAGTAAAAAATATCAAGAATTCATTCGATCATTCATTTCATTTTGTTCCCAAATGTAATAGAAAGATTTGATGGATTTCTTCTATTTTGTAATTTAATTCCTTCTTTTGATAGTAATTATTAAAGAAAATGGAATTTTTTTTAACAAAATCGGACTAAAATTTAAAATCACTAATTAGGTGGTGAAAATATGAAAAATTGGAACTGTTTCGTCTGACTCATTTTTTTCTATTGATTACTTTTGACTTCATAAAAAATTTTTTGTCTAACGTAACCATACTTTTGTATTAATAAAAAAGTTGACTTTTTTCTTTCAAACTTTAAAGTAACTTAACTACTGTCATTAACAGTTTATGCAAAAAAAGTTCACGTCTTAAAGACTCTCTACTAATATAAACATTAAAAAATTATAAGTGGTCTGATCGTAAGTTACTTTTACTGCTAATATCATAAATACCCGCATATTTAACAGACTTTAAATATTTATTAAAAAAAAATTGATTTTAAATTGAAATTGACTTTAAATTGAAATTGACTTTAAATTGAACTTGACTTTAAATTGAAATTTAAATTTAAAGTTTAAATTTCCTTGATTTTACATTAAACTAATTTTCTTAATGATATTAACAATACCTACAAATTTTATTATCTGACTTGAAAGTTCTTTCACTACTTATAGAAACATTTAGGCACTATAGATTGCCTGATCGAAGATACATTTACTGTTGATGATAAAAATAAAAACAACTACAACTTGTGTTATGTCTGACGTAAGCATACTTTTACTACTGACAGTAAAAATACCTACAAGTATTGTTATGTCTGCAGTAAGCATACTTTTACTACTAATAAAAAAGTTGACAGAAATGTGGAATTTTTCTTGTCTGATCTTAAGCTACTTTTACTGTAGAAGAAATGGTACTAATAATACCTGTATTTTTTGTATTGACTGACTTAAAATTTTTTTTACTACTAATTATTCTTACGCCGAAAGTAAGCGTTCTGCATTACTAACAAAAAATTATAGCATTTTGCAAATAAATAATTTTTGGTCTGATTTTAAACAGTTACATACAATTTATGACAAAAATAATAACAATTAATTGTTTAAACAATCTTCAAATAGATTATTTTTTATTTATTTTTTTTCATTTTATTTTATTTTTTTTTAATTTATTAATTTTTTTTTGTATTTTATTTTTTTTATTGGTAGATATTTTCCTTATGAAAAATTGCACAATTGAGAAGAAAATAGTAATTTCTAGCTCTAAGTACAATTTACAAGAAAATAACAATATCTTTTTTAAACAATATTTAATTAATTTATTTTTTATCGTTAGTAGATGTTTTTCTCATGAAAAATTTTACGATTGAGAAAAAGTGGGAAATTTCTAGCCCTAAGTACAAGTTTTGAAAAAAACGGCAAAATTACAACAATTAATTTAATTAACTCGTTAAACTTTTTTTTCATACATCATAAACACTCAAACGTTATTTTAATAAGTTTTTTTTGATTAATTTTCCAAATTAAAGAAGCTAAAAAATTTTATGATTTTCCAAATAATTATTGTTGTTAAGAAAATATTTAAAAACAAAAATTAAAAAATCGGATTCAAAAGGTCGATGTTTAAAAATATTTAATTTAAAGAAACAACAAAATTATTAATTAATAAAAAATATAAAATACCACTTTACTCATGAAACTTCAAGTAGAAAAAAATTAGACTTATTGATTGAGTCTTTTAACTACATCTTAATGTGTGCCACTTTTTTTTCTCCGAAATATAATTAAAAAAAGGTTTAAAGAATAAGTAAATTTTCTTTCTTGTGTAATCGTGTTTTTCATATATTTTTTGAAAGTGAACAATTTTTTCGTTTATTTATTTATTCTTTATTAATTAAATATTAATATTAAAGAATTTCTGAAAACGCAACTTTAAAAAGTTTTTCTATAGGTGGTTCAGTTTACAAATTATGACTCCATTAAACATTGACCATAGTTGAAATATAAAAATTGTAATGTTTCAAAGTTTAAACTATTTTTGGCTTTTTGCCTTTACCCATGTTTTGTAATATCTAGAGTTTGGTAAAATTTAAAAAATAATTGTTTCAGAAATTTTTTTAAATTTACAAAATTATAGGTGAATCTGGGATAAATTCACTCACTTTTTGCCAGATTGGTAAAAATCTGATAATAATTCTCTACATCCAAGTTAATTAATTAATTAAGTTAAAAACCTTTTTTAGTTTTACTTAGAGAAAATTTTTAATTCACATATATTTCAAAATCACAAATTTTCAGGGTAAATCCGCTCACTTTATTTCTTTAAGACAGAACAGTTTTGTTTTTTAGTTATAAAAATTCGTTTTATTCCCGTTTTAAGTTTGTTTTATTATTGATAAACCATGAGTTTTATGAACAATAAATATTGGTTTATTAAATTATAAATATAGGTTTTGTGAATTAAACGATGGATTTAGAAAATGTTATATTTTATCAAGAGAAAGTGAAATGTGGTTACAATTTGGTTTTAATAAGTTATAAATTTTATTATTGTTGAAATATAATAGGGGAAATTATTTTATTCTAAATTTTAAATTGCTCCGATTTTACGTGAGTGACTTTACCCCGAATGTATTCCTCACATTACAGAATAAATTTAATTAAATATTTTTGAAATCAAACAAAACTATATATGGGGCATTCCACACCAAATCGGACATTTTTTGCTTTTGCATCTCAAATTAAGATCAAATATTTTTTACTTTTAGTTTATCATATAATATCATAATTTTTTTTAAATTTTTTATAAAGCGAATTACAATTTGACCAAATCACACAAATTTTTCACACTACAACTGTTTTCAGGCTGAGATTCTTCAAACCGTATCTCTTAAGTCGCTGTAGGAAGAAATTTGAAAAAAATCGGGTAGGTATAATTTTGACAAAAATTTTTTTAATGAATTTTCAATATAAACTATTCTGAAATAGGATTTTACTTGTTTTATTAGTTTTAAAAGGAAGAATAATATTCTAAACTACTTTAATTCAAATTATTTATTTACATCCACAGTATTAGGTTTTTAATCAAAGAAATCATTTTTTAAATAGAGTGTAGACTAATTTACTACATTTTATTCCCGTTAAATTCAACTTTACATCATGAATGATGGTAATAGCATCAATTTTTTTTTAATTTAGAAAATTAATTAAAAAGTTCACACAAAACATTCATAAATTTTTTAAATATTATTCTTTATTCATTTATTTTCTATAACTAATAAAATAGAAAAAAACTTATTTTAGAATATTCTACAATAAAAATATTTTTTTTATTTACTTTATAAGTTTAGTTATATTATTTGAACAAAATATCTATATCTCCAACGTTTCGAAATCTCAACGATTTCCTCTTCAGGGAGTCTATCAACAATAATATAAAAATTTAAAATATTATTTACAAATTAATACAATATTATGAATTATAATAAATACAAATTTATAAGATATAATTAATAACATAAAAAAGTTGTCCTTCCTTATTATGGATAATTTTGATAAATCGTATGTAATGATTTTGAACTTTACTTTAAAGCAATAAATACTCATTTCTTATATTCTCTGTTCTTGTATTGTTTTGTATATACATGTATTATTGTAAGAGGGCAATAGTATTTGGAGCTCAGTTGATGTTGTGATTTGATAGCCGACACAAGTTAAACTTTATTTAATTTTACTCGTTTATCCACGTTTAATTTAATTTATTTGCTTGTGTTTTTACATTATTATTTATTTATTATTTTTTAATGTCTTGTGTAATAATGTTTTGTCTATTCATGGATTTTAATTTTTGTGATTTCTGTGAATGGATTTTTTCTTTGTTGTTGGTTCGTAATTTTTTCATTTCTTATTATTTAAATTTTTTATTTCCATAATTTTTTATTTATCATTTTATAATTTTTTTTGTTATTTAATTCTATTATTTAATTAATTTCATGAATTTAAAATTTTCTTTTATATATTAATTTCATGTTATTAGTAGTTCCAATTTATTATTTACTTTAATTTTTATTTTCACTCTATTATTTCTCTATTTTAGTTATTATTGACTCCAACTTCTATTGTTTTCCAACGTTTTTGGGTTTTACGTAATAATTGACAAATTTTATTTTTGTTTTTATGACGATTCTTATATTTTTATGACGATTTGAAAAAGATGATGTAAACAATATCACTGATTTATTTCGGTAAGAAATTTCAAACTCTTATTAATTTGTATTTATTATAATTCATAATATTGTATTAATTTGTAAATCACATTTTAAATTTTTATATTATTGTTGATAGACTCCCTGAAGAGGAAATCGTCGAGATTTCGAAAACGTTGGAGAAATGTATAATAACATTTGGTCCGAATGAATTCGTTTTTATTTACCTTACAAATAACTGCTCGGACGTAAAAGATTGATAATATCTCCAGTTGTAAAATACAACAATATTCAAAAGAAGTTTTGTGTCAAAATGATACCCAAAAAATTGTGGAGGCTCATTTCAACGAGCACTAAAAGAAAAAAGAATTGAAATGCAGGAGCAAAATAATTTCCAATTTGGTGTCGAATGTCCATATGTACTTCGAAAAAGGACATCCTATAGGTTCAAGAAAACTATGACAAATAAATTATGACTCAAAAATAATGATCGAAAAGACAAAGTGAAGTAGTCTACTAGTTAGCTAAAATTTACCATTTTTCCATTTCCACGCGGAAATACAAAAACTACGTTTACCATTTAAATTGAGTGATTTAAACACTAACTATAAATTTTGCACGTCTAGTTTTCAAAAATGACACTTGAAACATAACTTACAAACGAATTTGAATTACTTTGGAGATGCTGATAATAAGGTTATTTGTAATTCGAAAGAGCCCCCCCTCCCCCTCACTGATCAAATCTTCCTAATTTCCGGGATCACGCGCTTAAAATTCCACTCGTGGCATAGGTCGTGTCCCCCCTCTTTCCTCCCCTTTCCCCCATCACCCCTGGCTTGAGGGCTTCGCAATGGATATAAAGGGGTTTGAAACTCGTGGAATATAGCGTGCTCTCTGGCAGTAGTAGCAGCAGCAGCAGCAGGAGCATAGCGCGATTTCGCTATAAACGCCGTACACGCAGACACCGTATTAATTTCGTATAAATTCGGTGAAACTGCACTTCGCACTCGGAATTACAAAATGCGATTTCGACTGGTAATCGTCGGAAAGTCTCGTTAGCGATTATTACAGTTGGACAATTTACGTACACTGAAGCGCACGCGAATCCTTTGAATCCTATTGAATTTTTTTTCCCTTCTCTTTTTTTAATTTTTTTTTTTTGTATTTTAATGTAAATTTGATGTAATTCAGATACAAAATATAGAGATGCATAATATATGTGTGAGAGTTGAAAATTTAACTTCAAAGTGATATATATATATATATATATATATCTTCATCATGCGTCATTATTATTTACATTACAAAACATTTTTCTTAAAAAAAAATTGTGGATTTAAAACACATTTCCTTTGTTGTCGGGGAACTTTTGTTACATTTTTTTTCAACCCAGAGGATAAAAGTGTCTTCATTAGACCTTTTATGGTGAAAAAGACGTGGAAATTTTCTTTCTGACACATACATACATTACATACATGGAGATTGGACAACCGCTCTTCTTCTCTTATGATAAAACGTTGAATAATTAATGTTAAATTTTAATTTTGACTTTTAAAATTTTTTGAGTTTAAATGCTTTAGGGATAAGGGATGAGTAGTAAACGTATTCGATGTGAGAGTAATTATTTTAAAAAGTAATATTTGAAATAAATTATAACAATTATTGTGTATACACTGAAAAAAAAATTTATTTAATTCAAATAACCGATTATTTGTCTATAATCAAATAAATATTTACTTGAATCAAGTAATTTTTATTTGAATCAAATAAATTGTATTTGAATCAAATATTTCAGTATTTGAAGCAAATACTAATTAATTGATTCAAATAAAAATTATTTGATTCAAGTAAATATTTATTTGATTATAGACAAAAAATCGGTTATTTGAATCAAATAAATTTTTTTTCAGTGTATTTTTTTGTGCATTGTGTAGAGTTCTGTGTTAATTCTAATAAATTATAATAATTGTTAATTTAAAAAAGACACTTTTTTAAATTTAAGCTGAAATATACTTCCTTAAAATTTCCCATTTTTATATTATTAATAACTTTCCCTTTCATGTCCAATAATAATGTTTAATAAAGGTAACAAAAGATCAAAAAAATAAAAAGTTTCTTTCATAATTATTTTTTATTTTAGTTAAAAGAAACTTTTTTAAAGACTTCATTTATACGTAAACAAGTTGTCTACCATTTTCGTTTAAAATTCCCATTTTTTTCTCATCAACATCAAATTTATTTGATTTCAAACATAAATAAATTTACAAACGGCTTCATGAATTTTTGTTCGAGTTTTTATGATATAATTATTTTTTTAATAACAATTAAATTCTTTTGACGAGTTTCTTTAATTTTTTGGAAAATAAAGTGTTTCTAATGATTTTAATTAAAAATTTGAAAAATGATTGAAAGGAGCAAAGAGTTTTTCAATTTTTTAAAAAATATTCCTGTCTGCTTTTAATTATAATCGAAAATTTAATTTTTCAATTTTACTAAAATTATATTGAAAATAATTGAATTTCTGCAAAGAATTCTACTATATTCCTAAAAGTAATTAAATCCTTTCAGAGAATGATATTATTAATAAAAATAAATCAATTCTAGCGAAGAATTTTATTAAAATTATTGACAATTAATAAGCAGTGATAATAAATTGTTTCAAATTGTTTTATTTTTTTAACATTTGACATGGAGGATTGATAAAAAATTTTTTTTGACATATTATAATAAATTGTTTTCTTTAATAAGTAATAAAAACTTAATTTTCTCAAAAAATAAATAAATTTAATTTATTTCAACATTCAGAAATTTTTAATTGTATAAAAAGTTAAAAAAAGTCCAATTATATGATTATTTAATAGTAATATCATAATAATATAATTTTTAGAAGAAAAAAATTAATTTAAAACTTTAAGGGCCGATTTCACCATGGAGAATTAATGTCGTGATTAAATAATTAGGATTATATTTTGAACGACGATTAACAGTTACTACTATTCCACCACCTTTAATTAATGTAATATTTCTTGATTAAACAATCTAAATTATAAGAATGCATTCCACCATAATTCTAGAGGTGATTAAAGGAAAGTAATCACCGTTTAACTTAATTGCCCAAATTTGACCGTTTAATAGGTTAATCAGCGATTAATACAAAGATATTGACATGGAAATTTTAACCTTCCAATCGAAATGGTTTGTAATCATTAGAAATGGCCGAGTTTTACGATGCAATTTTGTCATCGTTTTCGATGTAGATTTTGTTGTGCGCTTCCGTTTAACACAGCCCATAGGTTCTCTTGAGTTGAAGGTGTGTTGAATGTTGACTGAAAACTGAAGGGGCGCTGGATGTCATCAAGGCCAATATTAAAAATAATGCATGGGAAGTTTTTCAGAACATATTCTCCTGGATTGAAAGACTACTTGTCTACATATATTCTGATTTTACGTTAGACTGTAAAATTTGTAGCAATTTTTGAAACCATTATATTAATGAGAAACATTGTTTAATTCCACTTTTTTACAAAAATAGAGTTTTTAACATAACCTCCAAATACATTACAGAATTCATTGCGCAGACTCGGGGTAGTCGATTCTTGACTTCGATATAATTCTCGAGTCTGCGCAGTGAGTTTTTTAATATATTTGTAGGTTATGTTTAAAAAATAGTATTTTGAATTTCATTCTAAAGCACATCCAGCGCCCCTACAGAGATTTTTATTTTTATATTTTTACAAAAACCACGCGATTTCACCAATGATACAACTTTTTCTACACGGAAAAAAATTTCAGGACGCGAACGAGCAATATTGGGAATATAATTAAAATAAAGAACAACATAACCAACGTTGTGAATTAAACTTAACTACATTAGACAAAAGTTTAGCCAATTCAGTGATAGTGAGCTTTGGTTGAGTGCAATTCGTCAGCCATATTGGAATTTCTGACAGCATAAACATCAACTTTTGAGTTTTCAGTTTTAAAACATAGTATTAATTTCAATAATATACTTTAAAATTTTTGTAATTTGAAACATACGATTGAAAAAAATTAAAATGAGCATTTAATTTTACTTTTTACGCAATTAAAATTGGTTCTGTCATAAGTTGTTTTCAAGTAAAATTCAATATCGCCATTCTAACGATAATGCCAATATCGCTCGCTCGTTTTTGACGAAATGTTTGGCTGTTATAGCGAAAAATTTCTCCATTTCAGTTGTACTTTTTTTTCCGTGTAGTATGAATATTTTTAATAGCCAATCACAATTGGTCTCAGTAGAAATATATGGGTTCTTGAGAATTAAGTACATAGGATTATGTAAACAGTGATTAAAAATGTGTTATCAAATTTCGTGGAACGGAATGGAAATTACTTTTATTTTGATTGTCGATTAAAAGATAAACATAATTATTTAACCACAACTTTTTCCGATTTGGTAAAATCTGATTGGATATTCAACACAGTCTTGAATTTTTTTTTCTCTCTCTCTCTCCTACTTTTACTTTTTGGGGCCTTCCATGGCTCGTGCACTGACAAAATTTTGATTTTACTTATATTTTATAATTTGATAGTGGTTAGGGTCCTAATAAGTGCCAAAAATTATTATACTTGTAAAAACTTTTCTTCGTGTATTTACATGTGTCCAAATCTACACGTATAATTACTCGTGTTTATTTTCAATAGGTGTCAGTTAAAAATATTGCGTGTAATTTTAACACTACATATGGTGTTAAAATAATATTTTTTCTGTTAAATCGCTGTTTAAGTTCTTAAACGAGTCAAATTTGGATAATTAGGTTAATCGGTGATTACTTTCCATTAATCATCATATCGATTATGGTGAAACGCTTTCTGATGGTTAAGATACTTTAATCACGAATTATTACACTAATCACAGATGGTGAAATCGGCCCTAAGAGAAACTTTCTATTTTAAAAATTAAATAATAATTACGATGACTAACTTCCTTTGATTATTTTCGAAAAAATCAAATAAAATTCCTTAGAGAAATTAAATTATTTTTAATAAAATGTAAAGAAATTTTAATTATTTCAAAATTTTTCAATTATTTCCTTATAAAAATTCAATTATCTTAAAACAATGGAATTGAAAAATTTCAAAAATCTTATTTTTCAGAATTTTCAAAGAAACTTTGCAAAAATTTAATTTTATTAAAAAATTTTAAGCGAGTATTGTTTTTTGAATTAACTAATAAAAATTTTATTTATATATTAATCTTCGCACTAGGAAACATGAATACATTAAAATGTGACTCTTTATAAAATTTAATTATTTTTCAATTATTAAATTAAAATACTTTAAAATTTATAATTGTTAATAAGTTTCTTTAAAATATTTTTAACAAATTTAATTATTTTTAATTGAATTTTACAAATTTTTTGTTCATTCGATAATTTAAAAAAAATTTATTTTACATAATTTTTTTCAATCAGTGACTGATTTTTTTACAATCAAATAAATTATTTTTTATTACAGCAAATTTGGAGAACAGTATAAATATCTTTAAAATTTGAAATAAAAAGCGAATTTAAAAAATAACTTAAAATAATAAAACATTTTTTAATTTGACAAAAAAATTCACTCTTTGGCAAAAAATTCCTGGCTTATTCCCGATTAATAATAAATACATTTTTTCTGATTTTAATCAATTATTTACTGAACAAAATAATTTACACTGTTGTTTAATTTTTTACATTAGAAATCTTTTCTGAAAAAAGTAAAATATTTTGTTAATTATCAGAAGATTAATTTATAGAGAACGATAAATTTTAAATATTTAAATAGTGCTAACTAGTTTCAGTTTTATACTTTTATGAGAAAGCAAATAAAAATAATAAAAAAGTTACAAATTTTTTGAACGAATAATTCATAACTATAATTCTATAATTACATTGATTGGTAAATTATTGTATAAATTATTTAAAAAATAATTTTTCCGTTTTCTGAATAGCGAACTCAAAGTAAATAGTAAATTCAATTATTAAATTGAATGTAATTTAGCAAAATGTACCTATGTCTCTGATCAAAATTCATTTAAATGGATTCAAATGAATTCAAAGAATTTCGAGTTACTCCAAGATGCATTCGCAGGGAATTAAAGTGGATTGAAAGTTAATTATCATAAATACAATGGGAATTTAATTAAATTACATTTCAATTTTTAATTAATCTTAGAAATGAATTTTTCGAAAAATTTTCCCTTTGCTTTATTGCCAAGGAATAAATTGTAATTGGAAATAAAATGAAATTTATGCACTAACATTTTTTTGTGGTTTTAAATTATAAAAAAAATATTGACTGTAGAATAAAAAATCGTGGGTTATTATTATCAATAGAACAAGCAAAGTAAGTCATCGTATTTAATTTTGTCGAATTTTAAAAAATTGTCTGACTAGAATTTTTTTCTAAAAAAATGTTCTAAAAAATGTACCTAATTAAATTAAGTAAGATAAATATACAAAATTCTTTACGTTTTATTATATTTTGTACTTTTCTATATTTTTGTACATATTTTGTATATTTTTCAATACTTTGTATTTTTTTTCGTGTGACCTACAATGCTGTACTTATAATACAAAATTCATTTCCCCGAACTTTTAAAAGAACATTCAAAAAGAAATAAAAATAAACAAAAAATTCTCAAAAAATGATAAAATAATTTTTGAGCCGTATTCGTTTTCAAATTTCGAGGTCAAAAATGCGAGAAAGATTACTTAACTCAACTTGGATGATAGTATATAGCAATATAAGTTTCTCTTTTTTTTCTCCCTTCTTCTTTGAAAGTACTTTCAACCCTCTAGAGTTTGCCCTTCGACCTCTCGAAAGTAGAAATCGTTTCCAGCTGTGTTGCACTTTTAATACCAGTGGAAGTTAGCTTGTCAAGTTAAAATGTTTCAGTGCTCATCTTTACTACATAAAAAACTAGTCTCTAAAACTAGCGATAAAATTTTACATAAAATGGTTTAATATTAAATTTCACTTTTTTTTCTCATTTACAGTTTTTAATGAGATTCTTTTTTTTTAACTTTATTTTCTTTTAAAAAAAAGATAAATTGGATTTTCGGAGATTAAATAATTATAAGTTATGACAAGTTTGGTTTAATTACGTCTCAAGATGTATGTCAAACTCAATTTAGAAAAACTTTAGTGCAGACAAGTAAAGTTAGGCCAAGTTATGTTATAAGTTCATTAACTTATATTTTAATATAACTTATTAATTTATTTAAAGAAAAACATGCAAAAAAATTTTTTTTTAATTACAATTTTTAGCAAAATTCTGATTTCTTTAGAAATAAATATTTAAAAAATGCAGAATTCCTTTTTTATAATCACAATTTTTGTTGACAACTTTTTTACTTCTTTTTGGCAAAGGGCTAAAAGCATCATAGCTTCAAAATATTTTATTAATTATCTGTACTCACGTGGAAATATTCAGAAGATATATTTTTTAAAATCGCCTTCAATATCTTTCTAATTTTAGTTGTTTTATTTTTATTAAAAATGTATTATTTAATATATCGTTGCTACAATTTAATTATTTTTTCTGGTTTAGTATATTAGAACCAACTTTATGAAAAATAATATTTGAATATTGACAAATTTTTAAAATAATTAATTAATTTAATATTTTAATTGTAGAAGTTCGACTGCAAAGAGAAAAATTGTTTTCAAAATTTCCTATAAATTTAAAAATATCAAAAATATTTGTTTAAGTCATAAAATTTAATTATTGTAATTAACTACATTATGTTTAATAAATATGAATCTTGAAAAAGAATTTATTTTTATTTTTTTCACATAAAAAAATTGAATTATAAATTAAATTCTATTTGATTTTAGAAATTGTTAATTATCTAGAATAATATCGTGGTATTTTGTTTTCTGTCCACATTTAAAATTAGTCTTCTGTACATTCTTTTCTTTTTCATTAAATTTTTTATAGATTTGATTGTCATTATTTTTATTATTTTGTAATAAATTCACAATTTTTAATATTAATCACTTAAAAAATACCTATCAGTTTTAAACAAATTTGGTTTTATTTAACAATTATTGTGAAAAAAGAAATTATTCCAAATTTTTTCTCTTTCAAAATAAAATTAGAACTTTGCAACAAAAATTGTAGTAACCAAATAGAAATCATGCAAATGTTTTTCTTTTTTTAATAAGAAAACAAACTTTTATTGAAAATTGTTATTTTTTAAATCGAAATTATTCATATTCTTTTTTATTTTCACATAAAATTAAGAAATTTTCAAAAATTACAAGTTAGAAATAGAAATTGTTTTTATTGTTCTTATTTTCTGTTTATTAATTACAATTTTATTCATTAAAATTGTAAGCTTGTTTTAGAAAATAAAGAAAAATATTTCTATAAGTTCTATTTTTTAATCTCAATTGTTTTTTATGAAATTCTTTAATTTTATTCTAAACAGAAGGAACAAATTGATTATTAAATCTTTCCTTGTAAAACTTTTATTATTTTTTCCTTTTTACTACACTGAAATTAGTTTTGTGAAAAAATATTCAATAATTAATTTATTGACAACTATGGAAATAATGAGTTGATTAAAAATTTTAATTGAAAAGGTTGGACTGTAAATTATTATTTAAATTATCTAAAATTGTATTTTAATAAATAAGGAGCTTAAGAAAGAAATTAGTCTATAAAAACTAAATTATTGTATACCAGTAGGAATTATAATTTAAATTATAATTTTTTTAATTCTGTCAATTTTTTGTAAAATAGTAGAAAAAAGTCGTGCGCGCTAATTGTTAAATAAAAATGACGGAAATTTGTAGTCACTAATTAAATTAGTAAAATTTGACTACTTTTAGATATTTATTAACTAATAATCAGAAATTACCTACTAATAATTAGTTATTTTTTGCTAACTGATAAAACAAAAAGTCAATCACGATTTTAATATTATTAGTTACTTTTAACTAATTGGGAAGTAGAAAGTACTAACTAAATAAAAAACTACAATAGTAATATAACTTTAGCCACTGACAAAGTTAGAAATATTTCTACTAATCACATAGATAATAATAACTAATAATTATTAGTTAAGTTTACTCTTAGGTTAATTGCAAAAAACTGAATTTTTTCATAACTAGTTTAATTTAGCTGTAAATAGTTAGGTTTAGTAAATATAAACTAAAAAAATAAATTTGACAAATTTGACTAAATCTGATTATTATCTTAGTTTTCATTTACTAAAGTTAATTATTTTATTTCGTAACAGGCAATTAGTTATTTTTTCGCTAATAATCAGTTATATTTTACTGATTACTAAAACAAAATCAAGACAAGATTACTCTTAACAATTAGTTAAATTTCTAACTAAATCAGATTTAGAGAGTAGAGAAAAATCTTTAACTTTCTGTGTCCATTATAAGTAGTACAAGTATGGTTTCGTCAGACCCTCAAGTGAGTAAGTTAGTTGCGTCTAGTTGGGTCAATTTAGTCCAACTTAGGTCAAGTTAACTCCAGTTAGGTCAAGTTAGATGAACTTAGATTATATTGGTTAAGTTAAGGAGAATTGTTTCAAACTCAAAAGTGCTTAGCACTTTTTTTAATTATCTTTAGATTAATTTATTTTCTATTAGATGTGATTGGGTCATTTCACTCCTAATCGGAAATTATTTTGCTTTTGCATCTCAAATTTTTTTTTATACTTTTTTTCTTTTAGTGCTCGTTGAAATTAGCTGCCATGATTTTTTTCGAACGTTTTCCTAAAGCGATTTTTAATAAAAATATGAAATTTTTTTTTACATTTGTTACTATAAAATTTATTAATTTTTAAAATAAAATTTTATTTTTAACGAGGTATGTATGGAAAAATTTTTTTCAAAATTTTTTGTAAGAAACTAGCACTGAATTAACATTTTTAATGCTTGTCTGATTGTGGGTAAACGATGGGATCTATTTATTTTTTAATTTTTAATTTTTATAAAACAGTAGGTAGCCAAATGCCTAACTTGCAATTTGTCCAAATCATACAAATGTTAGACACTACAACTGCTTTTAGTTACTGTTTAAAATTCTGATTTGGTCAAATTGCAAATTAGACATTTGGTTGCCTTTCGTTTTATAAAAATTAAAAATTTCAAAATAAATAGATCTCATCGTTTGCCCACATTCAGACAAGGATTAAAAATTGTTAATTTAGTGCTAGTTTCTTACAAAAAAATTTTGAAAAAAACTGATCGATATATACATTGTGAAAAATTAAATTTTACAGTAAATTATTTAAGAATTTTATATAATAAATTATTTGAAAATTTTTTTTTTATATTTTTATTAAAAATTGTGTGTGAAAACAAAAATTTTCGATTTAGGAATGTTCAATTTATGAAAACAAAAATTTTTTGGTTCAAGTTTTGTGAGATAACAAAATTTTAAAAAGAATAAGACCTTATTCTTATTCCGTTAAAAATTTCCTTTAAATTAAGCTTAAGATTATTAAAAATCGTTTATTACTTTAGAAGATATTCAAATTTTTGTGAAACATAAAAACTGCGAATTCTTTTAAATTTCTAAATAAAATATTGGCCAAATGACTTGTAAAAGGTCTTATTTTTTAAAAAATTTTATCATCTTACAAAACTTGTACCAAAAAAATTTTAGTTTTCATAAATTTTATGTTAAAAAATTTGATTCATTTCCTTAAAAATGGGTGGCCAGTCAAAAACCCTCTGATTTTTTTAATTTAAAAACCAACCCTCAAATTTACAAAATAAAAGTTTAAATTAAAAAAAAATAAAAACCACATTGCTTTTCAAAACAGAACAAGAAATTTATGTATTTCTTTTTTAACAACTCAAAAGCATTAGCAAAATTGCTCCATCACCCTTTGTTTTTCAAATTGAAATAACTATCCTTAATATGTAAAAATCAAAATGTATAATAAAAAAATGAACAACCACAACAAATTGGTTTAAATTATATTGAGAATTAAAAAATCATAACTCGTTCTTTTTAAATTTTTAAAAAAACTCTTTTTAAAGTGGAAAAATTAATATTTATCTTAAACCTTGTTTTTTTGCAAGAACGAAAATACAAAAACGTATGCTTATGTTTAAAAAGTTAACTTTTTCTGTCAAGTTGGAGTTTATCTTGTTAAATTATCTTTAATTTCAATAAAAAACTTAAGCTATTTTTAAGTTGTTGTAAGCAAAAACATAAATTTCTTGTTCTGTTTTGAAAAACAATGTGGTTTTTCATTTTTTTTTAATTTAAACTTTAATTTTGTAAATTAAAGGGTTGATTATTTAAAATTTTAAAAATCAGAGGGTGATGAAGCAATTTTGACATTGCTTTTGAGTTGACAAAAGGGAAGTACATAAATTTATTGTTTTATTTTGAAAAACAATGTGGTTTTTAATTTTTTTTTAATTTAAACTTTTATTTTGTAAATTTGAGGGTAGGTTTTTCAAAATAAACCAAAGGGGGGTGAAGCAATTTAAACTTCGTTTTCAAGTTGTTGAGAGAAGATTTCATAAATTTATTTTGTTCTATTTTGAAAAACAATGTGGTTTTTCATTTTTTTTATTATACATTTTGAATTTTTACATATTGGGGGTAATTTTTTTTTCAATATAAAAACACAGTGGATGATAAAGTAATTTTGATATTGGTTTTGAAATGTTGAAAGAGAAGTACATAAATATATTTTGTTGTTTTGAAAACCAATGTGGGTTTTTATATTATAATTTTGAATTTTTACATTTTAGGAGTAGTTTTTTCGGTTTAATAAAAAACAAAGGGTGTTTAAGCAATGTTGACATTGTTTTTGAGTTATTGTAGTAGAAGTAGATAAATTTATTGTTTTGTTTTAAAAAGAAATCTTTTATTCAATTTTAAAATATTTTATAAAATATTATATATATTATTATATTATATTATTATTATTATTATTATTATTATTATTATTATTATTATTATATTATATATATTTATATATATATTTTATTTATTTTTTTTTACTTTAAAATTTGAAGTTAAGGGTAGTTTTCTCGATTTAAAAAAAAACAGAGGGTGATGGAGCAATTCTGACTTCAGATTCGTTTTCAGCGGGCAAAATTACTATAAGATATGTATGTCTGGTTCAAAAAACAGACAACTTTTTTTTGTGTGCCTGTGTAATGTATCATATAAATAGATAATAAACCATTACAAAATTAGTAATGTAAAACTTGAACAACTTGAACAAATTTTAATAGATTTTCATTCAACTTGATAAAAAAAAGTTTTTAAGATTGCTGAATATGAATCTAAAATCGAATTTTTAAATTTCAAAATAGCAGATCTAATAATTTATAAAATATTTTTTTTGTAGTTGAAGTTCTATTTACATTTACCCCGAGTTTTCGAATTCTCGGGGTAAATGTAAACACTTAATTATTTATTAACTAAATTGACGAAAATCAAAAATCAAAGTCAATTTTTGTTAAGGCATTAATAAGGAAGAATGAAAAATTTTAGTTTGATTTTTGAATTTATTTTTATGCAAATGCGAGACAAAATACTGAAGCAGTAAAATTTTGAGTTTCAATCTTTTTTCCATTAAAAAGATAACTTACACTATGACATTGCCAATTGTCAAAATAAAATATTGGCAATACTCAGAACATCTTGTAGGTGAGCTGAGGTAAAAATATTGACGCCGAACTTATTTTTAAATTTGTAAATTTAGCAGAAACATCTACTGTTTACTTTTACCCCCAAATGACCCTCTTCATTTTTTATTTGTATTTCTACTTGTACGTGTAAAAGTTATATTACGCCAAATATGGGGTCAAAGTTATATTAGTTTGAAATTATTTCTCCCTCTCATGTATAAAATTTTTCTTTCCCCCTTTCTAGTTATGCGCTAGAGTAAATTAATTTACACACAATTTTTCGTTATGAACAATTTTCCACCTCTAATTTGAGCTAATAACTCAGAAATCTGAAAGCGTGATAGATCTTGTGGTTCTCTCGTATATATATATAGTTCTGCTCGGAAGTTAACCTGTCCGACGTTTTCTCACGGTCCGTTGCTTGGAAAAGTTTCCAATTTAATTTAGTTACTCTCCGTGTCTAGGTTCCATGCGAGGGATAGCCCGAAGCTTCGAAGTCTGAATAACAATGGAAGGGAGTAGTGGGGGGGAGGGCGAGAAAGAGAAGGAGAGTGAGAGAGAAAGAGGGAGGGAGATGGAAGGAAAACGAATTTTCACTCTATCTTCGTATATACATTTTCTTGTCGTCGCCTACTCCTTTATAAGATTAGACTTAAGCCTCTTTGTAAGTTCTGAACTCACAACAAGTGTTAATAACTTGCACTCGACTTGCTTCTAAGTAGAAATTGCTTCAATAGCAGAAGGTTAAACAGAATAGTCATTAAATGCAAAAGAGAGCTTTCGACTTCCTTATTTCGAAGAATCAATTTTATTCGACGGAAATGAAGAAAGTCGGAAATTATATATTCATTTATAATTATTGCAAAAATTTCTCTCTTGTAAATAAATTATAAACAATGCTTGTGGGGAATTTTTGTTTTCAAAAATAATTATTTTCTGTAAAAGGAATTACAAAGTAGGAAATGAATTATTGGTAATGCTTGTTATCAATTTTTTGCAAAAAAAATTTATTTTCTCCAAAGGGAAGTAAAAAATGTTTATTGTAAATAAACTACCAAATATTAAATAAATTATCAATGTTTGTTAGAAATGTAAATAAATATAAATAAATGCAAATAAATATAGATATATATTTTATAATTTTATTTTTTTTATAATTATTTTATAAATATTTATTTATATTTATTTGCATTTATTTATATTTATTTACATTTCTAACAAGCATTGATAATTTATTTAAACATATATTTGGTAGTTTATTTACAATAAACATTTTTTACTAAAAAAGCGTGATAGAAAAGGTGAAAACGAAAAATTTTTTTTCTATCGCTTTACTATGTTCATTTTTTATAAATAAATATAAATAAATGTAAATAAACAAATATAAATAAATATAAATAAATATAAATAAATATAAATAAATATATAAATAAAAAAAATTGTTGATCCCTAATCCATTTAATTCAATAAATATAAATAAATATAAATAAATATATAAATAAATATAAATAAATATGTAAATAAATGTAAACAAATAAAAATAAATTTTTTTTTAAAATATGTAAATTGAACAAATATAAACACTACAAAAAAAAGTCTGTAGAGAATTGTTTTCCTTCTTGTAAAAAAAAGGAACCATTAAATGAAAATTTCTCTCACGAAACGAAGTAAAAAACATTCGAACATTGCACAAAAAGAAGATAATGAGTTCGATAGTCAAAAAGCCATTTTCGAGTCAAGAAAAAAGCTCCCCTCAACAAAAAAAAAAGAAGAAATCGTTTCCTCCTGGAAAACCGACAATTAATTATTGCTTGCTAAGACTGGTTTGCAAACAATTTGTCTTCATTGTCGAGGAACGACTTATCACACGGTTCGGGAGTTGGGTGCTGGAAAGCAGAGTTGTGTCAGATCTGCAAGGATAAGAAGAATCTCGTTGGAAAAATATATAGAGTAGACGATGAAGAAAATAGAAAAAAAATTTCTTCTTTTCCAAAAATAAAGTGTCGAATATTAAGAAAGTGTTATTAAAAAAAAAGAAGAAGAAATGAATGATAAGTTAAGGAAATGAAGAAAATTAGAAAAAAAGTGAGAAAGAAGAAAACTTGAAAGAAAAAAGAGGGGAAAGAAATAAAAGTTCGAATATATTAAGGAAAATAAAGAAAAGTTTTTTTTTCCTAAGTATACAAGCAAAGAAAGTGGAAGAGAAAAGACTAAAGAAGTTAAAGTAAAAAATCAATAAGAAGGTGAAAATTACAAAATAATGGACGGGCGACTAGAATGAAGAAAAACGAGGCGCAAAAGGAAAATTGAAATAAATTTGTTGATTTTTAAAATAAATGGTCAAATTGAAAACGAAACTATCTTGAGTTAGTGATTCAATACAATTTTATTTTTTTAATTTTTATTATAAGTAAAAATTAGAGAAAATTTTATTTATTCATTATATTAAGTAACAGTTGTTACTTGTTAACAATCAGTATTAAAAAAATAGAAAATTGTATAAAATATTTTTGTAGCTTCATTAGGAAAATAAACCAAAAAATTCTATTAAAATAATGTTTCAGTATTTATAATGTATGAAAAGGAGTATTACAATTTATTAAATTGTTTAAACTCTATTAATTGTTATAAATTTTTTCATAAACTGTACTTGCGGCTAAAAATTTCAACTTTTTTCTTAATTGTGAAATGTTTCAAGAGTACAACATATACTAAAGATAAAAAATAGAAAATAATTTATTTATTAAATTGTCTAAACATTTAATATTGTCATTTTTTCATAAACTGTACTTAGGGTTAGAAATTTCTATTTTTTCTCAATTGTGGAATTTTGAATCAGTAAAACATCTACTAATGATAGAAATAAAAAATAATTTATTTTAAAACTGTTTTAACAATTGATTAACAATTCATACAATGAATTGAAAAATTAAAAACTACTTCTTTAAATAATGGTTAAATTAAAATTTTTTAGTTTTTCTATTAAAAGTGTTGAAGCTATAAAAATTGCACATTTGAAAAAAAGTAAGAAATTCTATTTTACACTGAAAAAAAATTATTTGATTCAAATAACCGATTATTTGATTATTATCAAATAAATATTTACTTAAATCAAATAATTTTTATTTGAATCAAATAAACTGTATTTGAATCAAATAAATTGTTTTTGAATCAAATATTTCATTATTTGAAGAAAATATTATTTAATTGATTCAAATAAAAATTATTTGATTTAAATATTTATTTATTTGATAATAATCAAATAATCGGTTATTTGAATCAAATAATTTTTTTCACTTTAAGTACAGTAAATTGAAAAATTAACAATGTAAATTGTTTAAAGAATGTTTAAATAATTAATATTTAGTTTTTCTTTTACAATTGAATGTTTTAGTTACAGAAACAAAAAAGGCAGAAAAATACAGGAAAAGAACAACAATAGCACTAAGTACAAAAATTTTTTACAAAATTTTTTATGACAAAAATAATAACAATAATTAAATAAATTATTTTTCTTTATTGGCAGTAAATATTTTACTCATAAAAAAGCATAATTGAGAAGAAACTAGTAATTTCTAGTTCTGAACACAGTTAGTAAAAAATAACTACAATTTGTTGTATAAACATATGTTTAATTCATTCATTTTTTATCATTGGTAGATGTTTTACTCATGATAAATTTCATAATTGAAAAAATAATAGAAATTCGTAACCCTAAGTACAGTTTATAAAAAAACACGAGTAATTAAATTAATTTTTTATATTTTTTTAAAACGTCAGAATCAATCGACATTATTTTAGTAGTGGTTTTTTTTATTCATTTTCTGAATTAATTTTATGTCAAATGATAATTACGTTAAATGAGATTTATGCCAAATGAAATTTATGTAAAGTAAATTTTATGTTAAATGAAAATTATGTTAAATAGAATTTATGCCAAATAAAATTTATATCATCTGAATTTTATTATAAGTAAGAATTATGTTAAATGATATTTACGTCAAATAAAATTTATGTCAAGTAAATTTTATGTAAAATGAAATTTATGTCAAGTAAATTTTATGTAAAATGAAATTTATGTCAAGTAAATTTTATGTAAAATGAAATTTATGTCAAGTAAATTTTATGTAAAATGAAATTTATGTCAAGTAAATTTTATCTAAAATGAAATTTATGTCAGGTAAATTTTATGTAAAATGAAATTTATGTCAAGTAAATTTTATCTAAAATGAAATTTATGTCAAATGGATTGTGTATGAAATGAGAATTACGTTAAATGACTTTTATGCCAAATAAAATTGTTGTCAAATGAATTTTTTTGTGAAATAAATTTTATAACAATTAAAATTTAATTTAAATGATTTTTATGTCAACAGAAATTTATGTTACATGATTTTTTTTTGTTAAATAAGAATAATGTTATATAAGTTTAATGAAACGTAAAATTTGTGTTAAATGAATTTTATGACAAATGATATTTGTGTTAAATGATTTTTTGTGTACAATGAAATTTATCACAAATAATGTTTATTTTCTGAGAATTTTAAGTTAAGTGGTTTTATATCGAATAACCATTTTGTCAAAAAAGTTTTCGAGAATAAGCATGCGCCAGACTTTACTTTCAATTCTCGTGAATGTTCAGCCGAAGTAGTAGTTTTAGTCAGACTTAGCTAAAGTTCTTATAGCTCGTCAATAGCAGTAGTACAAGAGAAAATTCAGCCAGACTTAAATTAGAAAATTCGTCAGAAAGAATTTTTTTCCAATTCTTTAGTGTAGTACAAAAAAGAAGATTCAGTCAGACTTTAATTGGAATTAGTAGTAGTAAAAAAACAAAATAAAAATAATAAAAAAGTTTAAAAAGTAAAAGAAAAAGTAAAAAAAGTTGTAGGAGAGAAGTTTCTAAAACATTTTTTACAATAGTTTTAATTTCAACAGTATAGAATATTTGAGGCCGAAATTTTTAAACACTTGTGAATTATCTCTTGAGTAGTTACAGGAAAATATTTAGACAAACTTTTATTTCAAGTGTGTTAGTATTTATTTCCGTAAAAGTAATTTAGCGGAAATGCTTTAGTCAAACTTTAGTGTAAGTATTGTATACACGAAGAGCTTTAGTCGAACATTTTCAACTGCATTTTATTTTTCTCTCACAAGTAGTAAAAGTAAGTTAAAACTCGGACAGTGTATATAATTCTCGAAAATTTAGAATCAGTACTAAAAGAAAATTTCAGTGAGACAGATTGTGCGCTTTCGAAAATACTGACTCAACAAGAGGAAAAAAAATTGTTGCTCCCTAATCCATTTAATCCAATAAAAACCCCTACATCTGTAAAACCATAGCTACAGAGGTGTTACAACTGGACCATTTCGATCTTAAAGAAAGTGGAAAGAGAGATGTCGTAAAATTGCGCTTCCCAAACCTTTTCCCCGGAATCCTGTGGGATCTTTCTCTCTCTCTCTCTCCTTCTCTCTCTTTCTCTAGTTCGGTTTCGAAACAACGCGTCTCGGATTCTGCAGTCCTTTTCTCTATTTTTTTTTCTTTTTTTTATTCTCTTTCCTTACTACATTCATTTCTTTTTATCTTTTCTCCTTTTTTTCCGGTGTCCTTCTCTCATTCGAGAATGTAGAAGAGTTTCGCCGAAAAGAATGAAAGAGAAAACTCGTTGTATGTTGTTTCGAGACAAAAGCGGAAAAAGAAATTCGAAAGTTGAGTTAACCTATCTGAAAATGTTCCCTTTGTTGAGTTTACTTTGAGCCTTGGTATAAGTTTTGTTAAAGGAAAAAGGAGTTTTGGTACAGAGAGAGAGAGAGAGAGATAGAGGATATAACGAATCTTTATTATCAACGTCGTCACACATTTTTGCTTCGATCTTGATTGAGCAATTCCCCTTGCAGTTAAGGTTCTGCTGTGTGTATGTGTATGTGGGGGGAGAAAAAAGGTGAATAGATTTTTTTTTTAGGGATTCCAATAAATTGCTTCGTGATAACTAATGATTGTGACATTAAATAAAAATCGTTGGTTCGAATTAGTGACTGTCTACAGATGGGAATGGAAGTTGGAGGCTGGGGAAAAAAATTGATAAACGAGGCCACGTTATTATAAAACAATTGATAGATGGTCTGACAGGACGGCGTTCTTAGCTAACTGGCTTTGCGCTTTTTTAACGCAAGATATTTTACTTTTCGTTTACTTCTTCTTCTTCTTGTTTTTTATATTTTTATTTTTCTTCTTCCTCCTTCATTGCCATGTTATTTAGTTTTAAGTTTTACATTCTTTACCTCTAGTTCCCTTTTCTTTCTCTTTTTACTTCGTTTATATTTCTTCCTCTTTAATTCACCTTTATTTTATTTACATTTTATTTTTAACTTTTATTTTCGTAATTAACTTCTTCCCGGTCATTTTCCCGAAACCAATTTCCCGAATGTCTTTTTTCCCGGATAACCTTTTTTCGAATGCCCTTTTTCCCGAATCCAATTTCCCGAATGACTATGTTTCTGAAAATAAAATTTCAAATGTTTATTCCTAAATAAACAACAAGTAACATGAGTATAAAAGTTGTAAATATAAATATAAAAATTTGTGTAAATAGTAACAGGAGTATAAAAGTTGTAAATAAAAATATAAAAATTTGTGTAAATAGTAACAGGAGTATAAAAGTTGTAAATAAAAATATAAAAATTTGTGTAAATAGTAATAGGAGTATAAAAGTTGTAAATAAAAATATAAAAATTTGTGTAAATAGTAACAGGAGTATAAAAGTTGTAAGTATATATGTAAAAATTTGTTATAAAGAAACATTGTTTGATTACGTAATTTTCTATTCATTTTCACATTCACTCTCACATTGACACTTTGATTTTCACTTTGACAAATTTTATTTTTTATTTTCATTTTTGCTTTCAAGACAAGTTTTTTATTTTTCCACCTGCTTTCACTTTGAAAGATTCTTTTAGTTTCATTTTCACTTTTTCTTTAACGAACACGAAAAAAAATCTTCACCTGGAACAACTATAAAATTCACAATATTTGCGGAATTTTTAGTTATTGCTATAGATACTTTCGCTACTTCAGCGAAAGTAATCGCTGTTCTATTTAAAGATTTTTTTCCGTGAAATATTATTTTAATGTTTATTTTTACTTGACAGAATTTTTATTTCACCTTCATTTTCAATTTTATGTTAACTTTTATTTTCATTTACGTTTACTTTCAGCTTGACAAATCTTCACTTTTATTTGAATTTTATTTTTATCCTCAAAACGAATGTGAGTGTAAAGAAAATAATCAATGTAAAAATAAAAATTTGTCAAAATATAAATTATTAACTTTATTAAAGTCTGTGGTTTTTCATTCTGTCCGTTCGCAGTATGAAGTAAGTTTTTGTATATGCTTTTGTTTTTTTTCGTTTTGAAAACACACTTTTCTTGATAATAAATAATGTTTGATTTATAAATTTTATAATTATATTTTGTTTATTTGCTTTAAATTATAGTTTCTTTTGAAATAAAAAGTTGTAAAATTTTTATTTTTTAATTACAATTTTTAACAAATTTTTTCTATTTTAAATTAATAAAAAAAAATGTGTAGGAAGAATTTGTGTATTTCATATTTACAATTTTTATTTTTTTCTGTATATAAAGATATTTTATATTTTACTAGCTAAAAAAACGCTCATGTACTTTCTCATATAATTATTAAAAAACAAAATATTAAATTTCATTTGAAAAAATTCTTTAATAAGATTTAATTTTTTAACATTCTAAAAATGAATTTATTTTAAGTTTTATCTAGAAATTAATGAAAAAATTTGAATAATTTCTTTTTCTTTATTTAAAATTCAAGGAAAAATAAAGTAATTTGAAGTATTTTACAAAATTTGTAGTATTTTTTTTAACAAAATCAGAAACATTATTTTTTTTGATATGTATTGTTTAATAACTTCTTTCATTTTTTACAAAAAAAAAAGTTTTTAAAATTTTCTTTATTTGTTATAAAAAAAAATTTTAATTATTTTACAGAATGTTAAATTGTATTGAGAAAAAGGTAAAAAATTTTGAAAATTTCTTTTCTTAACTTTTCAATCAGGACTTTCAATAAAATTCTGATTTTTTGGAAATAAATAATATAAATTATTATAATTTCCATTTAATAATCATAATGTTTGTTATGCTATGTTTGTACTGCGGACTGACACTACGATAAAAATTGTATACTATGAAAATAACTTAATTCTCGAGGAGAATTTCGTTTAAATTTTTTAAAATATATTGTAATTAAATTCTTTTTGCAAAATGTCTTTGAATTTTTTGTCAAAAAATGGAGTTTCTTTAATAATTTTAATTAAACATTTTAAAAATAATTGAAATTTTATGGAGAAAAATTTTATTAAAATTGTATTAAAAATAATTGAATTCTTTCGAAAAATTTTACTATTTATAAAAATAATATAATTTTTACGAATTATTTAGAAAGATTTGTTAAAATTTTAGGAAATATTGGAATTCTTTTGTGCATTTTTTTGTTTCTCATTAAGTTCTTATTGTAATTATTTTTTTTTTATAATATTAAAAATTCAAAATTGTTAATATTAATTACTTAAAATAAGTGCATATTGTTTTTAAACAATTTACTGATTTTATTTATTAATTATTACTTTATTGAGAAAAAAGAAATTATTTAAAATTGTTTCCCTTTTAAAATTTAATTAAAACTTTAATAAAAATTGTAATTACCAAATAGAAATGTAGTAATTTTTTTTATTTCCTTTGAATATAAAAATACAGTTTCATTAAAAATTGCTATTTATTAAATCGAAATTATGCATTTTTTTATTTTTACACAAAATTAGGATATTTTTAAAATTTAAAGATTAAGAAATGGAAATTTTACCGATTTTGCACATTTTCTTTATAACCAATCACAACTTTATTAATAAAATTATAAGTTTGTTTTAGAAAGTAAAGAATTTTATTTGCATATTAATTTATATTTTTTAATTACAATTTATTTAAACAAAACTCTTTAATTTTTTACTTTTTCATTTAAAATAAGGAACAAAATTTATTCAAACAAAACTCTTTAATTCTTTTAAAAAAAACAAAAATACTTATTATTAAAACTTTCTTTACAATAATTTTGTTATTTTCTCTTGCTTTCATTCTTACTAAGATCAAAATTTTGAAAAATATTATTCAAAAATTAATTTTTGACAAGTTTGAAAATAAATAGTTGATTGGAAATTTTGTTTGTAAAGGTTCGATATAGTAAGAGAAAAATTACTTTTAATTTTTGCTGTATTTACAAGTTTCAAAACTAATTAATTTTATTTTGTTCGCACTTGGAGTTAATCTTTGTCTTTTTTTTAGTTAAGTTTTTATTGTTGTAATTTTTTTTATTATTTAAAATTCAAAATTTTATTATTAATTACTTAAACAAAATGCTTATTTAGCATATTTTATGTTTATCTATCACAATTTTTGCTTACATAATTATAAGATTATTTTATAACATAAAGAGAAACATTTCATAATTCCTACTTTTTAATCACAACTTTTTTTTATAAAATTCTTTAATTTTTTATTTAAAAATTAAAATATGGAACAAAATTCATTATTAAACATTTCCTTGTAACAATTTTCATATTTTTTCTTGCTCACTATACTAAAACCAATTTTATGAAAAATTATATTCAAGAATTATTTTAATAACAATTTTGAAAATAATTAATTTATTAAAAATTTTTAATATAAAGGTTCGACTGTACGAGAAAAATTATTTCCAATAATATTACCTGTCAAAATTAAATTGCAATCCATATTACAGTTTTATAAAAAAAATTTAATTATGTTATATTCTATCATTTTTCAAAATGTTAATTTTACATAAAACAATAAAAAGAAGTTGTTCGCGTGAATTGTTGATAATGTAAGAAATAAAAAAAATTCTTTAGTCATAGTAAAAATAAACTTCATTTTTACTTCACTTTCATTTTCATTTAGGTAGATTTATATTTTCACTTTTTATCAATGTGAAAGTGAAAATGAAAATCTGTCTAAAATGTAAAAAGGGAAATGAAAATGAAAATAAGAAAGATAATAAATTTCACAATATTTCTGTAGATGTGAAAATGAAAGTTAATTTTAAGAGAGATAATAAAAATGTGTGAAGGTAAAAATGAAAGTGATAATCAAAGTGATTTTGAAATCTGGCATAATGGGAGTGAAAATGAAAATAAAAAATTTGTTAAAGTAAAGTTAAGATAGTCAATTTGACGAGAAAAAAAATTGTAATACTATTTAAAAAATAAAATATAAACAAAAATTAAATTAATTAATATTAAAATAGTTCTTAATAAAAGAATTGACAATTCCTTTATTGTCAAAATTGACAAAGTTTGACTAAAATTCTTTTTTACTGACATCATTGAAAAAAAATTTCGTGTCTCACTAATACTTTTTTGCACTAGTGGTTCCAATAAGAAAACTGTTTGACTAAAATTCATTTTTACTGCTTTTGTAGAGAATAAAATCTTTCGTCAAATATGTTATTGCACTACTGATTCCTAAATAGCAAAAGAATTTAATAACACTCCTAACAAAACACAATTTTTGCATAAAATAAAAATTACAAAGTATCGTCAAAGTCGGAATAAAAAAATTTTTTTTTCTCTTTAAAAAATATCTCTTTGATAAAAATATTTTTCCAATACAGTTAAATTTTCCTCCCTTTTTTTCTGTTATTTCATTGAAAAATTGTAAAGAATTTTTTTTCCACGTAAAGAAAAATATAAATACGTTTCAGAGCTTTATTGTTGAAACTAATTTTACCAAAGTTTGTGTAGTTTGTGTTTGAAGCATTTATCGGACAAATTAGAGGGTATATAGAGAGAATTCAAGGATCCGGGTACCGGTAAATTTGTATGGCTTTTCTTGTCAGTAGAAGAAAAGTTACCGCACACATGCCCCTATGTTGTACATGCGGGAATTTCTGGCATGACTCCTTCACTCACGTTTGAAAAGCATTTTACTCCCACAAACGACATTTGCTTGCATTCTAAAAGCATGTACAACGAGAAACTCCAAATGGAATATCAATACTCGTCTTTAGTACATCAAGAGAGTTCGCATTTTCTATGCATATACAAAATATATGTGGTATATTATTTGAAATATAAAATTTATATTTTATACATATATATAGATGTACAAAATGGATACACAGTTTTTCTGAGCGTATCAAATTGAGACAAAAAACGTATCAAATTGCTGCATCGCAACAATTCTTTTTCTCTCCAATTCATATCATCAGAAAAAGTATCAACTATTTTTTTACGTATAAATAAACTATTTATTTCAATGTTTATTTAAATTAATAAAAAAATTGCTCGAAATTAATTTTTTTACATAATTAAGTAAATTAAAAACTAATTTAACATTAATAATAATTATTTATTAACAGATAATAAAATAACAAAACTTTAATAATACAATAACATTGACAAAGAAATAAAGGAAATTATATTAATTTAATGTAAATTTCCATAAGTTATTGATTTAAATAATAAAGAATGACAGAAAAGGAATTTTCGATATTTGTACTTTTGATGAAATGAAAACACCAAAATTTTAAAATTCTGTCAAATGAGAATTTGTAGAAATAAATATTCTGATAACTAAAAATTTTACAATCAGAGAAAAATTTTATTTAAAGCGGAAAAATATTTTATTCGAGTTAAGTAATCTAATATTTTTTTCAGAATCAAGTGCAAGTTATTTATTTTTTATTATTTATTTTTATTATTTATAAATAGAAATTTTATTCAAAATAAATGAAACTTTCGTTTAAAAGAAATAAATTTTTGTTTAAGACAAATAAAATTTACTTTATTTAAATAAATAAAAAGTGTAATTGTCCTCTTAATTTGAATCAGTAAAAAATAACTTATTTTTAAGCAAAAAGTCAGTCATTAATTTAAATAGTAATGTTTCTACTGATAATTAGTTAAAATAGATAATGATAATTAGTTATAATTAGTTAAAAATAACTGATGTTTAACTGATACCATTCGTCAAGTTTAATTAATTTTTCAGTTATTTATTTAATAATTATTTTACTGAAAATCAGTTATTTTTAACTGAAAATAAGTTGTTTTTAACTGATTCAGAAGCAAAAAGTCAGCTTCTATTATATAAAAATTATACTTAGAAATTCCGTTTTGCAATGATTCTTTATAATAAAAATTCCATAAAAGATGAAAATAATGTTCAATAGAATGTGGGTTAAATAAAAGTAGAATTGAATGGAAGTTTTCTTACATAAAAATTCTATTTTTGTTCTGATTATATAAAAAATTAGCTCAAAATAGTTTAAATGCGATATAAGAATATCGAACACAGTGATAATTTAATTATTAAATATAAAGCGACAAAAAATTTTTTTTAAATTATTTGTCATTTAAGGAAGAATCTGTAATTGATTTACTTCTCGAATCAATTTACAATAATTTTTTCCTTCTTAAAGAAGTAATTTTATTGGAAAAACGATCGAATAAGTTAAATATTTTAAAAAGATACAAAAAGAAATAAAAAATAATTTTATACAAATATTTATTCCATTGTTTATTTTTTCTTTTTTTTAAATTTTAATTAAAAATAATGAAATTAAATTTTAAATTTATTTCCTCTCTCAAAATGGCCCTGTTTAACGTTCATTTGATTTGAGAGAAATTTAAAAAATTTTAATTCAATTTAAAAACTTTAATTAAAAATTCTAATTTTTTAAATTCAATTTTGAATATTTTTAATTTAAATTATGAATAATAATTAATTTTCTGACATTTCCTTGTTTAATGTTTTTCAAATAACAGAAAAATATATGCAAATACCTATTGCTCCTTCAAAAACTTTTCGAAAATGTATCAAAATTTCGCTGAGATATCCCAGTTACATTATTATTTTCGTTCACTGGTGAATCTGAGAACGAATAGAAAATTCTCTCATTGTATCTAGAATTTTAGAATGTGTCAGCGTTTTACTTCTATTCATCGTCATTCTTGACTTAGTTTCATTTTGTATTGTGTTTTTGAGTGTTGCCTACACTATTTCCACAATTTTTCTCTGTTGGATTTTTTTTTCCCACAACTATAGATTTTTTCCTCTTCATATATAATAATATTGGCAGTGTATTGTAAAATATCATACAACAATTGTCAACGAACCAAAAAAAAAATAAAAAAAATATAAAAATGAATTATTCTATATAATATTTTTTTATAGTATTTTTTTTCAACAAAATAAATATTCTCATAATAAAAAAAGCAGAAAATTTTAATTTCTCAAACCAATTTCTTCTCTCGACAGAAAGTAATACAAAAAAATAAATAAAATAAAATAAATTGAATTAAAAGTTAAATAAATTCGATTTGTAATCGATATTTGAGATCCCCTTATTTTTGCTTTTTTTTGAAAATTACTTGAACCGAAAATTTTTACCTCCAATTAAATTAAAGCAAGTAACGAAACTTTTAACTTCTTTTTCATCGCTCCAATGATTTCTATAAGCCGTAATCAAGTGAAAAAGGCCATTTTTTACAGACTGTACTTGCCAACAAGAAAACGAAGCTTCACTGGTATGAAAGGGAGAAAGAGAGACAGAAATAGAGAGCGCAAGCATTATAAAAAAAAGGGAAAAAAATCCGAGAAAGTCGTGAAAATAAGAAGAAAATAACTTTGACTGCTACTCGGTAGCTTTCAACCATTCCAACACTCGAGTTCAATTTGAATGCTTCCGTGAATCATTATCTAGAAAGAATGAT
Source organism: Leptopilina drosophilae (assembly GCA_032873175.1). Classification (NCBI taxonomy): domain Eukaryota; kingdom Metazoa; phylum Arthropoda; class Insecta; order Hymenoptera; family Figitidae; genus Leptopilina; species Leptopilina drosophilae. Next base: position 52,641,149 of record CM065481.1, read on the forward strand.
ATAGATTTTTTTTTTGATAAGGCTCTGGAGTTTTTCTAGAAAGCTGACGTAATTGAATTTTCTTTTGAGTATGATTATTAACGATCTCTGCGTAACTATTCGTGTAGACGTATAAAATAAAGGAATTATCGTTAAAAAAGACGATATTATAAGACACTGAGATAAATATATAGATATATCGTAAATATCATATATATATTCTGTGATGAATTTCTCGTTGTGAATAGATAGAAAAATACGTATTTTTTTATTATGATTTTAATAAATATTTGATGATCCCTCAACGCTCGTGAAGTGTTCCCTTTATTTTTGCATTGCAAAAGACAATTTTGTTGTAAATGTACTATAAAACAGCACTAAAAATAAAAATTTCTAAACAAAATACTACTTTTTTACAAATGTTTAAAAAACAATATTTACGCGCAATTAATTACTTCATAAGTTAGTCTTATTACTATTACTAATAATATTACTAATTACTTCATAAGTTAGTCTTATTACTATTGTTAATAATTCTCTAAATTAAAATTAGAATGTCAGTATTAAAATGACGAAAAGTCGTTCACAATATGATTTAATAAAAATTTTACTACCAGTGAGTAAAATTTTACTAACAATTAATCAAATTTTACTAATAGTTAGTAGAATTTCACTAATTGTTTTCTTTTAATTCGTTTGATAGAATATTTGTCATTCTTAACTTATAAAATATTTTTCTTAGAATTTATTTTTACACGAATTTGTTGAATTGTTTAAACAAATTAGAATTTTCATTCTTTACCATTCCCAAAGTCATGTAAAAAAATAATATTTGTTTTCAAATTTTTAACATTTATTATTTCTAAATTATAAAGAAGACCAATTATTGCGCAGAAAATAAACACTTTTTTTAATTAACTAATTTAAATTAATTATTTTTGCTATGATTATTACTTTTCTCTAACTATTCATTATTATTTGCAGTTTTCTGCAATTTTTTCTTGAAATCATAATCAAAATTTTTGTGAATAAAGATTAATTGTAAAACAATTAATAATATATAATATAATATAAAATATAATATTATTTTGCTATTAATCTTTGTTCACAAAAACATTGATCAATATTTCTTGAAATTCAAATTTATTAATATTAAAACGGTGGGCAAAGCGAATTTCTATTTTTTGTAAAAAAAACTCTTATTAATTTTTTTCAGGGTATGAAAAATGATTTGATTTCTTATTCTATATGTATTTTATAATCAAAATTTCATTTTAAAAAATTTTGTTTTTAAGAAAAATTAATTAAAATTGAAAAAATTTAGAAGAATTTCTAAATGGTCAACGCCAGAATAGAATTATGTAGAAGAAAACAATATAAGCAAGAAAACGGAAAATCATCAAATTTGTTTGAAAATATAATTAGAGAGAAAATATAATTTTATTATTAGAAAATTTAAAAAAAATTACAGAAAGCAGCTAGATATTTAATTTATTAAAAATTCTAAGTATTAAAATCTTTGCGCAATTTTTTTGCATATTTATTTTTCTTTATTTCAATTTATCTTTAGCATCCTGTTTTTTTGTCCAACAAAAGATAAAATTTAAGTTATTTTGCATTTTTACTATTAATATTAAAAAAAAATTAGCTATTTTGAGGAAAATTACTAAATACCAGAAATAATAAATTTGAAAATAATAATTTATTTAAAAAATTCTTTATTTTTATTAACTTTTTTCTACGTTAATTGCAAATTGAAAATAGTTGCAATATGAGAAAAAATAGTACCTATTTTTATCTAAATGAATTTAAGAATACTTCGAGAATCATAATTAAAATTTGTTTCAATATTTTTAAAAATTCATGCCAATAGATACAAATAAATCAAGTTTCATATAATATTATATTTAAAATTTAAAATTGTTATTATTTAATAATTGTTATTAATTATTAAATTAATTATCAACTATTATTAATATTAATAATTAATTAATTATTATTATTATTTTCAAAATCTCTGATAACGACATTGAAGACAAAAAATCTAAATAAGAATTAAACTAAATTGTAGTAAAAAATTATATTTTATTCGGTAACGTTATAAAAATATTAGTCATTTTATTCAATCTAAAAATTATTTCTTTTGTTTAATTTCTCCATATTCGATTCAACATTTTGTTTTCTGAATTTGTTATCCAAGATTAAAAAAAACTTAAGGTACGTTTCATTTCATGAAAACTGGTCAATTTAAAAGATAAACAAATATAATCCACCATTTTGGGTCCATCATTTTGAATTTTTGAAATCTGAGTTCATATTTGTGAAAATCGACCCTAAAAAGGCGAAAAAAAATGTAAAATAATTATAAGCAAAAAATTATTAGCTTTTTGAAAATTATGAATTTTGACAAAGAATAGAGAATCGTTTCTAAAGAAAAATAAGATAATGCAACAGTAAAAAATATTCATTTTGTACGATTTGAAATAGTAAATTTGCCAAAATCTGTTTTTCACATGTAAAATATTTATTAAACTTCAGAAATGAAAAATAAAAAATACGTATTTAATTTTTCTTCGTTTGAAACAAAATGTTTTATAAATTTCAAAATTTAATACATCACTTTATGGTTGAATAAAATTAAAATGATTCATTGTCTAGATAAAAATATAAGATACTAAAAGTAACATTATTGATAAATAGTATTTTATAAACAATATTTTTAAATAGTATTTTTGTTTTTTTAATTCAAATTAACGTAGTATCTACTTCATGAATCGGTATTTACTTTAAATACTGATTTAAATAAAAAGTAATTCAAGTCTTAAACATTTACTTAATAATAGATATCAGTACACTGAAAAAAAAATTATTTGATTCAAATAACCGATTATTTGTCTATAATCAAATAAATATTTACTTGAATCAAATAATTTTTATTTGAATCAATTAATTAGTATTTGCTTCATATACTGAAATATTTGATTCAAATACAATATATTTGATTCAAATAAAAATTATTTAATTCAAGTCAATATTTATTTGATTATAGACAAATAATCGGTTATTTGAATCAAATAATTTTTTTTCAGTGTAGGTAATCATTTATTTTTAATCACATAATTTTTATTTTTCAGTGTAGGTAATCATTTATTTTTAATCACATAATTTTTACTTTTCAGTGCTAGAAACATTAAATAAATACGAAAAATTAGAAAAAAATACTTACGAAACGTAACATTTGAAGGCTTGACAATTTTCGGACACACTTTGAAGAGTCCGAGTTTAAATTTGACAGAGACGAGATTAGCGATATTTCTTGGCATTTGTGGCAGTGAATAACGTTCCTCAGTGTGGAGCCATGACGGTCCCAAAAGTGCAGTGGTTAACGCTGCTAATGCAGCAAGACCACAAAAAACTCCACATCGTGTCATCCTCGTCCCACCAGTTCCCCCGGTACAACACATTTTTTCTTCCTTTCTCTATTCTCCTTTAATCTTAATTTCAACTAAGTCATTTTTTCCACAATTTACTCATACTTTCAACCCGAAAAAAAGATACAAAGAGAAAAAAATTAATTCCCCTTTTTCTTTATTTATCCCAATTTTTTTCTCATCTTTTTCAATAAAAGCGTAGAATATGCCTTTTATTTTCCCTTTTTTTTGCAAGAAGAAGTAGGAAAATCCTTTTTTTTCAAAATATTAATGAATTGTAGTGATTAAAATTTGACGTAACATGTTTAACATTACACACGTTTCCTTTTTCCTTTGATGCGCTCACTATTCATTACCGTTTGACGAGAAGAGAAAAACACAAATACACACAAACACACAAAAATGCACCAACAGAAAAAAAAATGAGAACGAAGAATCACCGGAAATTCGAGAAGATCCACAGGTCCACGACTGGCATTCCGTGGATTTTCAAACTCACGTCACGTGCCCGTCACATAGGTTTCAACACGGATAGTATCAGAGCTTCCAGCACACATTGTTTTACGAACTCGAAAATGATTGAATTTTCAGGAGGCGTTCCTCATGAGCATTTTTTGTTTGCTTTTTCAACTGAGAAGAATAATAATGACAATTTACATTTTGTGAGTTAAAGTAAAACAAAAGTGAATTACATAATTGAATAACAAACATTTATAGTTTACTTTATAAAGTTTATATTGAAGGTGGAAATTTTTTTTAATTTTTTTAGTTAATTATTGTAAGAAAATTTTGTAGTTGTTTATTTTCTAATTTTAATTAAAATTTTTGTTTTTAATTTTTTTTATTTTTTAATTTTCTTGTTATTTTTTTGTGGGGCAACTATTCGACTTATGTTTTATTTTGCAAATATTATTTCCGAGGTATTTTTAATTTCACTTCTGGGCAATCTGTTCGAATCAATTTGTTTAGTTCCGAAAATTATTTTTCTTCTTTTTTGCTATTTTAATATTTTTAAGTTAAAAATTCGTTTTTAATCCAAACAGATTGATTTGTGAGGAAAATTATTTTTTTTCTGCGTCAATTCGTTTCGAATCAAAACGGATTAATTCGAATAGACTAACCTTTCTTTTCGTCTAATTCGATTTTGAATACAAACGAATTGATTCGAAGCAGAAAAATTTTTTTAGACTCAAATCGTTTTTAATTGATTTTGAATAATTTATTTACCAACAGTTTATTTTTAATACAAACGTATTGATTCGGAATGAAAATTTATTTTTTAATCCGCATCAATTAGTTTTTAATAAAAACGGATTGATTCCAAGTAAAAAAATTTTTAATTCCCCTTAGGTCATTTTTATTTCAAACAATTTTCGGTTGTGTTCAAATTGTATTTTAATAGGAAATGAAAATCATTTAAAAAAACTATTTTTCTTTCTGTTCAAATTCGTTTATAATTCTAATGGATTGACTTGGAATAAAAATAATATTTCTTCTATCGTATCAATTCGCCTTTTATCAAAACGGATTGATTCGGATTGAAAATCTATGCGCTATTCATCATGAATTTGTTTTCAAACAAATCGTACTAATTGGAAATAAAAAACTATTCTTTCTTCTTTCTCAATTCGTATTTCATCCAAACTGATTTATTTCTATTAAAAATCTATTTTTCATTCCGCATAAATTTGTTTCAAAATGTAGAAAACTAATTAAAATTGAAATCATATTTTTTAACCAGTTTCAATTGATTTTTATATTTTAATCAAAATCAATTGATCTTTATTAAAAAATTAAATTTAATTCTCAATTTGGTTTCTGGTCAATCTGTTCGAATACGTTTAATTCCTAAAATTGTTTTTTGCCTTGTTTTGATATTTTTGGTGTAAAAATTCGTTTTTAATCCAAATAGATTGATTTGTGCGGAAAATTAATTTTTAAATCTGCGTCAATTTGTTTCTAATCAAAACCTAATTAATTCGAATTGACAATCTTTTCTTTAATTCATCTCAATTCGGTTTCGAATACAAACGAATTGATTCGAAACAGAAAAATTTTTTTTAGTGTCAAGTCGATTTTAATTGATTTTGAATACATTATTTAGCACAATTTTATTTTTAATAAAAACACATTTATTCGGAATAAAAATTTATTTTTAAATCAATATCAATTTGTTTTTAATCGAAACAGATTGATTACAAATAAAAAAAATATTTTTAATTCCCGTTTAGTTTATTTTTAATCCAAAACAACTTTTTATTGTGATCAAATTGTAATTCAATAGGGAAGGAAAAACATTTATTCCGTCTAAATTCGTTTGTAATACAAACGGATTGAATCGGAAAACAAAAAATTATTTTTCTTTCGGTTCAAATTCGATTCTTATTCTATAATGCATTGGATAAAAATAATATTATTTCTATCATATTAATTGGTTTTTAAGCAAAAAGGATTGATTTGGAATGAAAATCAACGCGTTATATCATCAAGAAGTTGTTTTTAATCAAATCATATACTAATTGGAAATAAAAAACTATTCCTTCTTTCTTCTCAATTCGAATTCCATACAAACTGATTTATTTTTATTCAAAATCAAATTTTTATTCCCATTAATTCGTTTTAAATCGTAGCAAAATTATTGAAATTGAAAACATTTTTTTATCCGGTTTAATTAGTTTTTATATTTTAATCAAAATCGATTAATCTTTATTAAAAGAAGTAATTTGAATTCTCAATTTGGTTTCTGATTTTCTGATCAATTTGTTCGAATTAATTCGTTTAGGACGAAAATTATTTTTAGTCTTGTTTTGCTTTTTTTTTGGTATAAAAATTCATTTTTAATCCAAACAGATTCATTTGTGCGAAAAATGAATTTTTTACTCAGCATCAATTCATTTCGAATCAAAACGGATTAATTCGAGTAGTCAATTCTTTTATTAATTTGTCTCAATTCGATTTTAAATACAAATACGGATTGATTCGAAAGAGAAAAAAGTTTTCAGTCTCAAATCGTTTGTTATTAATTTTCTACAATTTATTTAGCGTAATTTTATTTTTAATCAAACGAATTGATTCGGAATGAAAATTTATTTTTTAATTGAATATCAATTAGTTTTTAATCGAAGTTCATTTTTATTTCAAACAATTGAGATCAAATTGTATTTTAATGGAGAATGAAAAACATTTATTCCGTCTTTATTCGTTTTTAATAGAAACAGATTGAATCGGAATAGAAAAACTATTTTTCTTTCATTTCAAATTCGATTTTTATTCTATAATGCATTGAATAAAAATAATATTATTTCTATCATATCAATTGATTTTTAATCAAAACAGATTGATTCGAATTTGAAAATCTACGCGTTATTCATCATGAATTTGTTTTTAAACAAATCGTACTAATTGGAAATAAAAAACTATTCTTTATTCCTTCCCCATTTGTATTTTATCTAAACTGATTGATTTTCATTTAAATTCTATTTTTTATTCCGCATTAATTCGTTTAAAATCGCAAAAAAAATGATTGAAAACATTTTTTTTATCCAGTTTTAATTAGTTTTCATATTTTAATCAAAATCGATTGATCTTTATTAAATGAAATAATTTGAATTCCTTCCTAGTTTATTTTTAACCTTTACGATTTTATTCGAATTTTAAAACTACTTTTTTTGAATAAATAGTTTTTAGAAAACATGGACTAGTTAAAATTAAGAAGAACGATTTATAATTCCGTCTTTATTTGTTTGTAATTTAAACGATTGATTTAGAATTAAAAAATACTTTTAATTTTGTCTCAATCTATTTTTAATTCAAACGAATTTATTACGAGTGAAAATAAATATTTTTAATTTGTTTGTAATTCAAACGATTGATTTAGAATTAAAAAAGTACTTTTAATTTTGTCTCAAAACATTTTTAATTCAAACGAATTTATTACGAGTAAAAATAAATATTTTTAATTTGTTTGTAATTCGAACGATTGATTTAGAATTAAAAAAGTACTTTTAATTTTGTCTCAATACATTTTTAATTCAAACGAATTTATTACGAGTAAAAATAAATATTTTTAATTTGTTTGTAATTCAAACGATTGATTTAGAATTAAAAAAGTACTTTTAATTTTGTCTCAATACGTTTTTAATTCAAACGAATTGATTTCGATTAAAAATAAATATTATTAAATATTAATTTATTTGTAATTCGAACGATTGATTTAGAATTTAAAAATACATTTAATTTTGTCTCAATTCATTTTTTATTCAAACGAATTGATTTGGAGTACAAATAAATAAAAATAAATACTTTTAATTTGCCTATCAATCGAAAATTCGAAACCGATTTATACTAAAGGACTTATTTTCATTCCGCATCAATTCGTTTTTGAAGAAAACAACTTTTTTAAACTAAACAAATATTTTTCATGTCAATTAGGTTTTAAACATAACAATTTGATTCCGAATGAGAAAAATATTTGTTATTCCTCTTTACTTCGTTTTTAACCCATACGCTTTTATTCTGATTACAAAATTATTTTTTGTTTATCATCAATTCGTTTTTAAACAAATTGTATGAATTAGAATTTTAAAATAATTTTTTTTTGTAAAGGATTGATTATTCTGAATAGAAGAAAATATTTGCAATTTTAATCTAAATGAATTGAATCATAATAAGAAAAATTTTCAATTAGTTTAAACTACAAAAAAGAAATGATAAATATAACAATTTTTTTCTTTGCGAAAAAGGAAAACCGGTTTTTTTAGTGTTTTTTTTCTTTTTGTTGGTTGTTGAGAAAGAAAATTGAGGAAAAAATATTAATGACGTTTGAAAATTAGTACATGAAGAATTTCCTTGACTGAGCGCGGGTCTTTAATTAGCTGGAATGAAGGGAATTCATTAAGATATAGGATATTCCGTGTGTATAAAGACATTAGGGAATCTGATTGAGAATAGTAGAAATTCATTGCGAATTAAACTAAACGGCACGTGCCAGACTAGAAGAGAAGCCTCGGGAGATTCGATAAAGTCAAACTCAATAACTCGTTCTGGATAACTCGCTTATCGGAAGTCAGATTATTCGTCTTTCATCGTCTGAAACATTTGCGCTATCGCCTTCTCGACCGGTAAATCACTAAGTTCACCCCCCTTCCACCTCTTCATTTCTACTATTTCGTATATAATATGCATTATGTATATATATATATATATATATATAAGGATGCTGCACTACCGGAAATGTCGCGGCATTATATAGCCAGTGTTTTGTATCTACAAGAACAATTTCCAGACTACAATTATTTACAACTGTCAAAGCAACCTGGGAAAATTGGAAAATACGATATGTAATTATCGAAGCGGGAGCCATTGCGAAAATTCCCTTTTTGGTATTACATATGTAAATTATAAAACTTTGTAAGTAGTCATTTTTAAAATGATTCACAGATGGTGAATTTATGTATTAATTTGTGAACAAGTATTTCTATTTTGCTCAAAATTTATCAAATGTGACACTAATTTTTCAATTTTCGTGTAAAAAAATACAACCCAAAAGTTGATTTTTGGAAAATTTCAATTTATTTTTAACGAGTTATTGTTTAAACAATTTTCAAGGATTAAATTATTAATAAAACACTTTTCCACCATGGTAATTGATCGATTTTGATAAAATTTGGTATGAGTAATTATTTTCATCATAATTTATTTAAAATATCAATTATTGTTATAAACAAATAAAAATAAAACAAAATTCCCCGCCTAATTATTTTGATCATAATTTGTTTAAAATAGCAATAATTGTTATAAACAAATGAAAATAAAATGAACTTCGCCGACTAATTATTTTTATCATATTTTATTTACAATAGCAATAATTGTTATAAACAAATGAAAATAAAACAGAATTCTCCGCAAAATAAATAACAAAATAAATAATTATTTTTATCATATATTGTTTACAATATCAATAATTGTTATAAACAAATGAATATAAAACAAAATTCCCCGCCTAATTATTCCGATCAAAATTTGTTTAAAATATCAATCATTGTTATAAACAAATGAAAATAAAATGAACTTCGCCGCTTAATTATTATATTTATTAAAACTTATAAAAATCTATTTTTTTAATTATTAAAGTCTATTAAAATATGCATCGCTTTCTTGAGGTCCTTTATTAAATAAATAATATCTAAAACTTTTTACTTGTTAATGAAAATTATAGAAAAATATTGTTTCGTACAAGGAATGATTTTTGTACAATTTACAATATTTATTGGTAAACGAATATAATTAAGGAAAATTTCTTCAAATATTTTCCACTAGAAGAAAATTAATTAAAAGACGTTTCCTATTTGTTATAAACAATTGAACAGAGAAAAAATATGTCACTAGTACGAATACTAATTAAAATACTAAAAATTAATTATAATCCTATATTTTTAAATAACTTTTGAAAAAACAATATAAACAATTAATAAAAAATCAATTGTTAAACTGGCTTTTCTTTTCTTAATTACTGATAATAAAAAACAGAATCGTAATTGACTAGAATAAATACGAAAGTAGGCGAAAAAGTTTATTTTATTTCTATTTATTTCTACAATTGTTGTTATTTTAAACAAATTATGGTCAAAAGAAAAAAAAATATTTTTTGTTTTATAGCATGATTATTTTATATTACTCATACCAAATTTTATCAAAATCCATTAAATAAATATAGGTAGAAATGATTTTTAAAAAATATTTCAAAAACTGTTTAATCAATAACTCGTTAAAAAATTTACGTTTTACAAAAACAAGTTTGGAATTATATTTTGATGCGAAAATACTATAAAATTATTAATATAACGTATAAAGATCTCTTCATCGAAAAATTAGTGAAACACTTGGGAAATTTTGTGCCATTTATAACTTTAAAAAATTGTTTATTTTATATTTTTCAAGATTACTTAAACAAAAAACAAAAATTAATCAAACGAAATTTTAATGAGAATTACTCTCAAAATTTGAGTTAGTAAAAATGTTTAATAATTCCTGACTTAATTCTCTACATTTAAATTAATTAAAATTTTAGAACAATTTCAATCAATAACTGATTTTTTGCTTTTAAATCGGTACATTTTTCAAATTATAAATTATTTAAAATCAGAAAATATTCAAAAATTAAAGTTCACGTGAAAAAGAAAGAATTTAGTAATTTACATATTAATAAATAATAATAATTAATTATTGATATACCGCTTTTCGCTCTGTGCTGATATTAAAATAATAATCAATTGTAAATAAAGTGAACATAATTTTTTAACTAAATTAATTATGATTTAATATTGATACATGAATAATAAATAAAAATAATGTCCCTGAAGTTGCCATCGATGCTCAGCATCGAAAAATATTTTTTTGTACAAAACCAAAAAAATCACTTAATTTTTTCCAAAGTTTTAAGTTAAAAAAATAGTATTAAATAGTTCTTTACTTCTCAGGTGAATAAAAAAAGTAAAATTAGTTAAAATTTTTTTACTAAAAATAAGAAAAAATACTTTTCGATGCTGAGCATCGATGCCAACTTCAGGAACCTTAAAAATAACATAATTATCAAATAATAATTAATGGTAAATTAATGATTATAATAGAAAATGTTAATAAATGAAAAACTAACAATATTATTAGATAATTATTAATTTTTCAAAAGAAACAATTAAATTAACCTCTTAAATTAACGGTAAATAAATAAAACTCGTATGATTCAAACATATAAATTCAAAAAATATTCATAATATAGATTCAAAACATATAGATTGATAATAAAGTATAAAAAAATTCATGGTTTTTCTCCAAACTTACTAAATTTGAATTACATTGAAAACTAGAACAAATAAAATGGGCCCTTTTCACGTGGACGTTCACAAATAATAAATCCCTTTATTTAAATTAAAGAAAATTCTCTCGAAGAAACAAACAATCTTTTTTTTTTTGAGTAAAATACAAGATAAAAAGTTTTAAAGCAAGAAAATCTTAAATTTCCTTATTGCAAACAAAGTTGGAAAAAATTCCTATTGCAAAATAATGAGAAAATAAAACCATCAATTGACGATCGTATAAAGTGAAATGAAAAAGAAAAAAGCTTTGACGTAGGTATATAAAACAATAGCTTCCTCTAGAGGAAAAAAATTCTCCTTTGAATAAAAACAGAATGCAATATTTTATACCATAAAATTGGGTTCTTGCTAACTCTCAATCGCAATAAATACGTAACTATGATTTAAGAACAGCTATACTCAAAATCCTACAATTAAAACTTTGACAAATAGAAAATTTTCAAAAAATATGCACAATTGCTTATTTCTCTTCCTTTATCGATTGATTGATATACTTTTATTGATTTACTTTTATTGATTTACTTTTATTGATATACTTTTATTGATATACTTTTATTGATATACTTTTACTATAGATTACAAAAAAGTTTCAGAATTCAATTATTCTGCCAAAAATTTGTAGAGAAAATGTAGAGAAAATACCTTCAAAGTAAAAAGTAATTAAAAAAATGTTTACAATATTTTTCTATTTAGTCAAACCGGGGTTAGTTAAGTGAAAAATTTAATTTCCCTTAAAGTTTGCGAGAGGCCATTTAAACACAACTTTGAAACAAAACAAAAAAAAAATAAGCGACACAAAATCCAAGGAATAAAGTGCCAAGAAAGTAGAATCATTTAAATATCTTCTCTCTCTCTATACGTGACCAACAAGCGAGAAACTTTAATCCTCATTGCATTAAATTGAACTCCTTCTTTTTTTTGAAAAGAAAAAGATGAATATATTTTTGAAATGCAGAAGCTCTAAAACTACAATAGAACATAAAACCACTGGTCCAAAGAGTAATCCAAAGGAGAAGTTTTACATTTTACAGCAAGCATTAAAGACAGAGTTGAAGGAGAGAGAGAAAGAGAGAGAGAGAGAGAGAGAGAGAGAGAGAGAGAGAGAGAGAGAGAGAGAGAGAGAGAGATGGAGAAGAAAATAAAGAAAACCGGCGTGTGTATTTCAAGTTTATCTTTTAAGAAAAATCTATGTGTTACGAGAATCATCAAACATGCCTTAAAGTTGTTTCGTGCACTTTTCAACTTGAAATGTGAAAGATGAAGAGAGAGAGAGAGAGGGAGATTTTGATGGCGTACTTGTCGCCGCATGACGCTGGCAACAGACTTGAGAGGCATCTTACAAAGATCGGTTCGCTTTTCCTTTATTCTTTAACCCCAGTGACTTGAAATTCCTTCCGGTATGTATATATATACACTATATATACTTTTACACACACTCTTTTTCCAAAGGTTTCCTTCATTTTTTTTCCTCTCATTTCCTTCTGGCTTTCTCGCTCGTCAATGTGAAATCACCCTTTAATGGGTATTTAAAAAAAGAGGGAGAGAGAGAGAGAGAGAAATGCCAAGCCGCGTAAATTACATTTACGAGGGCAACCACTTTGGTTTTAATGGTAGTCGATACACTTCCCTGTATTTTATCCAAATCGATGACTTTACCCCTCCTTTCTCCACTCCAGTGTGTATTTTGAAATGAAACCAATTTTCTTCGAATATGTTCGAACTGAAACTGGACATGTGTATATTTCCATACTGAATTTTCTAAAAAAAATTTAATTAACCCTTTAAGGCCCCACCGGTTTCAATCGAAACCACTTTTGACTTTTAATCTTCATAACCTCAACAAAAATAAATATATTTTTAACCCATTTAGTCCCAAATGTCCGTTTTTTTAAGTACAAGTTCGAACTTCCCGTTCTACGAGTTCCGGTTTAAAAAAAAATAGGGACAAAGGTTTTTTTATGTATTTGAGTGTCCTCTTTCAGAATCTGGAAAAAAATTTTAATTTCGACTTAATGATAAAAAGTTATAATTGTTTAAACAAAAAAAACCCGTTTTTTTAGTGTTTTTTTTTCTTTAAATGCAGATTATTTAATTGAAATCGGTTTGGGAAAAATCTGGAACATCAAAATATCGCGTCCAAAATGTTAGGACTATCAAATAGACATACTGCCAAAAACAATTTTTTACAAATTTCAAAATGGCGCCTCAATAATGGCCGCCAAAATATGCAAATTTGGAAAAATAATTTTAAAAAATTTTAACTCTACATTTTTTTTACTTTTATGCTTCATTTAAATAAAATAATGCTACTTCAATAAAAAATATTGTTATTTGATGTTATTTAACAATATTATAAACAATTATTATAAACAATTTGAAAACTATGAGCCAAAGTGAATGTAAAAAATTTATTTTCATCAATTCTCATTTTTGGGAAAGGTAAAAATGGATATTGAAAGCAAACAATTTAATTCAAAATTATTTTGCAATGTTTAAGAATGGAAATAAAAATATTCTTTTCTTCACTACTAACTTTCTTTTGTCATTAAAAGTGGAAACTAAAGTATCTATTGTTTATAAAAAATTTGTAGACAATGTATAAAAATGTTGTAAACAATTCTTATAAACAAATTGCTAAATATGAAGTACCATCATGGAAAAAAAAGCATTTTTTGATTATATAATACCTTCTTGTAATCAAATTCTTTGTTATAGATATAATCTTTCATTTAACATTATTCAGCAATTTTTAACAATGTTATAAACAATTTTTATAAAGAATTTTAAAAATTATTTATAACTTTTGGATAAACGGTTAAATCATCAGTTTTCATTTTCATGTTAGAATAAGTTAGTAGTAAAGAAAAAATTTGTTTCTTCTCTGAACATCTTTTTTTTTTTAAATTGTTTATAACATTGTAAAAAAGTTTTAAATAATTACAGACAAAGATTTGTCTTTTAAATATCTATTCTAATGACAAACAAACAAATAAAGAAAATCAAAATTTTTTTTCCACCCTAAACTGATTTTTCTATGATAATTGTTTATAAAAATTGTTTATAACAATGTTAAAAATTGCTAAATAATGTTAAATGAAAGAATATATCTATAACAAAGAATTTGATTACAAGAAGGTATTATATAATAAAAAAATGCTTTTTTTCCATGATGGTACTTCATATTTAGCAAATTGTTTATAAGAATTGTTTACAACATTTTTATACATTGTTTACAAATTTTTTATAAACAATAGATACTTTAGTTTCCACTTTTAATGACAAAAGAAAGTTAGTAGTAATGAAAAGAATATTTTTGTCCACTCTAAACATCTTTTTTTATAACAATTGTTTATAAAAATTGTTTATAACATTGTAAAAAAATTTAAATAATTACAGACAAAGATTTGTCATTTAAATATCTATTCTAATGACAAACCAAGTGAATAGTGAAAAAAAATATTTCTTTTCACTCTAAACTTCTTTTTCTATGAAAATTGTTTATAAAAATTGTCTATAACATTTTTAAATATTGCTAAATAATGTTAAATGAAAGTTTAATCCTTATGCAACATTTTGATAATCAGAGAGCATAATAAAATTAAAAAAATAAAATTTCTACTATTCTATTTCATTTTTTGCAAAATTGTTTATAAAAATTGTTTATAACATTCTTAAACATTGCAAAATAATTTTGAATTAAATTGTTTACTTTCAAAATCCATTTTTACCTTCCCCAAAAATGAGAATTGATGAAAATAAATTTTTTACATTCACTTTGGCTCATAGTTTTCAAATTGTTTATAATAATTGTTTATAATATTGTTAAATAACATCAAATAACAATATTTTTTATTGAAGTAGCATTATTTTATTTAAATGAAGCATAAAAGTAAAAAAAATGTAGAGTTAAAATTTTTTAAAATTATTTTTCCAAATTTGCATAGTTTGGCGGCCATTATTGAGGCGCCATTTTGAAATTTGTAAAAAATTGTTTTTGGCAGTATGTCTTTTTGATAGTCCTAACATTTTGGACGCGATATTTTGATGTTCCAGATTTTTCCCAAACCGATTTCAATTAAATAATCTGCATTTAAAGAAAAAAAAACACTAAAAAAACGGGATTTTTTTTTGTTTAAACAATTATAACTTTTTATCATTAAGTCGAAATTAAAAATTTTTTCCAGATTCTGAAAGAGGACACTCAAATACATAAAAAAACCTTTGTCCCGTTTTTTTTTTAAACCGGAACTCGTAGAACGGGAAGTTCGAACTAGTACTTAAAAAAACGGACACTTGGGACTAAATGGGTTAATTTCTAAACAATCAACACCCACAAATTTATTTTACTTTGTGCAAAAAATTTATATTGCAATAAAGAATTAACAATTTTTTAAATACAACAATAATTAAATAATAATGTTTATTTCACGATTTACAAAAAAACTAGAAAATCAAAAATTAAATAAAGCTTAGCTAATGAAAATGACTTCTTGGTGGTTTTTAAGGTCGTATATATTACAAATCTGATGTTAATTTTTCAAAATTCAAAATCCCGGACTCTTAAATGATGACAAAAATTGCATTTTTATAAAAAAGTTGGACGTTAAAGGGTTAATTAACTACTATAATAATAATCTTCGTATTTCTTTCATTCATTCTCTTTGTTCACACTTTCAAGTTTTGTCTTTGCTTTTTTTAAATATTGTTCGACAAATCGAAAATATCGTGATTTGTAATCAAACAATATGTGAAATTAGAAAATAAACGAAAATTATGATTAACAAATAAATTTTGTTTTTCATACGCTTTTTTATAATAAAATTTCGTTTGAGTAATTTGAATTAAGCAAAATTGTTTCGCTTTTTATTTATAAGAATAATTGTTACTTATTAAAAAATGATTAAGAAATAGAAAATATTTCCATTTTATGCTATTTGCAAATTTTAATTTCAAATAAGATTACAAATTTTTTAATTTTTAGAAAATGGAGAAAAAAAATTTTACTCAAAAAAATGTTCTGTTACAATTATTTACGAATTTCTTTAATTGTAAAATTATTCGAACACATCATTAACTTCCTTTTTTTCAAAATATTCAATTATTATTCTGCCACAGAAGTTAAGATTTTCAAAAATTTCAAAATCAATAATCAAACTGTTCTGAAATTAAACAGTTTATAATAATTCATTATTTTACAAAAGTTAATTATTTTATATTATAAATATTGTCACTGTAACTTCTTTAAACTTATTTACATTATTTCAATTTAATTCTTATTCTCTAGATTTTTTTTAAACTAAAATTTTTCTCAAAATCAACTATTTTTCATCATCTTTTAACAAGTTTTTTGAAAATTTGCAAATATCTTTGTTTAAAATTAAAATTCAATTTTACGAAATTTCGATTATGCGACACTTTTTCAATATTAGGAGAAGAAGAATTTTGAAAATTTTTAAAAAAAAATTTAGGAAGCGAATTCCACTAATTATTTAGAAAAATTTACAATCATATATAAGGGAATTTTTCTGCAAAAAATGATCGAAATCTTCCTATGAATTTAGTCCCAAGAGTTTTGAAAAATGCTCTTAAGTATTTAGGAAAATTTCCTTATGAAAATATAGGAAAATATTTGAGAATTTGGAAAAATTTCCTTGTAACTTCTATATAACTTCAAATTATTGAATGAAAAGCAATTAAATTATACTTTAAAAAAATTAATTCTTTCAAGTTGACAGTTAAAAATATAGAAAATTCGATAACAGGACAAAAAATCCAGACCGAAAAATACAAGAAAAAACAAAATATAACAAAATATAAAAAATCGAAAGTAAATAAAAAATACGTCGTGTCCACCTGATAAAAGGGGACTCCACTAATAAAGTTTATTGAAATTTTGTATTATGAAAAAAATAATATTTCAATCAAAATTTTTTTCATATTAACTTATTGACACATCAAATTTTAAAAGATAATAATTTTCACGATATCAAAAATAAATTTTATTACTTAAACAAATTGGCTTAGAATTAAACATTTCTATTCATGGTAATTTTTTGATATTGTCAGACATAACTTTTTTTGATTTTCATTTACAAAAGTCATATCCCACTAAAAAAGGTTTTAAAAAATTTCTTCTAAATTTTAGTGCGATAAATAAAAGTTTATTTACACAAAGAAAATTCAATTTCACCCTTTTGGGTAATTGGAAGTAAGCGAAACTAAAAAGTAAACTAAATGCCATAAAACTGAAACGAATTCAAATTATTTGAGTGCGAGTGATAAAACTAAATACTGTTCGAACATAAATCGTGTTTTCACAAAAGTAGCAAAGGTAAATTTAGAGCAGACATGGATTTTAGTGCAAGTAGATGACATTAAAGTAGTACACTAACTTTAAGTCTGATGTTCGTAAAAAATTTTCTGATAATTCCGATTCTATAATAACGATTTTAATAAATACGTTTGATTAAAATTGTTTATTACTAGTTACTACTGGAACTTTAGAGAGAGAAAAATTAAAAATTTGTCAAACTTGACTCAAATTTGCTTTTACTAATAATAATAATAATGATTACATCTCTAAAGATGTATAATATTCTTTTTACTACTGTTTTTAAGTGGAGAAAAGTTTTTTAATCTTCATATTTGCCTTAAACCGACTTTTACTACTGACAATTTTTATAAAAGTATACATATAAAAGTAATTAAAATTAAAAAAATATAAACTGACTTATTAAATGATAAATACGCCTAAAGTCTTCTTCCTATCATCGAAATAAATAAAATTAAGAATTTTATTTTTTTATTATTATAATTAAAAATAATTGAATTCTTGCAAAGAACTTTATTAAAATATTTTATTAAAATTTTATTAAAAGTTTATTAAAATTTTGATTAAATTCATTTGAAGAATCTAGATGAAATTTTATTTAATAATCTATTTTCCTTGATAATTTTAATCAACAATTTTGAAAGAAATTGATTTTTATAAAAAATGTCATTCATGTTTTTAAAATAATTGCTTCTTTTTAAAATTATAATTATATTTCTGTTAAAAATTTTATTATGTATATAACACATTTAACTGTTGCGAAGAATTTTACCGTTTTTAAAAATAATTTAATTATTTCCAAAATGTATTAAAAAAGTTTTTAAAATAAATAAATTTTTTCAAAAAATTTTACTAAATATTGTAAAAAATTTTACTGAATATTGTAAAAAATTTTACTGAATACTTCAGTGAAATTTTTTTATAAAACTGACATAATAAAATTTCTATAAACAAACTGTGTCATTTTTTAATTATTAGAGAAAATAATTTCATATTTTACAAGAATTTTCAAAATAAATTTTACAAATAATTTTAGAAATAATTAAATTTTTAAGATACAACTGCCTTTAGAATTATTTTTAAGAGAATTGAATGTTTGCAAAGATTTTACTAAATAATTAAATTGTTTCAATAGATTTATGCAAATTTCAGAAAATAATTGAATTCTTGCAAGAATTTTGTAAAAAATTAAAAAAATTCTGATTAAATTCTTTTGAAGAATTTCTTCGAAATTTTTTTTTAATAATCTATTTTATTTAATAATTTTAATTCAAAATTTTAAGTTTAGTTGAATTTTATAAAATATTTCATTGGCGTTTTTAAAATAGTTGCTTCTGTCCAAAATTATAATTAAATACTTTACTTTACTTTACTTTTTTTTTACTTTATTGTTGACGTTTAGTAAAATTGTTTTGAATATAATTCAATCAATGTCAAAAATTTTATTATTTACAAAAATAATTTCATTCTTGCGAAGAATTTTACTATTTTTAAAAATAATTAAATTGTTCCCTAGAATTTATTAGAAGTTTCGAAAATAAATTATTTTTTTCGAAAAATTTTACTGAATCCTTCTGTGAAATTTTATTAAAAAATTGACAGACTAAAATTTTTATCCACAAATTGTGTCATTTTTTAATTTTTAAATTAAAAACATTTCATATTTTACAAGATTTTTCTTCAAAAATTGGAAAATAATTAAATTTTTAAAATATGTTTTACAAAAATTCTTAGAAATAATTGAATTTTTTAAATCAAATCACTTTTATAATTATTTCTATGAAAATTGAATGTTTGCAAAGACAACTAAATAATTAAGTTGTTTCAATGGATTTATGCATGTTACAGAAAAAAATTTAATTCTTTCATAAAATTTTATTAAAAATGTATTGAAAATAATTTAATTTCAACGAAGAATTTTACTATTTGAAAGGGTGGCATGGCAAAATGGGTCAAAGCCACAATTTTTCGAAATTAACTTTTTTTAAAAAATTATCAGGTTTTTTTATTTAATTTTTATAAAAAATGTAGGTTTTTATCATTTACACAATCATTTACGCAGTTCTGTAAAAGGATTTTCCTGTAAATTGCTCTATAAACTCGTTTTTAATAAAAATACAAATATAAAAAAAAATAGCCTAAATTTTTATTTACAATGCAATTTAGTTAAAAAAAAAGAAATGAATATTATGAATAGGTTAATATGGTTAAAAATTTTGTTTTCTTTTTCATATTACTAATTCTTTATTTAATTTTTAACAATTTCAATATTATTCTCCGTTAATTTTTAAATACTGCTGTTTGTAGTTAGCATTAGAAAATTTGTTTGCTGTTTAATTTTAAAAGCAAACATTTAATTGACAATTTTCATAGAAACATAAAACATTTTTAAAGCAAACTTTTTTGCAGTCAATGAAAATAATTGAATTCTTCCGAAGAGTATTTAAAAATTTTTGCAAATATAAACAATAGTAAATAAATATTTACATGATAAATTAATTTTTTAATTTTTGATTATGAATTTATCGAAAAATTAAAATTTGAAAACACAATTGTAGTTTGAGTAATGTTGCAGATTAATTTTCTTCAATTAAAAAGTAAAGAATAATAATATTATTATTAGTAGTAATAAAAGTACCCAAGTAAAAATTTCTGTCAAATTCCAGTATTCACAACAGGCGCAGTATTGCACCAGTACTGGCGAGCCAGCAGTTGGTTTACCAGTACTGGTTCAGTACTGGCTTCAATAAAATTTCTGTACTACGCCAGTACTGGACTTTAAGACTGGTATGCCAGTACTGTGCCAGTACTATGCTATTATTACGAAGACAACACAACAAACAAGTACCGGTGCAGTAGTATATAGGTACATATTTTAACGCCAGAACTGCGTAAATCTTTGTCTGCAAGAAAGAAAAAAATTTCACTATTTAATTTAATTTTTGTTTACATCTATATATAAGTAAATATAATATATACATATATAATTTATTTAATTTTTTTAAATTTTTAATCAAGATTGATTAAAAATAATAATAATAATAAATCAAATTTTAATGTATTTAACATTCTTATTTGACAACATTTTTATTAAACAAAACAATTATTCATACGAATTTTTAATAGACAGAAAAAATATTAGAAAGAATTTTTTAGCCTAATTTTTTTACATTAAAATAATATTTTTCCCATTAAAAAATAAGTTTTTCTACAAGTTAGAAAGACTCTATGGTATTTTGTTTTAGCACATTTAATTACATTGACATACTAAATTTTGTTTTTTAATTAGAAACGATTTTCTCGTATTAATTTTTGCTATTATTTAATATTTTACACTGTAAAAAAAGGAGTTAAATTTTAACTCCCCAGGGGATTCTATAAAAGTCGCACCCATTGGGGAGTCAATGCCAGAGGAGTTAAATAAAGAGAGTTAAAATTTATCTCCCAAATGCCAACTCCCCATGGAAAAATAACTCGCACGGGTGTTAAAGGAAGGGAGTTAATAAATTAACTCTCTTTTGGAGTTAATTTTTAACTCTAAAAATTTAACTCCCGAGTCCGTTAACTCCCTAAATTTTTTACAGTGTAAACATTAAATAAAATTTCAATAATTTTCAAATTCGAAACATTTGGAAAATAAATTATCAAGAAAATAGTTAAATTTTTCATATAAATTGATACAACAAATCGTTTTATTAATTATTTAGCAAAATTTAACTAATTCGCAGTAAAAATAAGCCATTAATTATTGTTATTTAAAATTTTTAATAATTCTGATTAAGAAAGTATCATTCTATCCTTAAATTTAGTTACTTTAAGTTCAACTGCACTTTTATAAGCAATATTAAATTTAAAATTCCCCAGTACTGGGCCAGTATTGCGCCAGTACTAAACCAGTACTGGTTGCCAGTACTGCGCCAGTAACGTCAAACCAGTACGGAAAAGCGTTATCATTTAGGTCAAATACCAGTACTGGTTCAACCATGGCGGCCAGTACTCCGCCAGTACTGGGCAGTACTGGCGCAGTACTGCGCCAGTTGTCAATTTTTGCTTGGGTAGTTGTAATTAAACAAATATTTAAAATATCGGTAGTAAAAAGTAGTTTTTAGCAGAGAGAGAGAGAGAGCCAGAGTCTTTCTGCCACAAACGAATATTTACTGGTAGAAAAAAAATTCCATGGCGACACTCAGCCTGGTAAACAATCGGACACGTTTTCTGTTCTTTATACACGTGAACGAATTGCTTTTACCGGTAAAATCTATCGAATAGTTCGTATATGCAATCGATTTTGGTTAGTTGGCAGGAGCACAAGTTCGTGCTTTACAGCTCTCCTTCTCTATCTCTGCCTCACACTCACTCACTCTCTGTCTCTCTCTCCCTGTGTCTCTTGATGAACGCAAATGAAATATATTAATGGTGTCGTCGTCAACCTGTTATTGTCAAGGATTTACCGTTGAGAGGCTCGTTAAAATCTATTCGGTAAATGAAAGCTACCAATTTAAATATCGAAAATCGTTTCCCTTCGCAAAAACACTTCACCGACTTTTTTTTTCGTTCAAAGAATTTTAAAAGCCTAACGGTATTAATTTACAAAAAAACATTACATAATACTTACTAACAATGAGATTAAAAATGTTGCTTTCAAATGTCATTCTTTTGAGCATAACTCTCGTTTACTGTATCAATGATATTAAAATTAAATGTATCCTTTTAATTATTTTTTTTAAAATTAAATAGTTTTTCTCGATATTAATATTAAATGTACTTTATTAACCATTTGTCTAAGCATAATTAATTTTTATTACTTACTTTCTAAATCTGAATCAGTGCGGATTCGTTTACTAAATTGAATTAGTAGCATTTTTTACTAATTTTTAGTAGTTTTTATACTAATTAAATTAGTAGAACTTTTTTTTACTATTTCAAATTAGTAAATTTTCAAATAATAATTAGTAAAAAAAACTACTAAAAATTAGTAAAAACAGTTACTAAAAATTAGTAAACGAATCCCTACTATTTCATTAGTAGAAAACCACTAATTCTGATTTAGAGAGTATAGTAATTTTATTATCATAATATTCTTATTATTATTATTATTATTATTATTATTATTATTATTATTATTATTATTATTATTATTATTATTATTATTATTATTATATTACCTATTAATATTTTTGTAATTATCATTATTATTATTACACTAAAAAAAATTCATTTGATTCAAGTAAATATTTATTTGATTATAGACAAATAATCGGTTATTTTAATCAAATAAATTTTTTTTTCAGTGTATCATTTATTACTACTATTATTATCATTATTAAATAGCAGAAGATAGTTTTTTTTTCAAATAAAATAACGTTTTGTTTATTTAAAATTCAGTACTATTAGTAAAATCAATTACAGTCATAATCGTTACCTTCTTTTTAATTAAAAAATTTAGCTGTAGTAAAAGACAATTTAAGTCAAATATAAAGTTTAAAAACTCCTTTAAAATTATAATCAGTAGTACAAAGAAATTATAAGCAGACTTGAATATAAATTTAAGATGATGAACTTGTTAGATTCTTGACGTACTCACCATCAAATAATTAGTTGTAATAATTAATTTTAGTCAAAAGCCAGATTTCTTTTTTAAATATTTTTTATTATTAGAATATTATAGAAATGATAGAATATGGAATATTCGCAAATTATAGATGAATATCAGACTTAAAGTTAGAGTACTTCATTAATGTCAACTACTTACACTGAAATTCATGTCTGACCTAAATTTACCTTTGCTACTTAAGCGAAAACGCGATTTATGTCCGAACTGTATTTAGCTTTATCACTGCGGTTCTAAAATAATTAGAATTTTTTTTACTTTTGCCTATCTTCAAGTTTCTTCACATACTAATTTTTAAAAGAGTGATTATAAATTTGCTTTGTGTACACTGAAAAAAAATTTATTTGATTCAAATAACCAATTATTTGACTATTATCAAATAAATATTTACTTGAATCAAATAATTTTTATTTCAATCAAATAAATTGTATTTGAATCAAATATTTCAGTATTTGAAGCAAATAGTATTTAATTGATCAAAAAAAAAATTATTTGATTCAAGTAAATACTTATTTGATAATAGTCAAATAATCGGTTATTTGAATCAAATAATTTTTTTTCAGTGTAAGTAAATTGTTGTTTAAAACTAAAATATGAAAGGGCACTGTTCGTTTATTTGTATAAATATAAAAAAATTGAGAAAATTGTGAAAAAATCGATATTGCAGAACTTGCGAAAGAATAAATGAAAAAAAAGAATATTATGTTTTAATAGATAAAATTTTTCTACTTCAACTTCTAATTAATTTTTATTTTTCTAATTTAATTTTTTTAAATTTAATTAATTGAAATGATTCCATTTCATGAATTTCAACAAACAATTTTGCCACTTTTAAATACAGCAAAAGTTGAAAAAAAATTTTTCTCCTACACCGAATTCTTTACAATAAAAACTTTTAATCAACTAATTATTTTCAAAGTTGTCAATAAATTAATTGTTGAATATTATTTTCTTTATAAAGTTGATTTTAGTATAGTAAGCAAGAAAAAATAATAAAATTGTTACAAGGAAAGATTAAATAATAAATTTGTTATCTTCTTTAAAAAAAATTAAAAATTTGTATACAAAAGTTGTGATTAAAAAAATAGTAATTATGCAAATATTTTTCTTCATTTTCTAAAACAAATTTACAATTTTATAAACAAAATTGTGGTTAATAAACAGAAAATATTCGAAATGAGTATTATTTCTATTTCTTAATCGTAATACATTTAAAAATATCTCAATTTTGTGTAAAAATAAAAAAAGAACATAATGTCGATTTGATAAATAACAATTTTTAACGAAATTTTTTTTTTTTATTCGAAGAAATGAGAAAAAAATTCCATCATTCCTATTTGGCAATTGCAATTTTCGTTACAGTTTCAATTTTATTTTAAAAGGAAAAAAATTTTTAAATAATTTATTTTTTTTCAAGAAAATAATAATTAATAAATAAAAGTAGTAGGAATGTGTTTTAAATACTGATCATTAAATTTTTTCAATTAATTATAAAATAAATGAAAAAAATTACAATAAAATCTATAAAAACTTCAAAAACAGAAGAATGCACAAACTACTAATTTTAAATGTGTAATTGAAAGTTTTGTCGACAACACTAAAAAATTCAATTTTTTTTCAAAATTTATAAAAATTCTTGTTAAAATCAAAACGTTCTTTTTAATAACAAAATTATTTCCTAAAGTTAAATTATTTTCAAAAAATATCAATAAAATTCTTGTCCTAATTTCAATTAGTTTCAATAATTTTTCTCATTTCAATGATTTTTAATATCTACTCCTTTAATAAAATTTTCTGAAAAGATGTCAATTTAAAAAAAAAATTTCAAGAAAATTGTACGAAAGTGTTTAATTATTTTGATAAGTAAGAGAAATTTAATAGAAATTCAATTATTTTACAATTTTTTCAAAATTTTTTTTTAAATAATTCAATTATATTTATAAAAAACCTCATTGATAATTGTAGGATAAAAATTATACTTAATTTGATGTCGTGAAAATAATTTTTATTTATTTTTTATTTAATTTCCAAAAATTTAAAAAAGTTTCAACTTTTTATTTTATTCAATTTATTTGTAAATCACATTTTTTAAATTTTTAAATTTTCTAATTTCAAATTTTTTTATGAAAATTAAGAACTTTTTACAAGATTTATTATAAAGAATCATATAATAAACCAAATTTATTTGTTAATCACAATTTTTTTAAATTTTTTCATTTTAAATGTTATTTTGTTGTAAATCATGAAAAAATACCTGATAATTTTCAATTTGTCGAAAAATATTTTTCAAAAATAGTAAAGAATAATATTGTTATTTTTTAATTAGTAAAATTTACAAATACTCTCTAAATTTAAATTAGTAAAAATGTTTATTAATCAGAATTAGGGACTGACTTTTTGCTTTTGAATAAGCAATTTTTACTAATAAATTTGTAAAAGATACTATTTATTAGTAAAAGTTACTATTTCAAAAGCGAAAAGTCAGTCACTAATTCCGTTTAGTAAATTTTTTGTCTAATTCAAATTTAGAGTGTAAATGGTAATTTCTACTGATTTATTAAACATTTCACTAATTCAGAAGCAAAAAAATTTTTCAAATATTTTTTATATTTATTGTAAAATAAGCATCTAAGTATATTAAGTCGTAAAAACTGTTACATTTTCATCTTTTGGAAAATATTAAAGAAAACAGATAATTTATTATAAAAACGTAAAAAAATTTTTAGATTTTACTAAGAATGAATTATTTTATCATTATAAATTGGTAAAAACAATTATTAATAAGAAATATTGAATAAAAAATTATTTTAAAGTTCACCTGGTAAATAACCTATTTTTGCAAATTTCATTCACTAAATGTGGCAAATAGAAATCATTAAATTGAATCAAAGCTTATGAAATAGAAAGTACCTGTGATTAACTTTCAGTTTTTCTTAACACTTTCTTCCTTTTTTCTTCATATATGTTAAAAAATAAGCAATTAAAACTGGCACTTTGCTTATTTTCACGATTTTAAAATGTAAATAACTTCTGCTAAAGAAAAATAAAAAATTACGAAAATTGGGCAATAATTAATTGATCAGTAGATACACTCACTGGAAAAAGATTTTCTTTTGGTCCCGAAGCTATTTTCCGAATTAATTAACTTTAAACTTTTTACTATTTTTGTCAGGTTAACACATGTGTTTTTTAAATGACGAAGTTAACTGCTCTTGTTTAATCGTTTTGAACCAATTTCAGTTTTAAAAATATTACATGTGTTAACCTGACAAAAATAGTGAAAAGTTTAAAGTTAATTAATTCAAAAAATAGCTTCGGGACCAAAGAAAATCTTTTTCCAGTGAGTGTATCTAGTGATCAATTAATTATTGCCCAATTTTCGTAATTTTACATTTTTCTGGACAGAAGTTGTTTACATTTTAAAATCGTGAAAATAAGCAAAGTGCCAGTTTTAATTTCTTATTTTTTAACATTTAGTGAATGAAATTTGCAAAAATAGGTTATTTACCAGGTGAACTTTAAAATAATTTTTTATTCAATATTTCTTATTAATAATTGTTTTTACCAATTTATAATAATAAAATAATTCATTCTTAGAAAAATCTAAATTTTTTTAAAAGTTTTTATAATAAATTATCTGTTTTCTTTAATATTTTCCAAAAGATGAAAATGTAACAGTTTTTACGACTTAATATACTTAGATGCTTATTTTACATTAAATATAAAAAATATGTAAAAAATTCGTTTTGTTCGGTTATCCTAATATTTTTAAAATTATTCCTGCAAAATATTACAATTTTTTAAAATTAGTCGGCAACGACTTTAGTCGAAATATAATGGAATGACTCTTCTATATAAAGAAAAATAGAAATAAAAATAAGAAGTACTTCACACATCCGGAAAAATATAAACAACAACAACAAAAAACAATAGAATTCATTTATTCCTCCATAATATTGTGAAAAAATTCGCCATCCACACTCTTTCGAGACGTAAATCAATAATTATTTTTCTTGTCATCGTTTTCTCGTCATTCGCGGGTGGAAATTTTTTTCAATTTTTTTTTTTGTTTTTTACGTCTCGTCACAGTGTGCGGGCACTTGCAGCGCGCGTGTCAGAGGCCGTAATTCGTGTGAAATTCGTGCAAGTGGCGTATCCGTTTCGAAAGCGATAAGAACAGCGGCAAACGAGTGAAATATATGTGAAAAGGGTGGTCGTTCAAGGGGGATGAAGAAGAGAGAGTGAGTGAGTGAGTGAGTGAGAAGGAGCAAAAGAGAGCAAAAGAGAGCAAGAGAGAGAGAGAGAGAGAACGAGAGAGAAGAGAAACGAATAGGATTGGTGAACTGAATGGTGTGGTGGCCGCTCCAGAATCGTACAAGGGGGAGGTGCGGGTTTTAGGTGGCGGAAAAAGCGCGTAATTCTTCGCTAGGACGGCGCACAGACCGTTAATGGATTTCTAGTTATGTGGAAAAACCATTAAAACGTTTGCTCGCTCTCGAAGAAATTAATTCCGATTGCCGTTATCGCGAGTACTTGTAAAAAAGAAGGGAATGGATCGAGATTAAGACTCGGGATCTCTCTCTTTCGCTCTTTCCAGACATATATATGTGTATATATAATACCGGAAGTAAAATGGGAATTCCTTTTTTACTCACTATACATGAAAATCAAAGCGTGAAAAATGTATAGTATCCAGCTTTTTTTTTGGGAAAAAAAATTTTTTTTATCATTCTCGTGAAAAATCTCTTTTAATCCATACTGGAGAACGAAAATCAAGTTAAAAAAATTTAATTCCTTATTTCTAATTTCAAACAGGAATTTTTTTTTAAAGTAATTTTTCAAGAGAGTGAGTTTCACCAGCGTAAAAGTTTTTGATTCTTTTACGTGTATTATAAGTTTTGTAAATTATAGAATGAATTACAAGAATTTTATTTACATTACACAGGCACAGAAAAAAAGTAAATTGACCGAGACAATACAATAGTACATTCCCATGTTAATTTGCCCGTTGGATCCGAATCCGAAATCAAAATAGTCAAATTGGTTCTTTTTTTTGAGTTATACAAAAAAAACAAATTAAAAAAATTTTATGACACTACAATAGAATATTTCCTGCATCTTTTCACGCTGAAACCGAATTCGAGGTCAGAATTAACAGATCTGCTCAAAATTTTGAAATAAACTCAAAAATCGACTCAAAAACCCTGAAATAAAATCAAAAAAATATTTATAGTAGTAGTATAGTAGTAGTAGTAGTAGTTTATAGTAGTATATTTCTATGTATTTTTCCGCTGAATCTGAATTTATAGTCAATATTGACAGAATTGCTCAAAATTTTGAGATGAACTCAAAAAAAACTCAAAAAAGCAAATTAAGATAAAAAAAAATTTTTATAACACTACAGGGTCAATCAATTTTATTTTACCTAATGTATTTTTGAGCATTACAAAAAATTCCAATACTTTAGGAAAATATTCTTATCTGCTTTGTTTTATCTACTGTAGTATTATAAAAAGTTTTTTAATTTTTTTTATTTTAATTCGGTTTTTTGAGTCGTTTTTTTAATAACTCAAAAAAGAGCCAATTTGTCAATTTTAATTTCGGATTCGGACTCAGCGGCAAAAATACATAAAAATGTACTATTGCAGAGTCTCGTCAAAAAAAAATTTTTTTTGGTATACCTGTATTATTTATTTTTGTACTTTATCAATTTTATCTGTTAAAATAATAAATATTTATTTTTACACTATTATTAATAAATCCATTTTCGTCTTTCTAATAACATTTATTTTATTTCATTTAAATGAAAGCTTCCACTAATTGAAAATCCAATGTTTTACAATTATTTCCGCAACATATTTTTAATTTTATCTCCTAACAATATTGAATATTTACTTCAAGTATTATTAATAAAATTTTATTCATATTTTATTTATTATTTTATTAAATTCTCTTATTTGCTTGAAACAAAAAGTTAAATAAATGATTCCAATTAATGGAAATTTAATTAAAGAGTAAATTAAAAAATGGAAATATAGATAAAGAAATTACAATAAAAATAAATAAAAAAAAAACACAGTAAATCAAAGTTTAATTTAATTTAAAAAATTAAGTGTAAAAAAATTGTATATAAATATAAAATTTTTAAAATCTCAATAATACATTTCTGAAAAAATGTATTATGCATTTATTGAAGATATTTTTATCATTGCAAAAACAATGTAACAATATCTTTTTATTTACAACGACGAAGCGGAAAAATAAAATAATTGACGAAACAAATGCTAAAATATTGACGAAATAAAGGAACAAACACAGGAACAAAACGAAATACAAATAATTCTTTATTGCAAGGGAATTAAAAAACAATATCATTTTTATATTGAAATTTCGTTGTGAAAAATAATTTTTTACACGATGTATAAACAATGGAAAATTTTTTTTGTTTTCCCTGTTTATAACAGATGCGCGCTTGGACTTTGGAGGTTTTCTGGTTAATCTCTCAAACGTTATTCTCTTGTCTGGCTGGCAATGAAGCATAAACGATTGTTGAGTCCCGTCATTCGATGGAGGGGTAAAAATACAACAAAAAAAATATAATTCTAACACGAAAATCCTCTCTTTTGATGTTGCAAAGTATACAATGTGTATATGTGAGAAAAAAATGATGAGAGTATTTTATACACTTGAAAAATTTATATTTCGATAGATTTTATATTTACGGCATTTATCATTGTTTTATATCTATATATGAATGTTGCAAAATAATTATTTTTTTTTGCTATATGCGTACATGGATAAAAGTACAAATTTTTCAATATAAAGCAAAGTTGATAAAAAATTTAATAGTCTAAAAAATTCAAAAAGTAAGACAATGAACTCGAGAAAATTGTATCAATAAAGAGTTTCTCGGCTTATAGTCTTTCTCTCTTTCTCTCTCTCGCTCTCTCATTCTTTCTTTCACCTAAGCTGCTTTCCGCTTTAGTAACTGAAATATAGAAAACTAATTTCAAGTAACTGTACTATAGGGAAGTTACAAGTTTCTTTCGCTTTTTTTCCTTTTTTCTTATTTCTCATTCCTTTTTATTTTTCTTTTTTGTTTCTTCGCTTTTTACCTCTCTTTTTATTCTTTAGTATTCTTCTCTTATTTTCACCTTTTTGTGGTCGGTATTATTCCTTTCATTAAATTGTCGAATTTATATAGAGCCCAGTGGTGCGGAATATTCCATTCACATTTCGGGAATATTTCAGTGGAACATTTGAAATATTAAATTCACATTTCAGGAATATTATAAACTCTGTGTATTAATAATGTTGTAATATTCCAATAAAATATTTTTAATTGATTGCAATGGCATATTCCAATATTATTTCAGTAGAAAATTCAAATGTTTCAGAAAATTCCAGGAATCTCCTACGAAATATTCCGTGCTATAGAAAAAAATATAAATTCTTTTCTTATTTATTAATTTTTATTCTTGTATTCTTAAATTACTTTAATAATATTATAATTAATACTATTACTAATACTATAATTAATTTTATTACTAATCTTATTATTAATTTTAATACTAATCTTATCATTAATTTTATTACTAATATTATTATTAATATTATTATAATATTATTCCCTGTTTTTATTTCAATTCATGCAGATCGAATAGATTAAAAATTCTAAATCAAGTTTCATGTGATTTTTCTTGTTTTTTTCGACAAATAAAGAGACGCGAATTTTTTTATTTGTCGAAAAAAATTTTTTCACTGAGTTATGAGTATTTAAAAATTTTAGTTAGAGATTTTAGAACTCAACAGATATTATTTTTTTCAAATCTTTCTACTTTTTACGAAAATAAATATTTTTTAAACTTTTTTCATGATTTTAATAGTGCTTTTGATACATCTTCTTTGTGAACTTAAAAATTTGAGAAATTAACTAAATGGCGGCCAATTTTCGAAAAATCAGAAAACTCAATTTTCTCTAAAACATACATTTTTTATTATTCTACAAATTTTGTTTTGTTGTTACTAGATGAAAAAAGGAACTTTTTTGAAAAAAGAACCGCAAAACATTTATTAAGAATAGTTAATTAACTCAAATGTAAGTTAATTTTTAATCTTTTATTATTAATAAATATTACACTAAAAATAGTTATTTTTTCAATTTTTTAAAATCATGGCCGCCATTTAGTTAATTATTTTTAAAAATTTCAAATTTTCAAATTTGCAAAGAAAAAGCATCAAAAACAGTATTAAAAACAAGAAAAAATTGGAAAAATATATTATTTTTATTTGAAAATAGAAAGATTTGAAAAAAATTAGGTCCAAATTTAAAGCAAATTAATTAGTAAGTGAAAAATTTTTTTTAAAATAAGAATTAAAAACAAAAGTTTTACACTTTCTAAAAGTCAAGGAAAACTAAAAGTTTGACAACTTCTTTGACAACTTTTTTCTAAACTCAATATTTTCAGACTCATAAGCTATTAAAAATAGTATCACTTTTAAAAATTCAAAACTTCAAAAATTCATAAGTCGAAAATTTAAGCAATTAAGCAAAATGAAAAAAATTTGTATTTTATTATTTTTCTCTAAAGATTGAGTAAAAAATATGTTTAACCGAATTTTAATAGTCATAGGTAAATTTCACGTGGAACTACCCATATAAAAATGACTATGTATGTAAAACATTATTGTTACATTTATAAATGTTATAAATGAATAATTTAAAATTCCCCCCTACTCCATTGTAAATACATAATTAAAAAATTAAATAAATACATAATTTTTTATGAAAAAGTTAACATTATATTTGCATTTTGAAATATAATCTCGTGAGACAAACTAACGAATTGAATAGTTGTCCGTTACATTCACTTTACTCTGTTTAGCATTATCCATCCCATAGTAATTATGCTCATGTATCTGACATCTAATACCCTTAGTGTCTAGCAATATCGCTTCATCACTAGAATTTAATTACTATTTATTGTATATTTAGTTTATAACTTTCTTGGCTTTAGTTGTAAAGACAATTTTTAATTTATTTATTATTTTTAATTTTTAGAATAATTAATTAATTAAGAAAATAGTCTTATTTTTTCGTTGGAATTTTTGTATCAGTAGAATAAGTCTGGTATGGCCAGATTTATTTTCTTTTGAACATTTGTTTTTGTATTTTCAATGTTATTTCACGTCTATTATTATTATTATTATTATTATTATTATTTTATTCTATTTTTTAAATAATTATAATTTTACTGTTATTGAATTATTATTATTTATATTAACTAGCAAAATTATCCGCGTGCAAGCGCGCGGGAATGTGCTACGATGTTTATTGTAAACAATTTCAAATCATTTTAATTAAAGTCATTTTTAAAGAAATACTTATTATGACACATAAATAAAAAACTAATTAGAATTAAATTTTCAAAACACATTATATTTTTAAACTTTAAAGTATACAAAAAACTTTAACAAATTTCGATACTAATTTCAAATTTGGCATCAGATTTTCAAAATTGAAAATAATTGAACTTTCTTGTACGAGGAAAATAGAATTTCTCAAAAATTGTTATCTGATACCTAAATTAAAAAAAAAACTTCATTACAAAAATTTTAATTATTCTAAAGAATAGAGAAGGTAAAAAAATTATTAGCTATATATAGGTATTTAACTTTCCGAACAAAGAATATAAACAACATTTTTTTAGAGAATTTTCACTACTTTTAATTCACTAATAATGAAAAAAATCAATTTTATTTAACAAAATTTTATGCAATTTATTTTTTCTAACAATTCAATTACTTTTAATAATTATAAAATTTTTCATGTAAATTCCAATTTTTCAAAAAAATTTTTGATTAAATTCTAAGCATAAATTTAATTATTTTCATAATCGTAAAATTCAGTTGCTATCACAAATAAAGTGTTTGACATAAATTCAATTATGTAAACTAATAAAATTTTCATAACATTTAAAAATTCATTATTTAAAACAATGTTTATAAAATTCTTATGAAGATTTCAATTCCTTTCAAAAGTAATAAAATTTTCAACAGAAATTCAATTCTTTTTAAACATTTTAATAAACTTTTCCGCAATAATTCAATGATTTTCAAAAAAATTTCATAAAATTATTCGAAAGAAATTAATTGTTTTAAATTTAATTTTAATAAAGTTTTTTTTAAATAATAAAAAAATAAGTCCCGAAAATTTAATTATTTTGAGGAATTTCAATAAAATTTTTTTTAAAATTAGTTATTTTCATAAATAACAATATTCATCACAATAATTTAATTATTATTAAAAGTAATAAATTTCTTGGAAATTACATTATTTTAAAAAATTCTAATAAATCGTTCGCAAGAATTCAATTATTTTCATAAATAATAAAAGGTTTTTTTGGAAAATCCAATTATTTTCAAAAAAATTTAATAAAATTTCCCACCGACATTCAATTATTGCCAATTTTTTAAATAGAATTCTTTGTAAAATTTAATTATCTTTAAAAACTTTTCACATTTCAATGATTTTCAATATCTACTATTTTTATAAAATAACCAGTTCTAGGAAAAAATTCAATTATTTTCATCAATTGTAATAAAATTCGCCGCAAGAATTTATTCATTTACCTAATTAATAAAATTCTTTGAAAAAATTAAATTATTTTTATAAATAATAAAATTCTTCGAAAGTAATTAAATTATTTTTGCAACAATTATTAATAAAATTTCTCGAAAGAATTCAATTATTTTTATAAATTACAAAATCCTTAGAAAAAATGTAATTCTTCAAAAAATTTAATTTTTCTCAAAAATTTATAAAATTTTTCAGAAAAATTCAATTATTTTACAAATTTTTTTAAAATTCTTCCTAAGAATTCAATTATTTTCCAAATTTAAAAAAAAATTCTTCGCAAGAAATCAATTATTTTTATAAAAATAGAAACATATTCCAAAAAAATTTAACTATTTTCATAAATTATGAAATTCTTCAAAAAAAAGTCAATTTTTCTTAAAATTTATAAAATTCTTCAGAAAATTTCAATTATTTTCAAAATTTTTTTAAAAATTCTTCGCAAGAATTTAATTATTTTAATAAATAATAAAATATTTCAAAAAAATGCAATTATTTTCATAAATAACAAAATTTGCCTAAAGAAATCAATTATTTTTGTAAATAATAAAATTCTTCTGAAAAATTCAATTATTTTTATAAATAATATTTTTCATTGAAAATTCAATTATTTTCAAATATTTTTTTTAATTCTTCGCAAGAATTAAAGTTTTTAAAATTCTTTCACGAATAATAAAATTCGTAGCATAAATTCAATTTATTAGCAGGATAAGAAAAAAGTAAATATTTTTGATGAAAATTAGGAAAAAGTCAGGAAAATAAAAAATACGAAATGGAATTTTTGTCAATTTTGTTAAGTGAATAAAACGAGTTTTTTTTATTCTTTTTGACATTGAAAAAATGACAATAACCCACAAAAATGAATTTAAAAAAAAACAAATGAATACAAATAATTTGCTAACGGAAAGGAAACTTGCGATCATTATATTGGTATATTTCTATTTTCTATCAAAACGTATAAAAAACAAAAGAATAACTATACCTAACTTCAATCTGCGAACAGAATAAATGAAAGAAATGCTACGAAGATTATTATAGTTAATAATAATTTTACAGTTATTATTTTTTTTTGTTATTATTAGCAATCGACATGTTCAGTAGTGCAAGTAAATTATAGTCAGACGTTTACAGCAGAAATTATAATGAGAAATAAATATATAATATTTTCTCTTAAATTGTAACTGTTTTTTAATATTTATATTAATAATTAATAATTATTTATAAAAAATTTATTTTCAATATTTTTTCTGACTATAACTAAATTTTACTACTGACTATAAAAATATTATTCAACTTTCAGTGTATCTATAATGGACCTCTGCTACTGAATTTGATAGTAAAAGTACTATTTAATTTATTCGCCTGAGAGTAATTGTCAATTACTACAAATAACCAAAGTACTAAGAATATATTTTTTTAAAACTGATTTAAAAAAATCATTTATTAGTCAGACGTTTTGTTTTCTAGTAATTTTATTTTACTATCATTTGGTACTATTAGTACTATTAGTAGTATTAGTACTATCAGTAATATCTGTAATATCTGTAGTATTAGTAATATTAGTAGTATTAGAAATTTAGAACTATCAGTAGTGTTAGTATTATTAGTAGTATTAGTAGTTGTAGTACTGTTAGTAATATTAGTAATATTAGTAATTTCAGTAGTATCAGTAGTATTTGTAGTACTATCAGTACAATTACTAAAATCAGTAATATTAGTACTATTTAATATTACAATTAATAATATTAGTACTATTTAACATTGAGATTAATAATATTAGTAGAATGAGTAGTACCATTAGTATTAGGAGTATTATTACTATTAATAGTATTAGTAGTTTTTAGTAATGTATAATATTACCAATAGTGGAAATATTAGTATAAGTAGTGTTACTAGTATCAGTATTCGTAGTACTATCAGTAGTATTACTAAAAAAATTACTACTATAGTCAGTATCAGTAATGTTAGTACTATTTAACATACTGACTAAGAATACTATTACTAGATTAAAATACTAATATTTTTCTGTACAATTAGTTGTTTTAATAATATTACCAGTATCGTAGTACTTTATTACAATTACCATTAGCAGTACAAAACAGCTTTAACAAAAATTTCTTTAGTATCCGTAATGCTTTTTCACATAATGAGATGAATTTTCCCCAGAATAAAAAAATAAAAAAAAACTGTTAATTGACCCGATGAATAAATTGATGAGATTTATTCTCTAAAAAAAATACCTGAATCAGCTCGTATAATGAACATTCTTTTTACATTTTTTTTCTACTCTCAACGTTCGCATGCTCGATTATACACCGCAAATTATTTTTCAAGACCGTGACGCTCGTTATCATTATTGAGCATCATTAACAATGCTTCACAATAAAAACAAGACAAAAAAAAAATAAATAAAACACAGAAAAAGGAAAAAAAGACGAATCTGATGGTTGTAAATAAAGTTTTACTACATTGTGTATAAAATAGAAAGACTGCGAAGGAAGAAAAAAAAAGAAGAAGTAATAAAAAATAAATACAGAGCTATATAATCAATATATATAGGGAGTGAGAGAGAGAGAGAATGGGAGAGAGCATCGGCAAGTGGGCGGCATTAGCTCTTCCGGGCGTGAATCGTGGCCAAGCCAAACTTTTAATTACCCGGAACTTGAAACGAAGAAAAGAGCGGAAACAGTGGGAGTTCGACCGCGTGAGAAAAGGATGAAAATATCGCCCGGCAAAAGCTTCTCTCATTCCAATATAGACATTTTGAAAGGCTTCTCTTCTATAGCCACCACGTCGTGGTCGTACACCGGAACTAAAATACTCTTATCCGCGTTCATCGAGGTGAACAAAATAATTCAAGAAAATAAAAAAGAATTTGAAAAGAGAATAAGATTTTTTTTTTTATTTATTTTTTTCTTTAACAGAATTAATTTGAATCTCGAATTTGCGTTACAATTTTTTTTTTTCAACTCCAACTGAGAAGAAAATTTTCACGATTTTTTTCTCTGTGGTGGAAAAAAATTTTTTTCTTCCTTTTTTTACACCATTTTATTTATTGATGAAAAAGAGGAAATTTTTTTTTACGTAGTGAAAATAAGTAAACGTTGCCGCCCAACTACACGTGACCTGGATTTTTCAATAAAGTCAAATTCAAAGTTACCTCTGTCAGGGGAGAATGAATCGTATTTAATGGATGACAAAATCCATCAGGAGAATAATTTCTTTTTTTTACCTATATTTCATATTCTCTTTGTTACAGAATTATAACATTAGTGATTTTATTTTTAGTTTCCATTATGGGAGGATATTTTTATTAAAATAAGAATTTTCTATTCTGAATAAAGTGAATTTTTAAATTTGTTGATATGAATTTCGTTTTTTTTGCTTTTTTAATAAAAATTTCTCTTTACAGTAGGAAATGCATTTTCTATTTTAATTTTAACTCTTCATTTATCAATTAAATTTTATTAATTTAAATTTTATTCGTTTACTTTAC
The DNA here is from genome assembly GCA_032873175.1 of Leptopilina drosophilae. NCBI lineage: Eukaryota > Metazoa > Arthropoda > Insecta > Hymenoptera > Figitidae > Leptopilina > Leptopilina drosophilae. The sequence continues at coordinate 52,678,507 of CM065481.1, forward strand.
ACTAGGAACATCTAACTTCGGAACAGAACATACTTTTCAAAGTGGATACTTTTTTTAAATAAAATCAGCAGATTTAAAAAAAATGTAATTTAAAAATTTTTAATTCAAATTTCTTTTCATAAATATAAAAAATAAATTCGAATGTAGATTATTACTATTATAACCACAATAATTATATTTTCTGAGACAGGTGATTAAAGGAAAAGTCACACAAAACAATGGAAAAAAATAAATATTTAGAACTCATAAGAAAATTATAAATTTTGGTAAATCTTTTGTTTTCATCATTAACTATAAAATCACCACGAATTCTAATAGAAAACAGTCAATTTTATTTATTTTCGACAATAATTTCATTTTAAATAACCAACTTAAAAAAATTACATTTTACTAATTCTTGATTACAATCATAAAATTATTACTTAGAATTAGAAATCGCTTAATAAAAACTTTACTTAAATATTTCAAAATTAATTCAGTTTTAAAAGAATCGCGTTTATAATATTCATAAATAAATGTACTTCAAAAGGTTTTAATTTGAAATTTTATGAAATTTCAATTTTTTAATGAAATTAATTTGAAACTTTATGAAATTTCAATTTTTAATAAATTTAATTAGAAATTTAAAAACACTTAGATTATTGCAAATTGTAAATAACTCAAATTCTTATTGCAATTTAATAAATTTGTCAATACGTATTTAATTATATGTATATTAAAAATAATGACTAGAGACAAATTTTGTTAAAAACATTTTAAAAAATGGAATTTTGGAGAAGTTACATTGCAGAAATTTAATTATTTTCAATGTTAATAAAAATCTTCTTACAAAAGTTCAATTATGCTTAAAATGTAAAGAAAAATTTTCATCAAAATCAGAAGTATCTTTATAAATAACGAAATTCTTCTCCCAAATTCAATTACTCTAAAAAAAATTCCTCCTTTTAATATATTTACAGAAGAATAGTTTAAAACAAGTCAATAAAATTGAGCTCAACAATTTAATTATATTTTCGTAAATACAATAAAAATTGCAGAGAAATTCAATATTAAAAAAAATGTTTTTAAATGTTTTCTCAATAATTCAATTAGTTTCATAAATAATGCACTTTTTTATGAATTCAAATGGTCCCCAAGTTTTGAACGTTGAAATGAAGGAAACATTTTTTATTGCAGATATTGTAATAAATTATTAAACTTAAAAAAAGTTTTTAAATAAAATTTTACGTTTACAAACTCAGTAATTAATTTTTTTGGTTGTGAAGTAAAATAATTGCAATAAAAATTTAATTTTTGGAAGAAATAAATAAATTTCGTTCATTTGAACGTTCAGAACTTTAGGATCTTTGAATTCAATTATTTTTCAGAATTCAGAATTTTAATTATTTTTTGTACACTTTTAATGCAATTGTTGGAAAAATGCAATTATTCTGAAAAATTTTTATCAAAATTTGTCAAAGGAATTCAATTATTAAAAAATTTTTGTATAATTTTTATCAGTCAAGCAAAATTTTTTATAAAAAAACATAAAAAACAAAATTTATTTGTTAATCACAAGTTTTTTAAATTTTCAAATTACAAAAATTATTTATTATAAATCAGGAAAATACGTGTATATTTTCGATTTGTCAAGCAATATTTTCTGAAGAAAAAAAAACAAAAGCATACACAAAAACTTACTTTAAAGTGTGGACAGACAGAATGAAAGAATGCAATACGAAGATTATTATAGTTAATAATAAATACTTAACAATTGTAGTGGATGATGAATTTTGGAATGAAACAGTATTTTGAACTCTGAACAGAATGTTCTTTAAAACGAACTTTATTTTTGAATTTCTTGAAAATCAATTTCATTACTTTCAAATATGACTTCTTTTTTTTCTATGCAATGAAACGCCCTTTGGCTTAAAGAGAAAAAATTATATTTTTATTTTATTTTATTTATTTTTTGTTTTTTTTTATTTTTTTTATGTTTGAATTACATTTAATTAAATAAACACATTTTTAATTTAATAATAAATTTATCAGTTTTAATAAATAATGTAAAATAAAATTAAAAATGGAAAATGCCCCTTTACTTCAAAGCAAAACTTTTTTTATGTCACACTGTTATAATTGACCTTTACTTCTAATTTTGGTAGTAAAAACATTTTTTATTTTTCAGTCTGACTGTTATTGCTTTTTTAAATTTAATATTAATAATAATTCTTTGCGCTACACATTCTGTCTGACTACAAATTTTTTTTTATTACTCATTTTTAAAAAGGAATTGAATAAAAAATTAACCTCAACAAAATTTAATATTTGATGTTTAAACTCAGTTTTACGAAATTGAATCTTTTATTTTTTGAACTTAAAACTTGTTCAATAAGAAATTTTCGTTTAAAAAACTTTTTTCATTTGGAAATATTTAATTTTTTCCAAAAAATTATTTTTACTGAAAGTGAAAAAAATTTGGCTCGTAAAAAATGTACTTTTATTTAATTTATTTTATTTAATAAAAATTCTTCAATTTATAATTATAATTTATAACTAAATAATCATAAATTGTTTGATTAAATAATATTTCAAAATTAAATTTAACTGAAATAGAAAATAAAAAAAGTTTTCTGTATTTGAAGCGAAAACTTTTTATTCGAAAAATGTTAAAATTCATTTATGTTTCGGTTTTTTATATATATTTTTCATTTTTGAAAAAAGTTTATTTTTCAACAATGAATTTTATTTGTTTTTATCAAGAAAAAATTTTTTTTAAGTAAACCGTTGTTAAATTAGACTTTGATGATAAAGTTTCTTTTTAAATGTGTAAATTAAGACCAAATAAATGAATCTAAATGGAATTCAAAAATTTCAATTAGGTTTCAATTTCTAATTGGTATTTTCAAAGTAGAAAAATAAAGTAAATTGTTATGTTAATTAATTACTTGAAAAATGAACCAACTGCACGGGAGATAATTATAATGCAATTAATTAAATAATAAACTAAATTAGTAATTAAATGAAATTAAATTAATGAAGGTAATAAATGCAAATACTAATTAACTGAAAATATTATTTAAAAATACCATCTTCATGAAACTGCGAGGGAAATATCAAAGAAAATGAAGAATAATAAAAATATATGTAAAAAAGATAAAAGATTGACACTATATCAAAAAGCATTCATAGGTCGAAATTTGGACAGGTCATAAGTTACTTTAGCCATCAATCCGTTTCACGTTTCCAACTCCCCATTGTACGCATTAAACCACCACACGATGACGGTCATTGGACATTGCTTTCAAATGATGCTTCGAGTGTAGTTTCCTTCCGTTGAAAAGCTGATAACTAAACGAGGAAAAGTCCTACGAGTTATTGTCCAGCATTTTTTTTTTATTTTCTCGTTGTTGTTTTTTTTTTTTTTGTTCTATCTGCCATGAGTGTAAACCAACAGTAAATTTTCACGTGTGTAATCGATACACGCAATATGAAACTCGTAAAAAAAATTGTTTTTTGTTTCCTCCAGTATTTGTCAATAATCCCTTGTAAAATATCAATTTTCAAATTTGTCTCTCGATTTCAGGTAAATTTGGAGTAGTATAAGTTTTACTAAAATTTGTGACATTCGATTTAAATATAAACTTTTAGGATTCCACTTGCGTTGATTTTGAATTTTTTATGAAATTCGAAGAATTCGTTTATTATTTCTTTGAAAAAATACAGTGCAAAGTTTAGCGATTTTTCTCTGTTTATTAAATTAATATTTTTTTATATTTCTTTTTATTAATTGTTTGTTTTACGAATTTCTATTAGTAACGGTAACGAAAATTATTTCTAGTAAAGGAAAATTTTATTAAACAAATAAAAAATTGCACGATACATTTTTCGAATAAAAAAGTTTTGCTTTCCGGTTAAAGTTGACAATTGTTTAGAAAATTATTAACTAATTATAGACTTTAACCGAAAATAGAAACTTCTTTTGTCGAAAAATATATCGTTAGAAAATCATTAACGAATTGCAAACTTTAAACGGAAATAGAAACGTTTTATTCCTAAAAAAGTTTAGTTAAAAATTATTAATAAACTGTAAACTCTAACCAGAAGCAGAAACATTTTTGTTTTAAAAATTTATCAAAATTTTTGATTTTATTAAAAAAATAAAATAATAATTTCCTTTTGGAAAGAATGTTTTTCTGTTACTCAAATAGATTGGTAAATCAAAAATTAGTTATAAAAAAAAGAAAACTTTTCACCGTATTTTTAATCGAATAATAAACAAATTCTTCGCAGTTCACAAAATGAACAAAAGAAGAATATTAAAAATTATTATTGGGGAGATTTTTAGCAAAATTAAAAAATATGTTTATAATTCCTATTTGAAACTATAAATGTTTGTTAATATTGTAATAGTCGTTTTAATTGCAAAAAGTTTTGCACATTTCGAGAGAAAGTAAATTTCCCATAAAAAAGAAAAGTTTTCATCGAAATGAAAATTTTTTTTTATCTCATATATCCTGAGATAAAATTATTTTCCAGTAGAAACTAGTGGAATTATTTAATATTCGCGTATTATAATTCAATGATTCTTGCAGTCTCACCTCTTATGAATTACATTCATAAATTTAAAGAGAACATCACAAGAGCACGGCACTTTTTTTTATTTTTTATTTTTAAAAAACACTTTTTCTTCTATCTAATCATATGTATAAACAATTGGTAATTGATAAATAATTGAAATGAAAAAAAAATGGTAATTTTTATTTTTCCATAATTTTGAAAATTGCGAATTCACGTGTGTACGATGGTTTTTTTGACGACGAGAAAAAAGCGGACTACTTGCGCGAAAGTCAAAAGCATACTGATCCTTTGAATCACACGCGCCACCCCCTATGTTGCAGACTCCCTCGAACGAGTAATTCCGACACTACACCACGTTCAACCACCTCCAAGTTCAGCGCACTCGATCTCTTTATGTATATATATGTATACAGTGGTGTACAGAGGCTATATATATAAATATAATACAGTATATGACGCCCTATGTTGAGATAATGATTAATTTTATGTAACATGCGCCTAAAGTAGTATTTATGTTTTGTTTTTGATATATAACATAGTTTCTATTCCATTTGCTTGGGAATTTTGCGGTTTCATCGTTTATTTCCCACAAAAACATTTATCTTCATCTTTCCTTATTTTAATATTTGACGTCTCATCGGGATTTATTTCTTGACGTGCAATATTTTATAAGTATTTGATATGCTTACTTTTTTGGGGATTTTTTTTTATTTACATCTTTCTTTAATTCTTTTGTTCAAGCTTCTGAGTCATTCCATTATATTTCGACTAAAGTCGTTGCCGACTAATTTTAAAAAATTGTAATATTTTTCAGGAATGATTTTAAAGATATTAGGAATACCGAACAAAACGAATTTTTTAAATATTTTTTATATTTATTGTAAAATTAACTATATTAATTTGAATGTTCTTTCATTCACTTTTTCTGTCCCTCACACTCTGAAGTTGTCTTTTGTTTATACTTTTGTTTTTTGTTAACTTTAGATAGAAAATAGAAATCATCAGAATTTTATTTACTTCTTTTCATTAAAAGACTAAAATTTTGTTAAATATTATGTTTTGTCAAATTGAAATTATTTTTTTCTTTACTTCTTAAAAAAATTATAAAAATTATTAAACAACTGTGATTGAGAAATAGAAAATTTATTTTTTTTTTCCATTAACAAGTAAATTATTGCAAAAAAAATTACAAATCATTGAATTATGCAAAGAATTTTATCAAAAAATTTGACACTAATTGAATTTCTTCGAAGAATTTTATTGTTTATAAAAATAATTGAATTTAGGAAGAATTTTATTTAAATTTTACATAATCTTAATTAAATTCGTTTGAAGAATTTCTTTGAGTTTCTTTAAAATACTGGACTTTCTTTAATCATTTTAATTACAAGTTTTCAAAGTAATATGAATTCTATATGAATAGTTTCTTTCAAGTTTTTATAATAATCCTCTTTCTTAATAATTGCAATTGAGCATTTAATTCTTAAATTTTATTTAAAATTTTTGGAAAATAATTGAATTTTTTAAAAATATTTATTTAATTTATTGAATACAATCGAATTTTTTAATAATTGTATTGAAAAAAATTGAATACCTGAGAAAAATTTTATTATTTATAAAAAATACTTTAATTCTTGCGATGAATTTTAATAATATTTTTTTTTTAAATATTTGAATTCTTTTGTGAATTTTTATTGAAATAGTAGATATTAAAAATCATTGAATTTTGATATTATTGAAATTAATTTAATTCTACGAAGAATTTAATTTAATTTATTTTGAGAAAAATCGAATTGTTAAAAATAATTTCATTAAAATGTTTGAAAATTAATTTTAATAATAATTTTAATAATAATGACATTGCATTGTTCAAGAAATTCCTTAAACATTGTACCAAAAACAATTGATATGCTGTGATGATTTTTATTATTTATAAAAATATTTGATTTCCCGGTTAAAAAAATGTTATTCTTTATTGAAATAATTGAATTATTGCGAAGAAATTTATAAAAAAATTTGTAAATGATGGAATTCCTCTGAAATTTTTATTATTTAATTCATTCATTCAAAATTGTCATTTTCTAAAATTTCAAATTAAAATTATTTTTTAAATAATTGAATTCGTTTTGGGAAATATTTTATTAAAATTGTAGATATTGAAAAACATTAAAATTAGAAAAATTTCTGAAAATAATTAAACTTTGAAGAAGAATTTTATCATTTATAAAGATAATTGGTATTTATACGAGAATTTTTTTCAAGATTTGAATATAGTTGAATTTAATATGAAGAATTTTATTTTTTTTAAAGAATGTTTACAATTATTTTGAAATTGGTAGAAACAATTATTAATAAGAAATATTAAATAAAAAATAATTTTAAATAGCTTCGGGACCAAAGAAAATCTTTTTCCAGTGAGTGTATCTATTGATCAATTAATTATTGCTGAATTTTCGTAATTTTTCATTTTTCTGGGCAGAAGTTATTTACATTTTAAAATCGTGAAAATAAGCAAATTGCCAGTTTTAATTGCTTATTTTTGAGCATTTATGAAGAAAAAAGGAAGAAAGTGTTAAGAAAAACTAAAAGTTAATCACAGGTACTTTGTATTTCATAAGCTTTTATTCAATTTAATGATTTCTATTTCTCACATTTAGTGAATGAAATTTGCAAAAATAGGTTATTTACCAAGTGAACTTTAAAATCATTTTTTATTTAATATTTCTTATTAATAATTGTTTCTACTAATTTTTAATAATAAAATAATTCATTCTTAGAAAAATCTAAATTTTTTTTTACGTTTTTATAATAAATTATGTGTTTTCTTAAATATTTTCTAATAGATGAAAATGTGACAGTTTTTACGACTTCATATACTTTAGATGGTTATTTTATAATAAATATAAGAAATAAAATTTTAAAAATTCGTTTTGTTCTGTAATCCTAATATCTTTAAAATCATTCCTGCAAAATATTACAATTTTTTAAAATTAGTCGGCAACGACTTTAGTCGAAATATATTGGAATGACTCTATTTTTTCACTTTTTATAACTTCTTACATAATTTTTTTAAATATAATTAATTATTAAAAAAGAGTTAAAACATTTTTAATGCTAAATTTTTTTTACAAAAATAAAAATATTATAAGCTCAAGAAAGATATATTCTGAAAACAGGAGATGCGAGAAAATGTTAGATATTTTTAATAAAAGTACCTATATTGTCAACTTTTGTTTTTTCCTGTCAACTGGATCAATTTTGTGCACTCGGGATTTTTAATGAATAGAATTATTTTAATATTCAATTTGTTATTTTAATAAAACATGTACATGAAATAAAAGTTTGATTTTTTATCCAAAAAGAATGAATCAGTTAATTAAAATCATTAAAAGGATTAAAACATCAACCGGTACGGTGCGTAACATAACCTCGAAAAATTAACGTTAATTAATATTTATAAGTTTTTAAAATTAGTTATAAAACTATTTCTTTCCTTTCTCTTAAAGCAACTTAAAAAGTATATGTTAAATATTTAATTGTTATTTATTTAACCTTAAAACTATAAATTCAACGTAATTGAAAAATAATTTAAAACGTTTAAAAAAGCTCCATTTGAAATCATATTTTGAAGTTATTTACAAGTGTTTAATGATAATTTTTTAATTATAAAAGTATATTATTATAAAATATATTTTCAAAAAGAAAATTTAATTTTTGGTAAATCTATATTTTAGCAAAATCTTAGTGTTTCATTTTACATTTCGGGGTAAATTCATTTGAAATGATATTTTAAAGTTATTTACAAGTGTTTAAATGATAAGTTTTTAATTGTAAAAGTATATTATTATAAAATATATTTTCAAAAAGAAAATTTAATTTTGGTAAATCCAGATTTTAGCAAAATCTTAGTGTTTCATTTTACATTTCAGGGGAAATTTTAAGCATGATTTTTGATGACTACTACTCAGACAAAAAATTTTGTTTCATTGCATAACTCATATTCCTTTTTTTTAATTTTGATTTTTGAATTTTAATAAAATCATTGAGTAAAAAAAAAGTTGCTTGATTAACAAAATAGCATAAATTTCTTCGCAATAATACAATTAATTTTATAAATAATAAATTTTTTTTACGAATTAAATTATTTTTGTAAATAATAAATCTCTTTTGAGAAATCAATTATTTTCATAAACAATAAAGATCTGCGTAGAATTTTATATATTTTTAGTTCAGTTTTAATCAAATTCCTCGAAAAATGTAATTATTCTTAAAAATTTGATTCAAATTCAAATTCAAATTTAATTTGAAAGAAGTAATTTATTTAAAAACTTATGAATGTAATTTCTTATAATTTAATTTTTAGAAATATTCAGTTATTCAATAAATTATTTACTATTCGTAAATATTTGAATAATTTTAAAAAAGTTTTTAAATTAAAATATTTGAAAATTAAAATTTTCTCTACTTTTAATTGTCATTTTTAAAGAATTAATTTTCTTTAAAATGGTTAATTTAATTTTTTTTAAATAATTTAAAGTTCCATGGAAATTTTTTCAAATTCTCAGAAATTTGACTTTAAAGATTAAGAGAATTTTGGCAAAAATTTGTAAAAATAGTTTATTTAGAGAAGAATTTTCTATTTTTTTCAATTTATAAAACAGTTATTTTTAATTTTAATATTAATTTTATAAAATTTTGAATATCTCGAAATGTTTAATATGAATTTTTATGAAAATTACACATGTATGTCAGGTAATAGTATTTACTTTGAAATGAAAGTAAGGTCAATGAAAAAAATTAATTAAAAAAAAGGGTTTTAAAAAAATTGAGATTTTAATTTTTATAAAGACATAAACTTCAAAAGGCTTTAATATAAAATATGAAAATTAAAATTTTTCCAAACTTTATTTTGTTTATTTATTTTTTTCTAAGAGAAATGTTTTTAACATATTTTATTTCCTTAAAAATTCACATTTAATTTAAAAACATCTTGAAGGAGACTCAACTGATAACGGATATGTTAGAGTTTTTGTAAAAAATCACGGTAAATCGTTAGGTATTAAAATAACACCAAAAAAGATTAAAATAATCCAATTTAGTGTTATTTTAATCCATTTTGGTGTTATTTTAATACCTAACGATTTACCGTGATATCGTCCTCGCGCAAATAGTAATAATCAGTTTACGTGTATAAATAAAAAGTTCAACGTGTTTGTAATTTTGATTCTCGGTCAGTTGAACAGTTAAAAATTTGTTTAATTAGCGATTCAGTAGTAAAAGTTCGTTTTTTCTATATTATTAATTGATTAATTAATTATTTTTTTTAAAAATCAATAAACAAGTATAAACAAAACTGAAAAAGAAAAAAAATTCCAGTCTTTGAAATTTTTAAGTAGTAATAATAGTGAAAATTTATCAGACGAAAAGTAGGAGTAAGTAGTATAAGTTAGATATGGTCAGACAGAATTTTAGGAACTATAATTTTTAACAGATAATTTATTTTTGAATTTATTATGCTTGTAAAACTTAAAAAGAATTTAAAAGAAGAAAATTCTTTTCATCAAAAAAGTAAGTAAATAAGTTTATAACTTAATAAATTCACGCTTCTTTTTTAGTGGGAAACTATAAAAAATGAGATAATGGAAAAAAAGATGAAGCTCAAATTAGAAAATTAGATTGTACTTCAATAAGTTGAGAAAGAAACAAATATTTTTTTCAATTTTGCAGTCAAGTTTTTCCGTTGTCTCTCTCTCACTATATATATAATTATTCCATAATAGCCAGTGCAGGTGCTGGCGCGTTAAATTGGTAATATTTTACTTGAGCCAAAAGCTGAATTTCCCCCGACTTTTCAATTATCAACGTAAATATTGAGATAGAATGTCTCTCACAATTATGGATATATTTCACTGACATTAATTTCTATTTTAATTTTCACTGTATGTCAAAATAAAAATTAATTAAAACATTAAAAGCTCATTGTAGAAAAATATTTTCACAAAAGGAAAAAAAAAATTTTCTCACCAAAAAAATGAATTTTTCACGCAAAGTAAGTGCGACAAAAAAAATTATAATTTTAGAAAAATTATATCTTTAAAAAAATTTTAATAGAAAAATTAATTCACCAAGAAATTATCATTTACAAAAAATTAATTCAACAAGAAATTATCATTTACAAAAAATTAATTCATCAGAAAAATTTTAATTTTCATATGTGTTTTTGATAATTAGTTTATTAAACGTAAATATAATAATAATCCATTCAATTGTGAATACATTGAATGCAAATATATAAAAGTGGAAATAGAGTAAACTCGAATACTAAATCTGTTCTTTTGTAATTTATTGGACATTTTATTGAAGTTTGCACCTTTATAGTTTTTTTTTTTTTTTTGGTACATGGAAATCGAAATACAACTGGACTGCGTGAAATGAAATTTGATGGAGGCGACAAAGGGGAATGAAACTAAAATAAAATGAAATAAAAAAAGGAGTATTGCTTTCACCCAAAAAGTTTATCAAATGTATTTTCATTTTAAATAAATAAAATGCATCTATTTGTTTATTTAAATTGAAATTGCTATTGGAAAAAATTTTTTATCCCTTTAATATATTTTTATATATATATATATATACATATATGTATAAAATATACTCTCGCGTGTTCAATTTTCTGACAATGTCGGAAATCAAACAAACAATTTTCCCAATGCACTTGTTTAATACTTCCCGAAAAGTTTTTTTTACAAAAAAAACTTCTCCATATACCATAACTACAACACGCAAAAGTTTTATACGTCATTTTCATGAAAAGTTTTCCTCTTCCTGTTATAAAAATATTCTCACATCATCTCAATGTACATGTACCTATATATGTATATATATTTGACGTACATCTCTGTTAGGAAAAGTTTATTTAATATTTTCTCTTCTGTGAAAACTTACTACGATTCATCTCGCAAATAAATATTTTTTATTAAACTGTAAATGTAAATAAAGAATAAACAAATGTTTTTTTCGATATTGATATTTTACTTATTTCTTATGTTTTATTTTGTCAGTTTTTGAAATTTTTTCGCTTTTTAAAATTATAATTAAATTTAATTTATTTCAAAAAATTTGTTATTTTGTATAATTATTTAAATTTCAAGACTACTAAGGTTAATTATAGTCGTAATTAATTTTAAAATAAAATTGTAAAATTTAAAAGTTTCTTCATTCGCCAGATTCACGTTTCCCTCAGGCTTTATTCTACATCAAGCTTATCTGCTCATTTTTTGTATTTTTTGTAAACAAATACAATTCTGCAAAAATTTTTATTTAATTTTCAACAATTATTCATATAAATAAAAATAAAAGTTAATTACAATTCTTTTATTATTTTGTAAATTAAAAAATTTTATTTTTTCAAGAACAAATCAATAAACATCAATTTTCGAAATTATAACACATTCAAAATTTGAAAAATTCACTTATCAGGCACATAATGTTTAATATTCATTAAAAAAAAATTTTTGTAAAGATTTAATTATTTTTATACTTATAAAATTGTTTAAAGCAGTTCAATTATTTTCAATAAAATTTTCATATTTCTCAAAAGAATAGAATGATTTTTAAACATATGAATTAAATTCAATTAGTTTCAAGAATTTCAATATAAAATTATGAATTCACTTGCATTCAACAACTTTGATGAAACTCTTTTAAAAAAATCATTATTTTTATTACTCAAATAGAACTACTTCAAAATATCCAATTATTAATAAAAATTACGATAAAATTCTTCTAAGGAATTCAATTATTTTCAATATTTATTTTCATGAAATTTCTCGAAAGAATACAACGATTTTTTAAAATATTATTTAAATTCAATTATTTACCATTATTTACCATATTTAACAAAAATTAAATAATTTTCAACAATTTAAAAAAAAATCCTTCAAAACAATTCCATTATTTTTATGAAATGTAAAGTTTTTCACAAGAATTCAATTATTTTGATTAATAATAAAATTCTTCAAGGGAATTCAATTAATTTCAACACAATTTTAATTAAATATATGGAAAGAATACAATTATTTTTAAAAATATTATTTGTATTCAATTATTTATTTATTTTAAACAATTCAGAAACAACATCTTCGAAATAATTCAATTTTTTTTATAAATTGTACAATTCTTTGCAAGTATTCAATGCAATTATTTCAATGCAATTTTTATAAAATGTTTAGGAAAAAATTTAAATATATTCCAGATATTTTTAATAAACTTCCTCTTACTTGTTCAAGTATTTTTAAAAATTGTAATAAAAGTTTTCTAAACAATTCAATTGTTTTTGAAAGTTTTTAATGAAATTCATTGATAATTTCAATTATTTTCAAAATTATCAATTAAAATTACCTTAAAAAAATTTATTATTCATACGAAATTATTTCAATATTTTTTGAAGAAATGTAATTATTTACAAAAACTCTCAAAACATTGTTTAAACAAATTTATTTTCTATTAATATCTAACTTTCTTATATTTTAAATATTTCAATTTAATTTTAAATTTTTTTAAAAATACTTTTCAAAAATTTAATTATTTTATACATCGACAATTTAATTATTTCCTAAAATAATTGAACTTTTAAAAAACTTTTAAAAATAAATAAATCCTTGTGAAAAAAACATAATTTTTTCAAATAATTAAATGCTTGAATTAAATTATAATTAAAAAATTTTAAATATAATTGTTTTCAAGATTTTCAAAAATAATTGAAACTTTCGAAGAAATAAATTAAAGTGGTATTGCAAATATTTAAAAGTCTGATAAGAATTTTATTATTTATTTAAAAATAATTGAATTTTTTCGAAGATTTTTATTATTTATAAATTGAGACATTTTACAAAGAATTTTATTATACTTGTTTCAAAATAATTTAATTCTTGATACAATTCAATTGCTTTCAAAATTTTCAGTAAAAATTATTTCAAAATAACTTCACTTTTTTCAAGAATATTGAATTAAATTTAAAAAAAATTGTTTTTAAAAAACAATTCAATTATTTGAAGGGCATTTGAACCATTATGACTACACAGTTTCTACAAAGCATGTGTTCTAAAATCGTAACATGGTAAAAGTTCAAATGCCCTTAAAGAATTTTAATAAAAATCTTGTTAAGAATTAAATTACTTTCAATTCTATTTTAATTACATTTCCTTGAAAGAATTCAATTATTGAAAAAAATGTCGAAAAATTCTTGAACTGAATTCAATTTTCCATTTTATATATTTTCAAAATTTTTTTATAAATACTTTACAAGAATTTAATGATTTTTAGTAGATTAATTTAAAAATTTTAATCATTTAAAAGGAAAAATTGTTCTTTAAAATGTTGAGAAACAAAAAAGAAAACAGCAACTAAATTTCAGGTGTGAACAGTTTTCCTGGAACACAACGATTATTAATTTTAAATTAGATTGGTGATTAAAAGAAAAGTTACAACTTCGAGTTGATTATTTATTTACTATTTGCAATACGCAATAAAAAAATGTGTTATTTCAACATCAAAATTTTATATTCAATACAAAAAATAATTTGCCAAATCTCAATATGTACATTTTTTTGTTTGTAATTTTTTATTTCTTTTTTTTTTGAGAATTGAAAAAGAACACTAAGTGGGAATAATTCAAATGTTGTTTTATTGTAGTACATGCATCTCGAGAGCGCGACAGCCTTTTCCCACTCAATTAGCCAAGTAGGAAATTCATGTATACCTTGCTTTGTTTTACATCTGGTATCGTGCACCTGCAATGTAAGCACACGAGTAATTAGGCAACCTCTGAGTCGGGTTTGCATCTTATAACGGAACATACCTTTTTGTTCCGGAATCGCAAAACCTCGTCTCGAACGGAAGTCTCGTGATTAATTTAAACGAATGAAGGAAGGGGGTGGGTGTCTGACAAAAAAGACAATTTCAAAGAGCATTTAAACATTCAAAAACAAAAGAATTTTAAATTCAGCTCTTCAATTTTAATACAAATACATTTTTCATTGCGTATGTACATTTTTTCCTAATATAGAGTGTCTATTTTCAAAATTGTGAAATTTGATGTGAGAATAAAAAAAAGTTGAATATTTCGGAAGAAGAAAGAAAGATTTCCTTCCAGATTTTTTTTTAATGATAATTAATTCGATTAACAGAAAGGTAAGAAGACATAGAATGGTGATTCTCCACGAAACCGACAATTTCCCTAGTGTTCCCTAGTGTTTTTTTAAGAAACAGATTGCACATATAATAATGAATCCAACGTAAAAAAGTAACTCTGGTGATTACAAACAAAAATCTATAGCCACTTTAATTTCTAAGATTAAATGTTTTTTTTTAAATGCAAATTTAAGAGCCAAATCGTCATGGTGAAGCCTGTCCCAAGGGTCAGTTACAAAACAAAAATAAATATTTTTAGTCAAATTCTCAAATAAAAATAATGATTGATAACATTTTTGTAATGTCTAAGTGTCTAAAATTGAAAAAATTAAATTGGTTGTAAAAAAATTATTTTTTAATTTTTTTTCTGATGTTATTTCTTGTCCCCATTTTTGTGCGTCATGGTGAAGCCTTTTTAAAAAATTAAAATATTTCATAAAAATAAAATTAGAATTTCGGCATTCTTTAGTACAAGCAACAATTTAGTTCCCTCAATAGTGTTTCACTACGAAAGAAAAAAATTGTTATACTTTTTTTCATTTTCTTTACGTTTTAAGCGTCAACTTTGTACAGAGAATCACAGAATCGTCATGGTGAAGCCTTCACATTTTTCATAATAAATAAAAAAATAATTTTTTTTAGCAAATAATGTATAGTCGTATTATTTCAGTGCATATAAAAGACAGGAATATGAAACCGATTGAAAATTGCTAATAATTTATTTTAAAAAACAGTATTTATTTTGCGTCATGGTGAAGCCTTTTTTGTCTTTCATTGAACTTGTGGTTTAAACAAGTGTATAATTACAACAATTTTTGTAATTTTTTCCAAATAAAATTAAACAAATAAAAGTTACCTTGTTTAAACTATAATTTTAGTAAGTTGTGACATCACACTAAAACGTTAGGTGTTAAAATAACACCAAAATGGATTAAAATAATCTGCAACAGTTTAATCTCTCTAGGATTAAATTAACACCAAAAAGGTTTAAAATATTCAATTTTGGTGCTGTTTTTAACTAAGAATGCAAGTTTATTTCAAATAAAGTAGTAAGTTAGTTACTAAATTCAATTGTGTTCGAAAATTTAAAAAAATTCTCATTAAAATATCAATTCTTTTTAAAAATAATAAAATTCTTCTCTGATATCCAATTATTTAATTATTTTTATAAATAATAAAATTCTTTTAGGAATTCAATTATTTTCATTAATAATAAAACTCATTCCAGACTTTCAATTATTTTAATAAATAATAAAACTCATTCCAGAATTTCAATTATTTTGAATGCAATTTTAATCAAATTTCTCGAAAATGTAATTATTCTTAAAAATCTTATTAAAATTCGTCTAAATTAAAAAAATTTGTTGATAAAATTTTTTATCAGAATTTAATTTCAAGAAACATAAATTAATAAATTATTTATTTTCATATTTAAATAATTAAATTCTCGTAGAATTTACTAATACAAATGGTTTAAAAAATGAAATTCAGTTAAAATTTTACATTATACTTAAGTTTTAAAAGCATTATAACGTGGATTTTTAGAAATAATTAAATTTAAAAAAAGTTCCAAACTAAAATATATTAAAATTCTTAATTGTCCATATTTTTGACAAAAATTCTGCAGAATTAATTATTTTTAAAAGTTTAATAGAATTTATTTGTTAACATTATTTCAAGTTTTTATTTTTCAATATATATTTAATTGCAGAATTTCCGAATGATTGAAATTTTGTAAAATTGAATTGTAAACGAATTAATTTGAAAATTCTCATAAAACTCAACGCAGCGTTTTAATTATTTTTTATACAATTATAATTGAATTTCTTGAAAAAAGTAAATATGTTCATGCAAGTTTTAATAAAATTCCACAAAAGAATTGAATTATTAAAAAATGGGATTTTAAAATTATTTACGAGAATTAAATTTTGAGAAACATTCAATTATTCAATAAATTATGTACTTTTGCGTTTAAATAATTAAATTTTTGTAAAATTTTTTTAATAAAAATTGATTTAAAAATGAATTTTATTAAAAATTTCAGATTATAATTGAATAATAAAAGAAATATAGAATGAACATTTTAGAAATAATTGAAATTTGAAGTTAATATTTTTGGAAATGTTTAATTGAATTTTTAAAAAATTATTTGAAGTTTTTATATATTCTAATATGCATTTAATTAAAGAATTTAAGAATAATTGAAATTTCGTGAAGATGATTAATTAATTATTACTAAAAATAGTAGAGACCAAGTAAAATTGTAGGGGAGAATGGGGAGTTATGAAGAATGGGGAGTTGTGAAGCACGGCCATAGATCTCGCATAGTAATTGTTTTGATAGATGTCACTTACTCTGAATATTTTTTCACCTAATATCTTCGTTTTGTAATTGGATTCATTCCGATAGAAGATATTTTGCATATCTTTCAAGACAATGTGTTCAATTTTTCGTTTATAAAGTTTTTTTGTGTGCTCCATTTTGCAGAATTCTTACAATATTCGCGAACAAATCAAAAAGATAAGTTCACCCATATAATACCCAGCAATGATTAGGTTCTCGAAATTTAAAACGATTTATGCAAAATCGCAATAAAGAATATTTACCAAAAAATATAATTTTTAGCGATTTTTAGTAGTGCTTCACAACTCCCCATGATTTTTAAAAACTTGAAAAAGCAGCTTTTTAGTCCAACTGAAAAAAATTGTTGATTTTATTTTATTTCATGCAAATTCTTCAACCAGTAAGCATATTTGAAGACCTTCTAGAGATTCAAGTGGAGAAAATTTGAAATAAAAATTTCTTTTTGAAGTTACAACTCATAAACAAAGCGTGCTTCATAACTCCCCATTCTCCCCTATTTAAAAATTTTTGAATATAATTTTGAAGAAGTATAATATAAAATAATGATTTTATTACTTGGTCATCTTTAATTATTAAAAAATTCATTGTTAAAAATAACTCAAAAATTGATTATTTTAATTTTTTTTGGTGTTAATTTAATCTGCAACACTTTTTATACCTCACGATTTACTGTGATTAATTACCTTATAAATTTTCATAAATTAACGTACTAATTTCTGAAAGTTGCCAAGAATTTATTTTCATTTAAATTATGTTAATAAATGACGATAAATGATTTAAAATAATTTATAAAATTACAACATATATTTCCATAAATTTTCATAAATTACAACATAAATTTCCATAAATTACCCTACAAATTTCCATAAATTTAAAAAAATAGTTTTTAAAATTTTCTTTTATTTACTCAAAAAAATTTATTTAGGTACTTCAAAAATTTATAAATTACTATAAATTTCCTGCATTAGTCTTTCTAATCTTGAATTATTTTTTGTAATAATATTATGAATTACCTCACAATTTTTATAAATGACTGTATAAATTAGCATAAATTTCTATAAATTGCCATAAATTTCTATAAATTACCATAAATTACTGCATAAATTTCCTGAAATAGATTTTTAAATCCTGAATTAAACAAAAAACAATTTCTATCAGTTCAACTATCAATTTTGTTAACATAACAAAACTGGCAACTAATTATGCTACATGGATGCGTGAACAGTTACTTTGTTTAAAAAATACAAAAATTACAAACAATTTGTCCGGCGCGTAACAGATATTTCATTGTTGACTATCATACTTAAAATTTACATTATGATTTTTATTTTTATTGAAAGAAAATAATAACAATAACCAAATTGTCGGTTTCATGGAGAATCACCCAGAAACAAATTTATGTTGTATTATAATAATTTTGTTCTCGAAATATTATTCAATATAATTTTAAAACATCACTGAATCACTCATTCTAAAATAATTATACTGTTTCTAAGCATATTTTTTTTAAATAGTAGGTACATCTTCTAATTATTAAGATTTCTAAATTTTAATTTATCGAAATACGATTTTTTATCAAAATTTTTTTCTTGGAAATGATTTTCAAACTAACCCAGGCGGAAAAGTCGGACGAATGTCGGAGTTTACAACCGGCTGGGATCCGCGCCCGTACAGACCGCAAGTACCGACGGTCTGTACCGATTCGGATCTGAAAAAGCAACCGGCGAGGTACAGATTATGCTCCGACTGTCGGAACCGTCTTCCCACTATTGTCAGTACGGGCTCGGTACTGGATTTCTTCCGCCAGCGGATCTTATTCTTCTGCGGCGTCGGAAGAATGACGGATATGTTAAGTCCGTACTGGCTCGGTGCTGGGCCGGATCCGACTGCGGATCTTGTCATTTATTGTCACATCATAAATCACATTATAAATTTATTTTTAACCACTTGAGCGGCAGGGCATCAGAATTGGCGTCAGCGTGCAGGTGACAGAAGCGGCAAAAATGCGAAAAAGGCGTCGAAATTTGACGACTATTTTCTTATTTTGTAAGGAGATTTATAATATCACGACAAAGTATTTTTGTTTTTTAAGGTGAAAGAACAGACCTGTAAACAAAAAAATGTTTTTTCAAATATTTAAACAATTTTATGAAGAAAAATCTGACTTTTTGTGGTAGAAACTGAAACGCCACTAATATAAATCTATTAATTATTATTAACTTAAAAAATTGTTTAAATATTTGAAAAAACATTTTTTTGTTTAAAGGTCTGTTCTTTCACTTTAAAAAACAAAAATACTTTGTCGTGATATTATAAATCTCCTTACAGAATGAGAAAATAGTAGTCAAATTTCGACGCCTTTTTCGCATTTTTGCCACTTCTGTCACTTGCAGGCTGACGCCAATTCTGACGCCTTGCCGTTCAATTGAGAATTAATAATAAATTATTAATATTAATATTCACGTTAATTAATAATATCTCAATAATAACTTTATTACTATTAAGATATTAATTAAAATTATTAATATTATTATGTTTAATATTATTATATTGAGAAAGAATTATTTAATATATTATATAATAATAAAAATATAGCTGTAGCATTGACACGTAGTAATTCTACAAGTTTTATTTCAGCTCGTGAAACTTGAGAGTATTTAAGATTTGAGAGTCCCATGCGAGCGTAGCATAGTGGTTAGCGTGCGAGATTTCGGTGCGGAAATATTCGGTTAGGCGTAGGTTCGTACCCCCAAGCGTTACACGGAAAAAAATTTTTACTGTGGGGAACAGCTAATTTCGAAAATAAATATCATAAAGAATCTATTCAACTAATTCAGTGAATGATTTCCAATGCATTAGTCAAACTGTTTCTCTGATATAGAGAAAATGAATTTCACTGGTCAGCCATATTGGAAATATTTGACAGTTTACCATTCTCATAGAAATTTCTCTAAAATCACAAATGTCAAATTTACATTTATTACCTCTAAATACGTATTAATTTACTAATTTTACATTTTATTAGTTATAATATAAAAAATATAATTAATAGAATTTGAATATACGCTTTGAACATTAATTTAAAAAAGTTTCCATTCAAGTGTTATTTTGAGGTTATGTTGTTTTCAAAAGGTAAAGCAAGTAATATCATTTTCGCTGGATCAGCGAAAATGGATTATCGATGGAGCCAAATCAGTGAAACTTATAGCTATTATAGTGATTGTTATCTCTACTTTAGTAGAACTTTTCTAAGCGTGTAGGATTTTTCAAATGTCTAAGTAATAAAAAGTTGCGTTTAAGTGTATAAAAAAATAAAAAAATGTGTAAAGAGAACTGTCAATGACTTGTCATCAGTATTTTTATATTTTGCAATTAATTATTATTTTTTTAATTGATATTTGTTAAAATTATCATTTGGATCCGATCCGGTTGTCAGGCGGTAGAATGCCAGCTATTAAATTGAAAATCCGCAGTCGGTTGAGTGCCAGGTCCCAGCCGGTTGAATTATACACGGAACAGCTTCTCCCGGCCGGTAGGAATGCCAGTTCCGAGCCGGTTGCCAGCGCGCTCCTGGCCTAGTCACTATTCGGTAGAATGCCCGTTCACATCCGGTTGGCAGGCAGTTCCGAGCCAGTACAGTTACACCGGCGTCAGTACTGGCTAGGATCCGCGCCGGTTGGAAATTTCCACCTGGGAATTTTACTACATTTTACAAATTTCACATAACTAATGTTATTTTTATCAAATTAACATTTCTCATAATATTCTTTACTTCAAACCATTCTTCTTTTATAATTACTATATTTTCTAACCTGAATTTAATCTAACTTTAAAACCAAATTATCATTTTTTATAATTATTATTATATCGAATTCGTATTTTTCGAAAATTGGATAATTTCTAATACATTTTCATACGATTTTCTTGATATTGTGTTTAGTAACCACTTTTTATAATTTTATTTTATTTTAAATAATTATTTTTGTTACTAAAATCTAATTTTATCCCTGCGAGCGTAAGCCGGGATTTCTTTTACTCTGCAATGATTTTCAATTTGCATATAAAAAAACCTTGAAATTTATATCATTTTTAAATAAAACTGGAAATCAACAAATTTCTGTAAAGCAATTTACTTTCTTTAGTACATAGTTTTTTACTACACAGTATTAAATTAATAATTAAAATAAGAAAATTAGATAAACTGCTTAAAACTTTGCATAAAATTGTTTAATTAAGAAAATGCATAAAAAGTTAAATTGATTTCTTAACAATTGTTTAAACAAATTATTGTTGTTATTAGTTTTTTTTCTTTTGTTCTGAAAAGATTGGAGTTTCTTCTTTAATTATGCAATGTTCAGATCTACCAACAAAATTAGAAAAAATGATCCTTTCTAGATGGAATAGGAAAAAGTTAATAAATAACATCAATTAATTGTTTAAAGAACGTTAAATAATAATCAGCAAATTTAATTTTTTATTTTATTTATTAATTTTTAACATTAAATAATACCAATAAAAGCTGCCAAATTTATAATAATTGACTTTTCTCTACTTTCTTTTGAAAATTGCTATAATTTGTCAATAATGAATTGTTTATACATGACCAATCGAACATCTAATTGGAATCGTTGAAAACTCGTTATTTGCGGGTTTTTGGATCGCTAATTACAAATAAAGAGTCAGATTTTTCAAATTTAAACTACCGAATTGAACTTTGCAATGAATTTGATGTTTTATGAATTTAAAAATTTATGAAATGTGTAGGCAAATGATTATTACTAAAAGAGAAGAGTGATCGAATAAAACTATTTAGATTTTAACAACTGCATGCTGCTAATAAGTGAAAAATGTTTTGCACATAAATACGAAGATATTTTTTTAAATAATTTTAGAAAACACGTGTGATTCTTTTGAAAGTGACACTTTTAAACTTTAGTTTTTCAATTTATTATTTTTTTTAATTATATGTTTAATACCAAATATATTTAGTTCGATTAAAATAGAAATTTATTTAAAGTATTCGATTTAATGGCAATTTGAGTAAATTTTTTCAAAGCAATGCAGATAAATAGTAAAAACAAAAGAAAAACTAGCATATTTCAAGGAAAAGGCTTCGAAGATAAAAAGTAAATTTTTGTTATACTTATTTACATTAGGGCACAATTAAAATATGTTTTTTTAGTAAAATATACAAATCTTACACCCTCATTTTAAATTAACATCGAAATATTCTGTTAAACATACTTCTAAATTAAGTTATTTATCAAAAAGGAAGACTTCGGCGTTGAAATGAATTTTAACTTGGGAGCAAAATGTAAATTTCGATTATTTATAACAGTAATATTTTTCTCCTTTTTATAGATAAAATATAGAAAAATTCAACGTCAGATTCTCAGCCTTATTCTAATGTGGCTTAAAAATTTTTTTAAACTATTTTTAACGTATAAAATATCAGTAATCATTGTAAAGTAATTTTAACCTAAAACTGAAGACAAAGTTTAAACATTTTTATCAAAAATAAAAGTGAGGTCTAAAAGTTTTTAAAATGCACATAGTGATAGAAAAAACATTCTAGTTTTTGAGATTATTTTTATAAAATTGCTGAGAGTTATTACATAAATTCAGTTGAATAAAATTATTTAATTTTCTTTTAAAAATCATAAATAAGTGCTAAATTTTCACTATGGAAATTAATAATAATTATCAAAGAGTAGATTTTGTAAAATTAATCGAGACATTAAAAACGTCACTTTCAGAAGAATCACCCAAAGCTTAAAAAAATTAATAAGCTTACTTGAAAAAAGTTAAAAACCTAAAAACGCATTTTTAATTCATAATTGCTACAGAGCATGAGAATCGTGGAAAATCTGGAAATAGTACGGAATTTGAAGAACCTTCTGGATATTTACCTATTTTTAAAGATTTTTAACAAAATTTTAATTTAAAATTACAAAATTTTTTGGTTCTGCTTATTAATTCTGAATTATATTAACCCTTTAAAGCCCGAATTTTTTTAGAAAAGTGCAATTTTCGTTATTTTTTTGAACTCTCATTTTTATTTTGTAAAACTAACTTCGGATTTGTAATCAGCGATCTCAAAACCCTCCAAGTGATCGTTTTCATTAGCTTAGCTTTATTTAATTTTCGATTTTGTAATTTTTTGTTATGTATCTTGTCATAAACATACTTTTTTTATTATTGTAAGAATTAAAAGATCGTTAATTCTGTTTTGCACTGTAAATTTTTCACAAAGTGGAATAAATTTGTAGGTGTTAGGTTTTTGAAAATCAAAAATATTTTAATTTTTGTCAAAGTTATTGACGTTTAAAATCAAAAGTGGTTTCGATCGAAACCGCTGAACGTTAAAGGGTTAATTTTAATTACCCAGATATTAATTAGTACGGTTCTGACAATAGTTTAGAGCAAACAAACAATTTTTTATTAACAATTGTAAATTAGAGTAGAGGTAAATAATGTAAAGTTTAGTAATTTTAGTTCAATTAGTTACTAATTAAGTTAATTACTGTTAATTTGTAGTTAACAGTTAATTACAAATTAATTAATTTTCAAGTCATAGTTTTTGTAAGATTTATCTCAACTGCCATAAGAGTCTATGTTGAATTACAAATTTATTTTCTTTTTTTAAGAAAAAACTACATGGTAAAAAAATCTGAAAAAATCATACACGTTTCTAAAATATTCTAAAGAACAAACTGTCAATTTTTTATAAGTTTCTCTCATTTTCTTAAATTGCAGATGACAATTTTTAATAAGTATTGTTGTAGCCATAGTTTAGGAACAGTAAATATTTTTTAATTCTGCAATGAAATTTGAATTTAGCGACTGTAAATAAACTTCTCGGACAAATTAATTTACATTGACTACAGCTTTAGTTTTTAAAATTACAGCTCTGCATATTGAATAAGATTTAGTATTTTTGCTTCCTCATACTCAGGAAGTATTGTAATACCAAAATTTTTCGACTTCGATTTTTTGGCATATCTTTATCTTATTTGACCTCAGGAGTTCAAAACTGACAATTTTACAAAATGTCATTCCGTATGTGTGAGTAAACATCACATTTTCATAAATATCTCCAAACTATGAAGAGCTTTTGGACTGAATTTTTTTTTAAATTGTAGGTCTTATCTGCGGACATAAAATGAGAGTACTTTGAGACAGATTAATAAAGTATAACTATATATTTTTTTGATTTTTAATTTTTCAAAAAAACGTTTTTTGCCCATAACTTTAAAAAAATGTAAGAACACCTATAAATGTTTTTCTTAAATTTTGTAGTTTTTTTAGACGCATCTTTTGAGCCCTCAATGAAAATTTTTCGTCCATATTCACCAGAGATATTAAACTTTTAAAAATCGAAAATTTTGGAAAATAAGACTTGAATATTTTGTTGAAAAATGTAGAAATAACTTTAAAACTATCATTATCATCTTGTAGGGCATTAAAAAAAGCTTCGATTGACCTATTTTTGAAGCTAATTCGATTAGAAATAAAAAAGTTTTATATTTTAGGAAACAAAAATTTTGATGGAAACTTAGAAAAATTTTTTTTTAATGTGGAACTTGAATTTTTAATCAAATAAAGAGAAAAATTATTACAGCAATTGAGAATATTTGTTCAAAATTTATATTTTATTTTTATTAACATCTCTATGAGGAAGCAAAGTGTTCATGAAAATGAAATGATCACCAAAATTATAACAAAAATATATAACTTGGCAGCGGTTTTTTTTTTGTTTATTGTATTTTTCATCACCTCCATCACTTGACACGGAATTGCCCACATATTTACTTCCGTTATTACTCAAGTTGCGTTAGATTTTTAAAAAAATTTTTCGAAAAAATAAACCAGCATCAGTCGTTTCTCAGTGAAAGCGATGATAAAAGATATTTATTTTTTCCGGCTTTTCTTTTTAATGTTCCATTGATCGTAACTGTGTGGCTAAACAGATATGCAGCAGGCATTTGAAGAGCGAGCGTTAAAGTTTCCTATCGAAGTAGCCTTTATAGATCCTGCATTAAGTTTACGTACTGGGTATCACATAAAACTGTCCGAAACGCACCCACACACGAACACACATGGAGACAGACACAAATGGTTTAGCGACCTGGAACTCTGGACAACCACGAAATACTGTGGAGAAACTATCCGTTATCGGCTGTAAAGTCCAACCTGTGCCCAGATCGGCTCGAATGCCCTGGATGCGTATATCACTATACCTACGCGTTGTCACATCCTCGCTCTTTTTTTGCCGCCTCCCCTCCAGCATCCTTGTGGACCGTTGCTTTCTTCCTCTGATCTATTATATATCGTATTTTTTAGCCAATTTTCCTTTTTCTCTCCACCCGCACATTTCTCCATTCGCAAGTCTGTCTCTTCTTCACCTTATTCCCCAACCCATCGCGTCTTCCACTTTCACCCTTCATTCCAACCCTCACCTAAACTCTATTCTCGAGGAGCAATTTCGCGGGTGAAATTCAACATGTGTGATTGTATTGTTCGACTTGGCGATTTCTCACCAAGGATTCTTGGTCGCACACCTGATTTATCACGCACACGTTATTAGCCACACCATTCAGTCTCACAGTTCCGTTTCAAGATCTCGCACGTTAATGAAATATCTTTGTCACTTGGTATGAATTTAATTTGAATTTTTGATTTATTAGTTTTGATGGCAAAATTATTTTGCTTATCACTACAGTATTCTACATAAAAAAAGGAATACTGATGGAATATTCCAATTATTATAATCTAAGAATATCCAATTAATATAATCTAGGAATGTTAAAATAACTTTTTTAACTTATTCAAATTTAGAGAGCAAATAGATACAAACTTCTAGAAAACGAATTAATTAACATTGAACTCCTTTGAAGTTAAGTTTAAAATCTCTTGTGATTCAAAATCGTTCCGAAGAAGAAGTTTACAAAAAAATTTTACATCATATATTAGGTAAGGTTTGCGGGATCTGTGATTACAAGTATAATGTCAGATTTTCAAAATTTTTTATTTTTATATATAAATAATTGAATTCTCGTAGAATCTACTAATAAAAATGGTTTTAAAAATGAATTTCAGTTAAAATTTTAGATTATACTTAAGTATTAAAAGAAATATAGAGCGAACTTTTTGGAAATAATTGAATTTTGAAATTAATATTTTTGAAAAAGTTTAATTGTATTTTTTAAATATAATTTGAAGTTTTTATTTTCTAAAATGCATTTAGTTACAGAATTTCGAAAGAATTAAAATTTCGTGAAATTAATTAATTAATTATTATTAAAAATAATAAATATGAAGTAAAATAGTAGTTACAAATTTTTGAAAATAATAATTGAATTGAAATAATGAAAATAATTTTGAAGATGTATAATATTCCTATAATTTAAAATAATGATTTTATTACTTGGTCATTTTTAATTATTATAAAATATGAAGCAATCGATAACTCCGAATCGAAGACTCGGAGTTATCGATATCTTCATGTTTTACAGTAAAAAAAAATTTAATAAACTGAAACTTCCAGTTGAAGACACGGAGTGATCGATTTCTTCATGTTTTACAGTAAAAAAAATTTAATAAACTAAAATTTCATTTATTGTAAAAAATAACACTAAAATTTATTATTTTAATCTCTTCAGGTGATACTTTAATCTGTAACACTTTTTAATACCTCACGATTTACTGTGTATAAAAATTATTTACAGTAAGACTTTTGACACTTTTGTATTCTTTCCACTAGTTTTTGTATAAATTTTAGATTTGAATTGCATTCGATATAAATTAAGAAAAAAATAATTTGGAACCAGTAGTAAATGTCCTTTGTAGTTGACAATCAATCACATGTGACATTATATTATTATCACTATTCATACTTTTAATTTGATCAATTTTCAAATAAATCGAAAGAAAGATATTTTTAAAAAAATCAAATTTTCGAAACTTCGTAATTTAACAAATATTTTATCAAATTAAAAAAAAAATGTAAATGTACACTTCTACTAATAATAGTAACATTGTGTCAGAGTTTCGAGAAAAATTTTTTTGACCTTTGAGTAATTTTGCCCCAGAAATATAACAATTTCTGCGAAAGAAAACCAAGATGCACGGAGAAAATTTGTTCCTTATATTTTACCGAATTCTTCAGTAAAGTTGGAATATAGTGGCATAACAGTAATTTTTAATAATTTTTAAATTATTTTTTCATGAATAATATTAAAAATTTAATGTCACATCTTTATTCCTTACAAATTAGTACTGTAAAAGTTAAAACAAAATCGAAACTGAACGTTTAATAAAAATTAAATTAAATTTTAACGTTTCTTTTGAACAGCTCCTTGATGGTCACTAACGTTTCAGGAACAGTTCGGTAAAACTTTCTTGACTTGACTCGAGTGTTAGTTTTCAGGAATAGTTCGGTAAAACTTCCTCGACTTGCTTGAATTGTTAGTTTTTAGGATTGAAATACTTTTTTAAATGCCTCGTAGTAAAAAAACTTTGACGTTAATAGTTAGATATTTTTAACTTATTTGTACTCATTAACTCATACTTAATAATTTCATTTATAGCAGAAACCGCTTCTGAAACGAAATTAAATAGAAAATTACTTTCGTATTTGTTCTTAAATAATCCAAAAACAAAAGTATTTGAAACTTTTAATTTTCGTGTCGACTCGAAGCAAAAGAATGAAAAACATAATAATTTAGTGATAATCACAGAAAAATTGTTTCTGCATACTTATCTAACAAGAGCAACGTAAATAATTAATGTAACTTACGTAACCAGAGTAAATTACGTAGCTATAGTAATTTACATAATTACAGCAAGTTACGTATGTTACGTAACCAGAGTAAATAACGTAAGTACAGTAACTTACGTAAAGGATCCAACAGACGTAAGTTACGTAACTACAATAACTTACGTAAAGAATTCACCTTACGTAAGTTACGTAACTAGAATAACATACGTAAAAAATTCACCTTATGTAAGTTACGTAACTAGAATAACTTACGTAATTTAACAATTTTACCTAACTTACGTAAATAATTAGGCTAATGCAACTGACGTAAGTAATATAACTTACGTAAAAATTAAACGTACGTAACTGACGTTAGTTGGATCCTTTACGTAAGTTACGTAAGTAAAATAACTTAAACAAATTACGAAAATAATCGAGTTTACGTAACTTACGTAAATAATCAATTTTACGTAACTTACGTATGTTATTTACGTAGAAGATCAAACTTACATAAGTCACGAAACTAGAAAAACTTACGCTAATTACGTATATGATAAAACTTATATGTAACTTACGTAAAGGATCAAACTTACGTAAGTTACGTTACTACAACACCTTACGCAATTAAAAGAATTTACGTAAGTTTTACCATTTACATAAGTTACTGTAGTTACGTTATTTAGTCTGGTTATGTAATTATAGTAATTTCCTTTAGTTATGTAAGTTACTATAGTTACGAAATTTACTCTGGTTGCGTAACTTACATTAATTACTTAAGTTGCTCTAGTTACGTAAGTCAGGGAAAACAATTTTTTGTGTTTGACACTAAATAATTATGTTCTTTAATCTTTTGTTTCGAGTTGTCACGAAACTAAATACACTTTATTAGTTTAGTTTCGTGTCGACATGAAATTAAAGTCACTTAGTTAATTTAGTTTCGTGCCATCTAGAAAACTAAAACGAAACTAAACTTTCGAGACGGTCCCTGATTTATAGTGACAATAACTCTAAAATTGATTATTTTAATCTTTTTTGATAAAAATTTGGGAACAATAAGAATTTTAATAAACTATTGTTTTATTACATAAAATACAAATTTAAACATTTTTCTTTATAACAATAAAAACATAATTTGAAACTATTTCATAAATTGACCTTAAATGTAGTTAGAAATTATTCAGTAGCATGGATTTAATATGGATGATTCTTTTATTTTATACAATTATTGTTTATTAATTTGAATCTTTCTCACAAGCGGTGAAATAAAATTCAGATTCATATATAAGGACAGTTGAAACTTTCTGAAGCAATAATGTAAAGCGTGCGATGTATGTATTAATGTATGCGTTTAGAATGTACTGTAGGCAGGTGTAATGTATAAGTATTTGTTCGTGAATAATTTTAGGGGGTTCAGGTAGTAATTAAAGTAGGTAGAGTGAGATTTACGGCAGTATTGCTATAGAACTACTGCAATAACATTATTTTTTATTTTTATTCTTCAAGTTTTACCGAACTATTCAGTAATTCAATGATTATAAATTTTACCGAACATTGTACCTTACGTTTTACTGAACTTTCAATAAAAATAAGTATAGTGAACACTTACCCTACGTTTTACCGAACTATACAATAAATACAAGTTTTACCGAACTCTGTGCCTTACGTTTTACCGAACTTTCAATAAAACTGAGTATAGTGTATGCTTACCCTACATTTTACCGAACTTTAAGTGAAGGGCTAATACATGTACCGTAAGATTTACTCTTTTTACATTATTTTTCAATGCAACTGCTTTTACAGTCCTGTTCCTTAAAAATTACAGTTTTGACACTTCATCCCAGTTTTACCGAACAAAGTTCGGTAAATTTTCAGGAATAAATTTTCTCCGTGTGTATAAAAAAGGGGGAGAGTATTAAAAAATTCCCAACTTATCAATTGTTTAGCAAATTGAAAAGCATGAAATAAGTAAAAAAAAAAAAATAAAAAATTATGATTTTGCAGGAAAAAAATTCTTTTCAGTTAAATGATTATACAGTGAGCAATATTTTCCGTTAATGAGCTTGTAAAATCCTCTGAAATAAATCTGCAGAAAATGAATGCTTGTTACTGTGGAAAAGTTTCTCATTCAACATGTACACATGCACTGTACATATATTGATGTGTGTATGTGAAAGTCTTTATTCGTGATACGCAATATAATGACGATGAAGAGCTTTTTATTCAAGACCCTATTATCATAAGCCGGAGTTGAGTGTTAGCTAGTTGTTTGAAGCAAGATGGAAAAGCCCTGGCTATTCTGTTGGAAGCTTATGTTTGATAATATATATGTATATATACAACAAACACACACTTAG
This sequence comes from Leptopilina drosophilae, assembly GCA_032873175.1. Classification (NCBI taxonomy): domain Eukaryota; kingdom Metazoa; phylum Arthropoda; class Insecta; order Hymenoptera; family Figitidae; genus Leptopilina; species Leptopilina drosophilae. The sequence goes on from CM065481.1 coordinate 52,708,735, forward strand.
TCTTCTTCCTACTTCGACGAAGGCATCTCTATATTGTGTGAATGTTTGTGTGCTCGTGTATGGGGAGGAGATGCAGTAGTCGTAGTGGTATGTACAGAGAACGTAAATACCATGATTGATGGGGCAGAAACAGCTCGTGAATCGTTGGCCTTTCTCGCACCTCGCATTTTCCTCAGAAGTTTACATGGTGCTACCACAATGAGTCCCACAGGACCCTCCTCAGGGTACTTAGCGCTTTCACTATATCTCGCTTCTCACTCACCATTGTTAGCATTGTTTGAGTATTCAATTCAACGTCAATGTCTATCATCCTCCCTGTGAAATTCTTTTCCAAAGTACTCGAAAAATACTTTCACTTGTAGAGTGCTCGCGTGATTTCATATTTAATGGAAAATTTTCAAAACTCTTTCCTGCTTTTCTTTTTAATTATTTTCAAATCTATTACAGGCTCAAAATGTCTGAAGTTTGCTACTAATTTTTCAATGGAGAGATTTTTATATCTCACATCAATAATTTTATAGTATTTTCGTGTCAAAAAATATAACCCCAAAAGTGTTTCCAAAATTTCAATTTTTTAACACTTACTGTTAAAAACAGTGACAGTAGTTGTTTTAAACAATTTTTAAGCATCAAACTTTTGAAAACAATTTCCACCGTTTTATTTTATCGCTTTTGATAAAATTTAGTATGCGAGTAAAAATTTGAATATTCACGCTTTCAAACAAATAATATTTGTTAGATTTTAATCATAATTTGTTTAAAGTAGCAACAATTGTTATAAACAAATAGAAATAAACTAAACTTCTCCGACTAATTTCGTACTTTTTCTGGTCAACTAGTTCTCTACTTTATTGTGAGTATTTAAAAAAAGTCTGTATGTTTTAAAAATATTTCTTATTTGTTCTAAACAATTTAAAACAGAAAAAATTTACTACTCAAATCTTTTTTTTCGTTCCCGACTAATTTCTATTAAAAAATAATTATTAAAAATATATTTAATATAGAAATATATTTAATATATATTATATATTTAATATATTATATATTTAATATAGAAAATTTTCTATATATTTAATATAGAAAATTTTCTATATATTTAATATAGAAAATATATTTATTAAGAATACATTATTAAAATCAGGGACTTACACGAACACGAAAAAACACGAAAATTCGTGTCGTGCCCGTGTCGTGCCTTGACACGACACAAAGTTCGCTTGGTAATTCGTGCCGTGCCTTGGCACGACACAAAGTTTGCTTGGTAATTCGTGCCGTGCCAAGGCACGACACAAATGCAAATTTGTAATTCGTGTCGTGTCAAGGCACGTTTTAAAGACACGCATGAAATACTGTGTAGAATCTTGCAAGCGTTATTTGTGTTTTTTTAGGCACGACACGAATTACGAAACGAACTTTGTATCGTGCCTTGGCACGGCACGAATTACCAAGCGAACTTTGTGTCGTGCCTAGGCACGGCACGAATTACAAAGCGTTATTTGTGTCGCGTCAAGGCACGACACGGGCACGACACATATTTTTCGTGAAGGTCCCTGATTAAAATACTAAAAAATAATGTCAATTTGATATTTTTAGTGACTTTTTCAATAACAAAATAGAAAATTAACGAAAAATTAATTGTTATAAATAATTAATAATGTATTTAAGTTGTTTCACGAAACTATAACTTTAAGTGGATTTTTCTAAATTATTTTATGAAGGGAATGAAGACTAAATGTGCCACGTTATCCATTTGTTAATTAAGATTATTTAAACAATAAGATTATGGGTGTCTAAATGATTTTACATTAAGAGGGACTAAAAGCTAACGATTTATAATGATATATTTTATACCACAGAAGCTTTACTTCATTATAAAAAGTCATATGTTTGACATTTATTTATAATTGTTTGTACTAAAGTTTTTAAAAAATACGAAATTTAAGTAAATTTTTAGTGTTTTAATAATGTATTCTTATTAAATATATTTTCTAAGAAATAATAATTACTCGGAAACGAAAAATAAAAGATTTGAGTAATAAATATTATTTCCTTTAAAATGTTTATAACAAATAAGAAGCATTTTTTAATTTATATTTTATTGCTGGAAAATATTTGGTGTAAGTTACTTTAAAATCATAAAAATATTAATAACTTTTGACAAATTGCCAATTGAAGATAAACAGCAACAGGTAAAGGTGTAAAGCTATCGTTTTTTCTTTAACTATTTTCTTCAACAGTATTAATGAATCTTGAAACTTTAATTTATGTGTTAATATTTATCAATAAAAGTATAAATAATTGTTATAAACAAAGTACATATTAACAATATGTGAACATAGAAAATCGCTTTTCTTCTAATGTCTTTTTTTAGGGTTATTACCTGATGAAACTTTCAGGTTAAAATATCTCAAAACCTTGACGTTATCATTCCATTTAAACATTTGAATTGTTTTCCATTTCTGAATTTTCAAAAAGAAATTTATTATTTTTTCTATAAATTCAATGTGTCTTTAAAATATTTCGAAAAAGTGAGTTGCAAATAAATATTATTACAAGGTCAAATAATGTGGGCCATAAAGAATTACTATCATTAGTACAGTTTTTCAAAATTTAAAAATGGACAAATAATGTCAGATAATTTTTTATCAAAACGAACATTTTTTTTACAATCTTTGACATAAACTGCATACCAGTAATAGAATAAACATCACTAGCTTAAGAGGTAAAAAATTTGGAACTTTAATTTTTTTGTAAATATTAAAAATAATAATAACAGTAATAAATTAATTTTACCATAGTTAAATTGTTATTGAAAGTTTAGTTATTAAGCTCGAAAATTCTGTACGGAAATATTTTTTAGAAGTTCTCTTTAAGTTTCACCACAGATAACATATTTCGTTGCAACCGTTTATTCATTGTTTATGTTTTTAATGCACTTTGAACTACATTTTCGTCGTGTTTAATTAATTTTATTAAATAAACACGACAAATTTTGTAAAATAAGAAGGTTAGTTTAAATAGAAAACAAGTGAATTTCACAAAATATTCAATAGATTTTTTGCCCTGGCCTTTTTACACCGAAGACCAGTTATTAAAAAAGCAAAAATAAATTTTTAATTCAGTTCAATTTCCAAAAATTAACATTGTATACGTTTTCGGTATGCTTTTCTCCTTATGTACAAACATTTACTTTTATTATTCGTTCACTTAATCAGATTGTAATATGTTTGAAAAGTTCACCAAAATGTTTTCAAAAAAGCAACAAAACATTAAAATTACAATAAAAACAATATTAATCTAGGTACAACATTCAAACTAGATTCAAAAGTTGCGTATTACCTAATAGTATTTATGTTCTAAACAGCTGATAAATCGGATTAATAGTTTTTAAATAATACTCAAATGGCTTTTTTACCCCACTCTACCCTAATTATTATTTATCATATGTTGATTTATATAAAATCTTTGATTAATTGACAATTATTTTTTCATACTACTTTTCTATAAATTTTGTATCTTGAAAATTTCTTGTTTTTTTCGTCAAAATATTTCTTTTAAATAATTCTTATTTCTTAACGATGTTAATGTATAAAATATTTGATTGGAGTAGAAAGAATGAATAAATATACAATGAAATAATCATTCATTTTTAATGTCGAAACTATATGATTGCAAATATCTTGCAAAATATTAAAAATTTTATAAAACTTTTCAGCTCATTTATTTAGGGCCCTAAACACTATCAAATTATAAACTATAAGCAAAGTTCAAACTAATTAAATTAATTTCAATGTTTTGAATCTGAAAAACAAACAAAAATTTTTTGCAATATTTCAAGCACTCGAAATAAAAAATTCCGAGCATAATGTTGATTTTATCATATTTAAGTTAAAATAAAATTTGCATTGTACCATTTTACGAACAAAAATATTAAAAAAAATAACAATTTCTGTTTGTTTTGTTTTTTAATACTTGCACATAATTCTATTTCAGAATTATTTTTTATCTGTTAAACTGATATATGTTCGTCATGTCATGTTTTTTTGATAAACAAAAAAATGAAATCGTATTTCATTTGATTTTTATTCACTTCCTCCTTTTTAAAATAAATGTAATTTATAATATATTATAATTTGAATTTGTTAGTACTATAATGTACTGCATGAATAAACATAAATTTGTTAATTATTGTTTTTGACGAATTGTTCTTTAACCCATTTAGTCCCAAATGTCCGTTTTTTTTAGTACAAGTTCGAGCATCCCGTTCTACGAGTTCTGGTTTTAAAAAAAATCGGGACAAAGGTTTTTTTATGGATTTGAGTGTCCTCTTTCAGAATCTGGAAAAAAATTTCAATTTCAACTTAATGATAAAAAGTTATAATTGTTTAAACAAAAAAAAACCCGTTTTTTAGTGTTTTTTTTTTCTTTAAATGGAGATTATTTAATTGAAATCGGCTTGGGAAAAATCTGGAACATCAAAATATCGCGTCCAAAATGTTAGGACTATCAAATAGTCATACTGCCAAAAACAATTTTTTACAAATTTCAAAATGGCGCCTCAATAATGGCCGCCAAAATATGCAAATTTGGAAAAATAATTTTAAAAAATTTTAACTCTACATTTTTTTTACTTTTATGCTTCATTTAAATAAAATAATGCTGCTTCAATAAAAAATATTGTTATTTGATGTTATTTAACAATATTATAAACAATTATTATAAACAATTTGAAAACTATGAGTCAAAGTGGATGTAAAAAATTTATTTTCATCAATTCTCTTTTTTGGGGAGGTAAAAATGGATATAGAAAGTAAAAAATTTAATTCAAAATTGTTTTGCAATGTGTAAGAATGTTATAAACAATTTTTATAAACAATTTTGCAAAAAATGAAATAGAATAGTAGAATTTTATTTTTTTAATTTTATTATGCTCTCTGGTTATCAAAATGTTGCATAAGGATTAAACTTCCATTTAACATTATTCAGCAATTTTTAACAATGTTATAAACAATTTTTATAAACAATTTTCATAGAAAAAGAAGTTTAGAGTGAAAAGAAATATTTTTTTCACTATTCACTTGGTTTGTCATTAGAATAGATATTTAAAAGACAAATCTTTGTCTGTAATTATTTAAAATTTTTTTACAATGTTATAAACAATTTTTATAAACAATTTTTATAAAAAAAGATGTTCAGAGTGGACAAAAATATTCTTTTCTTCACTACTAACCTTCTTTTGTCATTAAAAGTGGAAACTAAAGTATCTATTGTTTATAAAAAATTTGTAAACAATGTATAAAAATGTTGTAAACAATTCTTACAAACAATTTGCTAAATATGAAGTAGGATCATGGAAAAAAAGCATTTTTTTATTATATAATACCTTCTTGTAATCAAATTCTTTGTTATAGATATAATCTTTCATTTAACATTATTCAGAAATTTTTAACAATTTTATAAACAATTTTTATAAACAATTGTCATAGAAAAATCAGTTTAGGGTGGAAAAAAAATGTTGATTTTCTTTATTTGTATGTTCGTCATTAGAATAGATATTTAAATGACAAATCTTTGTCTGGAATTATTTAAAAAATTTTTACAATGTTATAAACAATTTTTATAAAAAAAGATGTTCAGAGAAGAAACAAATTTTTTCTTTACTACTAACTTATTCTAACATTAAAATGAAAACTGATGATTCAACCGTTTATCCAAAATTTATAAACAATTTTTAAAATTGTTTATAAAAATTGTTTATAACATTGTTTAAAATTGCTGAATAATGTTAAACGAAAGATTATATCTATAACAAAGAATTTGATTACAAGAAGGTATTATATAATAAAAAAATGCTTTTTTTCCATGATGGTACTTCATTATTTAGCAAATTGTTTATAAGAATTGTTTACAACATTTTTATACATTGTTTACAAATTTTTTATAAACAATAGATACTTTAGTTTCCACTTTTAATGACCAAAGAAAGTTAGTAGTGAAGAAAAGAATATTTTTGTCCACTCTGAACATCTTTTTTTATAAAAATTGTTTATAAAAATTGTTTATAACATTCTTAAACATTGCAAAATAATTTTGAATTAAATTGTGTACATTCAATATCCATTTTTATTTTTCTCCAAAAAGAGAATTGATGAAAATAAATTTTTTACATACACTTTGGCTCATCGTTTTCAAATTGTTTATAATAATTGTTTATAATATTGTTAAATAACATCAAATAATAATATTTTTTATTGAAGCAGCATTATTTTATTTAAATGAAGCATAAAAGTAAAAAAAATTTGGAGTTAAAATTTTTTAAAATTATTTTTCCAAATTTGCATATTTTGGCGGCCATTATTGAGGCGCCATTTTGAAATTTGTAAAAAATTGTTTTTGGCAGTATGACTATTTGATAGTCCTAACATTTTGGACGCGATATTTTGATGTTCCAGATTTTTCCCAAACCGATTTCAATTAAATAATCTCCATTTAAAGAAAAAAAAAACATTAAAAAAACGGGTTTTTTTTTTGTTTAAACAATTATAACTTTTTATCATTAAGTTGAAATTGAAATTTTTTTCCAGATTCTGAAATAGGACACTCAAATCCATAAAAAAACCTTTGTCCCGATTTTTTTTAAAACCAGAACTCGTAGAACGGGAAGTTCGAACTTGTACTAAAAAAAACGGACATTTGGGACTAAATGGGTTAAAGAAACTTTTAATGTAATTAATTAACTGTTTAAAAAAAAATACAATAGATTTTTTATTATTAAAGGTGAAAGAATTTAACAATTATTGTTAAATAATTGTTAACAATTGTTAAATTCTTTCACCTTTAATATTAATACTACCGAATGATAAATTCACTTTCTTCAGATTTTTTATTAGTTTATTATATTTTGTATACTTTGCAATTCGTAATTTTTTCAAATTTCTAATTAACCAATTTATTATTATTCATAATTGTTACATAAAATTAACATTTTTCAACATTGTTAATTGTATAGGTATAATAACAATTTTTTTGAATCTTATTTTTTTATAATTTTCTCCTTACTTTCTAAATCTGAATTAGTAATTTTCTTCTAATGCAATAGTGTGAATTCGTTTACCAAATGAATTAATAACAGTTTTCACTAATTTTTAGTAGTTTTCTACAAATTGCTAGTAGACATTACTAATTCATTAGTAAGTTAGCTTATTAATTTGAAATGATGTAAAAAATATGACTCACAAATTAAATTAGTAATTTTCTACTAGCAATTAGTAGAAAACTACTTATTCAGATTTAGAGAGTTCCAAAATTGTATTTTAATTGATGTTTTATTTGTCCTATTAATATTAATTTACAGATAATTAATTGAATGTTCGAGAAAAGAAAAGGTTTCTTAAGAAAAAGTTTTTAAAAATTGTCAAAAAGACCAAAAGTAATTGGTTAACATCTGCTAATTGGTTCGTTAACATATCTTATTACAAGATATTAATTACATTGAAAACAATTGCAACATTCATTAATAATGAAATTAATTGTTGTCCTTGAAAGCATTGTAACAATCATACTCGTTACATTGCCTGCTTTTAGAACTGTAAGAATTTCTGCCGATGAACGAGAAGATGAGTATTTCAAATTACAAACTGTACGACTTAACATAAGTCGTACTTGTAATTATAATTTTGCACCGATATTTAGAGATTATGTTCTGGACGAATTTGAAATGTATGATTTTGCTAAATATTTTATTCGAAATGATAAAACACCACATTGGAGCGCATCGCGTGTATTGATAAATCCAGAATTATATAAATTATTGCGATTTCACAAACATGTCGACACAATTCCTTCAAATGCAGATGAAATGATTAAACATCTAACCGAACTTAAACAGTTAAGATATTCTAATTCACCTAATGTTAATATTGTGCAAATATGTTTCGATTACATGGGAGAACAGTTACATGAACTAATTTCATTGGAGAATTATTTTGCTTTACGGATTTTAGAAAAAGATTATAATCAACTTGGACACGAAAATATGGCATGTTGGGAAATGAAAAAGGCACTGTTTAGTTTGGCACTTCGGCAGTACATTCCAATGAATCCTTACTCTTTTTCTCCAATATATTGCAAAGCGAAACATTTAAGACCTAAGAGCTTCATTCTCAATTTTGGGGAAAACAGTCATTTTCAAACCGATAACTTCTGGTTATGCAGTAGCAAAGACTTTTTTCCAGAACAACTCTCAGAGTCTTCTATAGAAAGTATGAATAACCACACTTTATATTGGATTTTTTACTCAATTCAGATTAATGACCCGAAACAGTTAATATATTTGGAGGATGTCATAAAAAGTAATAATGAAAAGCTCTACTTTCTTCTTCCTCAAACAATGTTTACAATACCAAATGTTCCAGAAGTTTATAATACAGACAATGGATTAGCTGTTTTTTTAAATATAAAAACATCGCATTATCGTAAGACTTCGATTTGGCTTGCAAACACAGCGAATCAAATTGAACTATATAAAAAGAAGATAGATGATTATATGAAGGAATTTTTCAAGATTTTAGATGACGAAGAGCTTGATTTTCTAAACGAGTGGTCTACACAAAATGATAAATGAGTGGAAAGTAAAGAAATGTATTTAATACAATTGTTTTAATCTTATGTATCAGATTATTGTTTAACAATTGTAATAATTATTTAATTAACTATGAAAATAATTGTGAATAAAGAAAATAAAATCGATTTAATCTTTATTTATAGAAGTCTAATTTATTTTCCTTTTCGTTAAAACAAATTGTTATCTGATTTTGTAAATTGTAAGATAACAATTTTTATTAATTAAGTAAATAAAAATTCGCTCTTGATTTTCTAAATGCGAGTTAAAGATACATAAAACCTATTGCTTTAGTTTTAAATTAAAAAATTCTCATCTACTTAACTTTCTGAAAGAAGCAATAAAATATTTTTTCTTGAATCTCTGTTTTCGTTTATGTTGAAATAAAGCTTTACATATTAAAATTAACTCTTTGACACATTGATAAGTGAGAACGTAAGTTTTCTGAATTTTCAAGATCGTTTATAGATTAAAATTCAAAGAAAAAATTTTTATATTAAATAATATTGCAGTGAAAGGAAAAGAAAACTTTTTAGTAATTATAAAACATGTGAATTATAACAAATCATGATTAAGAACATACGTTTCACAGGAACTGGAAATTAAAATAAACAAAAGAACAATTAAAATTATATTATAAACTAAATCCGGAACAATTATAATTATTAGCAAATTGAAATCATGTTTTGAAAAATTAACAATTTTATAAATAATTAATTATAAAAGAAAATTCAATTTTTCCCCCTTTTTATCATTTTACATTTTTAATTTTTATTTCTTGTATTTCCAAATAAATTTCTCGTCTTTAAATTCGTTTCCCATAGTTATTCATAATTTTACGGAAAGAATAGATTTTCTAATAAATATTCTAGCTAGGTCACGTAATCTGTGCTATAAAAAAATTATTTTCTTTTTAACAGTTTTTTACTTAAATTGAAACAAATTGCAGATAATTTTTTATCAGTTGGAAATAATTTTTTCCATATAAGCTGCATATCAATATAGAAGAAAAATAAAAATTTTTGAATCCAGATGTTCGTTACATAAACATTTCGCTTCCTCTTTACGATCATCAAAAAAATTTGGTTCCTCGTGAAGGAAGAAGTTTAACAAGTATACTAGCAACAAATCGCGCGCTGAAGCACGCGGCTAACTTCTTACTAACTTTTTAAATAAAATTAGCAATTTTAAAAATAGTAAAATTTGAAAATTTTCTAATTCAAATTCTTGTTGAAAATACTAAAAATAATTCAATTTTGTAGTATTTAAAAATAATTGCAAACATTCCCAATTATCTTTCTAAATGACAAAATTCTTCTCCAAAGTTCAATTATTTTCAGAAATTTTTCTAATTTTAATGATTTTCAATATCTACGATTTTAATAAAATGATTCCCAAAACGAATTCAATTATTTAAAAAAAATTTAATTTGCAATTTTAGAAAATGACAATTTTGAATGAATGAATTAAATAATAAAAATTTTAGAGGAATTCTACTATTTACAAATTTTTTTATAAATTTCTTCTCAATAATTCAATTATTTTAATGAAGAATAACATTTTTTTGAGCGGGAATTCAATTATTTTTATAAACAATAAAAATCATCACAAAATTTCAATTATTTTTGGTACAATGCTAATGGGATTTCTCCAAAAATGTAATTATTATTAAAATTAATTTTCAAAGATTTTAATGAAATAATTTTTAACAATTCGATTTAATAATTTTTTAAAATTAAATGCTTAATTTGAAATATTAAGAAAGAGGATTATTATAAAAACTTGAAAGAAACTATTCATATAGAATTTAATTGCTTTGAAAAATTGTAATTAAAATGATTAAAGAAGGTCCATTGTTCTAAAGAAACTGAAAGAAATTCTTCAAACGGATTTAATAAAAATTATGTAAAATTTTAATAAAATTCTTCCCGAAGAAATTCAATTAGTATCAAATTTTTTGAAAAAATTCTTTGCAATAATTCAATGATTTGCAATTTTTTTCAGAATAATTCACTTGTTTTCATAAACAATAAAATTCTTCGAAAAAATTCAATGATTATCAAATTTTGTGATGAAATTCTTTGCAAGAATTCAATCATTTGCAAATGTTTTATAAATTTTTTCGCAATAATTCAATTATTTAACAAAACTTTTAATAAAATTCATTGCAAAAATTCAATTATTTTAAAAAAGTTTGATAAAATTCTTCGAATCAATTCAATTAGTTTAAATAATTTTCAAAAAAATTCGCGGCAAAAATTTCAATTATTTTCAAAAATTTTCCTCAATTCAATGATTTTTATGATATCTACTAAAATTATTCAAAAGAATTCAATTATAAAAAATTTTATTGAAATTCTGCGCAAACATTTAATTACATTCATAAAATAATTAAAATTTCACAAGGAATTCAATTATTTTCATATAAATAAAAAATTTTTTTAAAGGAATTCAATTTTTATTTATATAAAAAATAATTTAAAATTCTAGAAAATAGTAATTTACTTAAAATTTTTCTTCTTTTTCTAAAACAAAACGACAATTTTCTTTAAAAAATTGTGATTCAAAAAGAAAATAATGGAAAATAAATAAATTTTCTATTTCTTAATCACAGTTGTTTAATAATTTTTATAATTTTTTTAGAAGTAAAGAACAAAAATAATTTCAATTTGACAAAACATAATATTTAACAAAATTTTAGTCTTTTAATGATAAGAAGTAAAAAAAATCTGATGATTTCTATTTTCTATCTAAAGTTAACAAAAAACAAAAGTATAAACAAAAGACAACTTCAGAGTGTGAGGGACAGGAAAAGTGAATGAAAGAATGAAAGAACATTCAAATTAATATAGTTAATTTAATTTTCAAGTAATTTTTTTTACAACTTAACATTTATAAAATCAAGTTTATTCGTCTGAATGGAGAGAATAAAATTTATTAAATCTACAGTAATATGATTTGAAATAAAATAAAAAAAAATTTTATAAAAAAGTGAATTCTTTAACTTTAATTATAGTTAAAATAAAAAAAAATAAATAATAAATTTCAATACAATATATACTTTTATATACATCAATTGACTCGTCTTTTAAAAATTTCGTCTGGCATAATATTATATTTTCTATACTTGCCGGAATAAAACAAAAAATAGTAATAGAATATAGATGAAATAAAACAGTAGTAAAAAATTTGTTTTCAATTTTTTTGCAGTAGAAAATTAATTACTTTTCAATTTGTTGAATAGCTTTGTGTCTACTTAATGTCATTATTGGGCGAGGAATGTCGAATGGATAATCTCGATAGTTTGGTCAAAGGCAGGCAACCGATGCTAAGTGCGTTATGTTAACGAGTTGAGGCTCGATTGATATTAGGTGGTTGCTTTGTCCAGGAATTTGCTAATGTGGCCTTCAATTTCAACCGAAAATTAAGTTAACTTTTCCAACGTGTGGTATTTGCATACACAAAATTATTCACCAAAATCTAATTTTTTATTAATTAAATTATTTTACATTATGTATTCAAAAATGTTTGAAGCAAATAATGCCAAATTTTTACATACGACAAAGTAATAATAGCAACATTATAATTTTTCACATATGTAACAAGGATGAAATTATAATTTTTCAAAAATGAAAGTTTTAAATATTGGTTTTCAATTATTAAAAATTTGAACTTTTAATTTTTTTTGAGATACAGGGTTAATTTTCATTCAACAATTATCTATTGTTTTGTAAAATAATTTCAGTAACAATTATTATAGCAGTGTATTATTGTCAAATTCTTTAAGCCTTTTTGTAATTTTTTACCAGTATTTTTTTTAACTTTTCAGTTTTCCTGAAAGTAGAAAAAGTCGAAATTTAAGTCGAGTAAATTCGATTTTTGCAGTACTTAGAATTTCCAGTGTTAAAAATTAGTTAACAAGTAAATTGCTTTTTGAGTTAGTGAAAATAATCAGTTTCAAATTCAATGAATAATGTATTAAAAAACTTTTTACTTCTGTTATTTTTTTTTACTTCTTTTTGCTTCCAGTAATTTTTCAAATTCATTTTTATTATTTTACTACCAGTAATTTTTAAAAAATTTTAGTCAGTTGTAGAGAAAAATTTTGTTTACACAAATTTACTTTATTTCACATTCGTATAATTTTTTTATACCACTAAGTCTGTCAGACTAATTTCATTGATAATTTATGTTAGATTCTTATAAAAACAAGTGAATTATTAATTATTTATAATTACTATTATTAATTATAGGCAATAATTTTTTTTTTTTTGAAAAAGTTGAAATTCTCGAAAACAAAATTTCTGAAAATAAAAAAGTATTGAAAATTTGAAATAGTAAAAAATTTATAATATTTACTATTACAAAAAGAAATTTTGATTTATGAAAGCGATCTATTTTCATTGGTTTTTTTTTATAAATTTTAACAAACGCTTATTTTTAAATGCAACTTCCCTAATTATCTTCATTATTTTCAATTATCTTCATATTAATTTAAAAAAATTATTAATGTTATTATATAATTCATTATTTCTTTTGTTTCTAAGCAATTAGCATTTTGTAATAAACATTTTAGATAATTAACAAATGTAAATTCTGCAAAATATTTTCCTTTCTTAATATGAAAAAAACTTAATTGCTGTATAAAATTTTGACTTCTTCCTGACCAAAAAAAAAAATATTCTGATTTACTCTAAAAATTATTAGATACTCCAAAAAATGTTCTATTTCAATTATTTACGTATTTCTTTAATTGTCAAATTATTCGAAAACATCAATAACTTCGTTTCTAAATAAATATTTTCTTATTATTATTTTCCTACAGAAATGGATTCTTTTTAATAATTTTTGAAAAAAGTTCTTTGAGAATTTTAAAATCCATTTGTTTACATATCAATTCTACGAAATTTAAATTATTCAGAATTTCTTCAATTGAATATGTATTAAAAAATAACTATTTTAAATAATTTCACAAAAAAATCCAATTAAACCTTTTTCAAATAAATAATTCTACAGGATTGTTAATTATTTGTAAGAAAAATACAAATTTTCAAAGAATTTAGTTTGAAAGCTTTTTAATATTTTATTATTTCCTAAAATCCATGCAATAATGCTTTTAATATTTATTATTATCTAAAGGTATAACTGAAATTCATTTTGAAATTAATTTTTATTATAAAATTCAATAATTTCAATGCAACAATAAATAATTTATTGCATAATTAAAATTTCTTAAAATTGAATTCTTACAAAGAATTTCATCACAATATTTTTAAATAATTAATTTTTTTAACGATTTTGCATAAATTATTATTTAAGTATTTTTTTCGATGAATTCGATTAAAATTGTTTTACAAATAATGAAAACTCTGCGATGAGTTTTATTTATGAAAATAATTGAATTCCTACAAGGAATTTTATTATTTATGAAAATAATTATATTATTGCGAAGAAATTTATAAAAATTTAGTAAATAATTGATTTCATATATGAAATTAAGGAAAATTTTTGAAAATAATTGAAATCTTGACGAGAATATTAAAAAAATTCTTTTACATAATTGAATTTCTGCAACGAATGTTATTACTTTTGAAAATAATTGAATTTATTCAATCAGTTATAATTTTTCCAAAATGCAATTTATTATTGGAAGGCTTAAAATTTAAATTTTGTCCAAAGTTAGCAAAGCAGTAAAAATTTTTTGTCAGAATTGTGTTTGGTTTTTATGTTAATTGCAACAGCAATTTGTCGTAACAAATTTACTAAATCATTCATAAAGTAGAATACTAGGAGAAGTTTTTAGTTTTAGTTTTTTTAGCTGTTACCTATAATAAATTTAAAATATAACATTTTTGGAAATTTTGCATAAATTTTTGGAAGAATTCTTTAAATTGATTATCTTTAGATAATCGAATTCTTTTGAATAATAATAATAAATTAAATACTTTGTTTGACAGGCGTGACATTTGCTACTTATTTACATTATTTATAAAAAAATATGAAATATATATTTCATAAAATTCAATAATTTTTTTAATTTTTAAATAAAAAATTATTCCAAAATAATTGATAAAAAATAATTTTTCTTAATTGTTTTTCAAAAATTAAAACTTTTAAAAAAATTAATTTGAAATCTGTATAGTGTACTTACTGTTAAAAAATAAAATCTTTTTCAAAACTGAAGAATAACATTCTGAATTTTCTTTTGAATTCTAAAAATTGAATATTATTCCAGCACTTTTGACAAAATTCCCTGACTTTCTCCTGATTTCCCTGAATAAATTTAGAATAATAGTGATTTTGTGTGGAATTCTCCTGAAAAATTAAATTTTTGAATGTTAATGACATGAAAATAATATTAACGGAATAGAAATTTAAGTTTTATTTTCATGTGGCATGTAATGTAAAAATTACATTATTGTTGTATATATGTTAAAAGTCAAATAAAAAATTTCACTTTTGCGCTTTTTGCGAGTAGGTAGTAATTTTTGAAATTTATTTTACAAATTTTTTTCACTTCAGTAATAAAGTTTTTTTCAGTCAAACATTCTTCATTTACTCAATGTTCGATTTTCTGTCAGGTTATTAGTAATTCCCACAGTAGATGTTGGTTAATTAAAAATATAGAAGTCTTTATAGATTTGTACAATTAAAAAAATTTTTACATATTCAGCTGTCAATTAAAACAAAAATTTTTCCATTATAACCAGTTCCTTTATAATTAAAAAAAACTTCTATTTATGAAATACCAAAACATATACAATATTGTTTTCAAAAGGTTTCTTTAAATTGAAGAATTTTTAGCACATCGAAAGAGGGGGGATTTTTTTTTTAAAAAACTCACACATCTATTGTTTTGCTTCATCTTTAATTAAAAATACATTTATTTAATTTCATTGTAACGAAAAAGAAAATATAACTCATCGCTAATTGGTGTATGCGTCTATAGAGGTAATTGTATAGCATTTTACAGATTGTATTTCAACATTCGAGTGGTTCCAGTAATTTGAGTGTTCTATCAAATTAGGAAATTCTATTCATTTTGAAACGAAGTTTATCTGGCAAATACTCGAGCTCGTTTATATCAGGCAATTTTTTTTTCAACACAATTTATCGTCTGAATGAAGAGAGAGTAATGAATCAAGCGGTTATTATTAACTCGTAAAGAACTAGCTCCAGTTTATAGTGGCGTTCATAAAACCTGTTTCGCGTCAAAATTGTTTTCATCATATAGTTGAGCGAGAGAGAAAGAGAGAATAAGGGAGTGTAAAAGAGAGAATGAGAGAGAGAGAGAGAGAGAGAAAGGGGTTGGACGGGAATAAACGCTCATTGTTGGACGACATAATTGAAGCGGTAGTGCAGCCAATCATTATGCCAACTACGTGCAGTCTGTCACGAATTGGGGCAAACCGAAATCAAGCCAAATCAAACCTTACTAAATTGCAGAGCACACGGCCTCGACACAGTCCCAAGGTAATGAGCCAGGTTGATTGTTGTATCGAATTTCACTGGACTTCCAATATCTCTAAGACCCCACCTATACACACGATCAGTTTTGCAGGATCAATTTTTCTCGTTGAATTTCTTTTATTGTATTTTCTCTTATATTTCCTTCGCAGTTCGAAGGAAAATAAATTTCCTTCTCTGAACCAGAAACTTGATTGTAGGAGAAGAAAATTCTTCTTTTTTTCTGACTCGATTTTTTCTAAAGCAAAAAATTTAGAGAATATAGTCTTCCTTTACTATTTAGTATACACTAGTTGTTAAAAATCTGTCTTCAACTTTAAACGAAAAATATTGAAACGATTTTATTTCAATCTCGCAAAGTTTTTAGTGATCTCAATCTAAATAAAAATATTCACACTTTTGCAAATAAAAAGTATATGGGTGAATTTTCTAAAAGTGACATTTTTTATGTCTCGATTAATTTTACAAAATCTACTATTTAATAATTATAATCAATTTCCATAGTGAAAATTTAGCACTTATTTATCATTTTTAAAAGAAAATTAAATAATTTTATTCAACTTAATTTACGTAATAACTAAATTACTTTCATCTCCGAAGCCTCTTCAACATGTCTCCAATAGGACTTTTACAATAAAATTAAATTTTCATGGTTTTTTTTTCAAATTCTCAGAAATGTTTTAAAAATATTGTCAGAAAGTATAATGTTTTTTCTATCATTATGTGCATTTTAAAAATTTGTAGACCTCACTTTTATTTTTGATAAAAATGTTTAAACTTTATCTTCAGTTTTAGGTTAAAATTACTTTACAATGATTACTGACATTTTATACTTTAAAAATATCTTAAACAAAATTTTAATGCACATTAAAATAAAGCTGAGAATCTAAAGTTAAATTTTCCTATATTTTATCTAAAAAAAGGAGAAAAATTATTGCTGTTATAAATAATCGAAATTTACATTTTTCTCCGAGTAAAAATTAATTTCATCTCCGAGGCCTTTCTTTTTAATAAATAACTGAATGTAGAAGTAAATTTAACAGAATATTTCGATGGTAATATAAAATGAGGGTGTGAGACTTGTATGTTTTACTAAAAAACATATTTTAATTGCGCCCTAGTGAATACAAATATTAAAGAAAATTTATTTTTCATCTCCGAAGCCTTTTCCTTGAAAATTCTAGTTTTTCTATTGTTTTTAGTATTTACCTGCATTGCTTTGAAAAAATTAACCCAAATTACCATTAAATCAAATACAGGCTTCGCACTCCATTATGAGTTTAAAAAAAGTAGAAAAAAAGTAGCCTCGATGACAAAAAAAAGTAGGAAATAGTAGCCTTGGTGAAAAAAAAGAATTAAAGGATTTCATTCAAACTTTTTAAAAAATCGAATTTTCAAAGTATTTTAATTTAATAATTGATAAATAATTAAATCTTATAAGGAATCACATTCTAATTTACTCACGTTTCTTAGTGCGAAAATTAATAATTAAAAATTTTATTAGTTAATTTAAAAAAAATACACAACTCAAATTTTTTAATAAAATTGAATTTTCGCAGTTTTTTGAAAATTTTGAAAAATAAGATTTTTTAATTCTGTTATTTCAAGATAATTGAATTTTTATGAACAAATAATTGAAAATCTTTCGATGTAATTGAAATTTCTTTACATTCTATTAAAAATAATTTACTTCTTTTCAAGAATTTTATTTTAAATTTTCTAAATAATCGAGGGAAGTTATAGTCACCGTATAATTACAACTTTATTATTAAAATTTTATTCGCAATACATTCAAATATTTTTTTAAATAGTAAAATTCGACAAAATTAAATTACTTTTAGAAAATTTTTTAAAATTAATTGTAAAAGTTCAATTATTTCTATTAATAACAAAAATTCATTTATATTCACCACAAGAATTCAATTATTTTCAAAAAATTTTCTTAATTCAATATAATATGTATGTGTCTACTATTTTTAATAAAATTTCCAAAAAATATTCAATTATTTAAAAACAATTTTGACAAAATTCTACACGAAAATTCAGTTACTTTCTAAAAGAATGAAAATTCCATAGGAATTGAATGATTAAAAATAGTTTATTTAAATTTTTTTCTAAATCAATTATTTAAAACTTTTTTTATAAAATCCTCGCAATAATTCAATTACTTTCATAAATAATAATACTCATTGCAGAAATGAAATTATGTTTAATACAATTTTAATCAAATTCGTCGAAAAATGCAATTAGGTTTAAAAATTTAGTTTAATTTTGTCTAAAGAATTCAATTATTTCAATTATTTTCATAAAAAGCAAAATTTTCCAATTTACTAAATTCTTTGGAATATTATTTTTGAAAAATATTCTTCACAAGAATTTAATTATTTTCATAAATTGGCATAAAATTAACAAAAAACAATTCAATTATTTTCAAAATTAATAAAATTCTCCGCAGAAATTCAATTACGTTTAAAATTTTTTGAAATTCCCCGAAATTTCAATTATCTTTATAAATAATTAAATCGTTCTCTACAATTCAATTATTTTCAAAAATTTTAATAAAATTCTACGTAAACATTTAATTATTTTCATAAATATGTAATAACATTCATTGGAAGGATTCAATTACTTTTATAAATAGTAAAATTCTTTGCAGGAATTCAATTAGTTTCAATTAATTTTAAACGAAAATGAATTAATAAAATTTCCAATTATAATTATGAACAGACAAGATTTTTTTTGAAAAATTTATAATCAGTCACTATTGATAGAGTAAATGTAGGTAAAATTATTTTCTATTATTTTATTGACGGTCGTTTTTGATTAACGATTTTAGTTTTTAACACTGTTTTTAAATGGAAATGTGAAAACTAAAAATAAAAATTTGACTATTTGTTGAGAAAAGTAGCTTTTAGTAGCATTAGGCTGAAAAAAGTAGCCAAAAAGTAGCCTCGTATCAAAAAAGTAGCAAATAGTAGCTTTTAGTAGAAGAGTGCGAAGCCTGCAAATACTTTAAATACATTAATATTTTCATCTAATTGAACATAGTTGGTATTAAAATATACAAATTATTAATTTTTAAGCAGTGTAATTTTATTTTCGATTTCGTGAACGCGATATTGGCGTGAATTTTTAATAGAAAAGCTCGCCAATTAAATAAAATTAATTCAATGGAGCAACAATAATATTTTTCAAATGAAAAAAACTTTAATATCTTTAAAAATTAATTTTGCGCAACCTAAAAATCTTACTCTTGAGTATGAAATTAAGTAGTTTTAATAGAAAAAACCATATAATTGAAGAAAAAAATTAATTGAAAAACTGAAATTTAAAAGTGTCACTTTCAGAAAATTCACCCATATATAAATTTCAATTTTCTGTTGTAAAATTGAGGGTCCCTATCAAAGAACCGATTATAACTTCTTTAAACTCAAAATTTTCGACCTCTAAATAAAAAAAGGATTTAAAATTTCAATTTCTTGAAAACATTTTGCAGTTGTATAAAGATTATCAAAATGTTTCTGAAAGAATTGGGATTAAAAACATTCTAACTATTAACTTACAGGGCAATGATTTCGAGCTTAAAAAAGTTAAAATCGGTTCTTTGATACGGACCCTCAATTGTCTTCCAATTTTAAATAGTGTAGGAAAAGTTGGTTTTAAATAAAAACTTTAATTATCGTTAATTTTCATATAAATAATGCAGAAATAATTAGCGAAGCATTCACAAGAGTTACAGTACCGACCAAAAATGTCACTCCACCGATTTTTAAGGATATGAAAAGAATTTTTAAACATAAAATCTATGAAAACTAAAATTTTAGTCAGTACAAGTTTTGTAAGATGATAAAATTTAAAAAAATAATACCTTTTACAAGTCATTTGGCTAATATTTTATTTGTAAATTTATAAGAATTCGCACATTTAATGTTTTAAAAAAATTTGAATATCTTCTAAAATAGTAAACGTTTTTTAATCATCTTAAGCTTATTTTGAACATCATTTTCTACAGAATAAGAATTAGTTATAGACATTGAACTGTAATTTTTTTCTTCGAATAAGCAAAAGTCAAAGTGAGACAAAAAAATTTTTTTTAATTTGAAATACTTTGTTTATACTGAAAACTATTAAAAAAATATATAACATAATATATTGTGAATTTTTCAAGAAAATTTAATAAAAAAATGGAATTTAAAAATTATTTTTCTTTTAATAAGATTATTTCAAACTTTTTGAATTTTTTCGTCTAACTTTGACGTCTTACTTATATGGTGAAAAAAATTACAAGTTAATGTTTATTAGTAATTCTTAATATATAATAGAAAAAGACCTTTAAAATAAGGTTAAGATTATTTAAAAACGTTTATTGCTTTAAAAGTTATTCAAATTTTTGTAAAACATTGACAATGACAATTCTTATAAATTTCTAAATAAAGTACTGGCCAAATGTCTTCTAAAAGGTCTTATTCTTTTAAAAAATTTTTATCTTACAAAACTTGTACCAAAAAAAATTTTAGTTTTCATAAATTTTATGTTAACAATTTTTTTTCTTTTCCTTAACAATGGGTGGACTGACAATTTTGTCCGGTTCTGTAATTTAACATTATTGAGCTAAAATGCAGCATAAAGTTGATAACTCGAGGTACAATTTACTTTTTATAGTCTTAAATATTTTATTTTTAAAAGATATTTAATTCTAAAAGCATTAACGAAGAAATTAAATTGAAAAGATTTTTGTTCAGCAAAATAAGTTTTACTGATTATATTTCTGTAATATTTCAATATGTATACAATTAGAAGTGCTGTAACAATAAGAGCAGAAACGTTTCTGATTGTGAATTTATTTTTAAAAATATGTATTTTTTGTAAATATTAACAGAAAAAATGTTTCAAATATAAAATTTGGGCTTTTCTTCATCAAAGTAGAGCGTTTTTTTTTTAAATAAAAGAACAGCTTTTTTCGAAAAATGGAGGCACTCAGAATTTTTTAAAAATTTATTCGCAACTCTGAAAAAATTTGTGTCATGAAAAAATAAAAAAATTTTTAAACAATTTTTGGAGAAGGTTATCAAATTTTGATTTTTCTTTCATGAAGTTCAAATTTTTTAAGGTTTTTTTGATCGCTGAATTAAATTTAATTCTTTTTATTAATTTTGAATTTTTTATCTGATCATTGATCAAAATTTAAAAATTCAAAATGTCGGTTTCAAAATGTCGACTAAACAATTTTTTAAATTTTATAAATTCATCTGAAAATTATCATTCACAGGTTCTTGAGGTCTCTAAATCCAAATTTTTATTGAAATTTAAAATTGAAAATGGCGGCTTCAAAATGGCGACAGAAAAGAATTTTTGACTTAAAAGTTAATAAATTTGGCTGTGTTTTTTACATTTTTGCCTGAAACACTCGATTTTTTTTGTTTTAAAATCTAAATTTTATATTTTTTTATTCTTTCTTGTGTTACAAAAAAAAGAACTTAAAAAAAATCCCCTGAAGAGGACAAAGAATGAAAAGCTCTCTCTTACTCTCACTCTCTCTTCCTTACTGTCCGTCTTTCTTTGTGTCGATTACCATATTCACAAACTTGAAGAACCATAAAACTTAACTTGAAACCATAAAACGTTTCCAGATTCGAAAGTTTTTTACGTCTACCGATAAAAATCAGTTCTAATGAAGAAATATTTCATGAAAAGCGATAAAAAAAACTTAGCTGTGCCATTATTCATGGATCGTTGACGTATTAACGAAGTGTGTCTATCGTAAAACGCAAATTTTATTATTGAATATGAATTTCCTAATTATACGGAAAATAAGTGGAAGGATAATATATATTGTATACATACATATATTTAGAACTATAGCGTAAAAGTCGTATACTCTGATTGCCTTTCGTTTACGACTATATTTTTCTCAGAATATAATACATGTAGAACATTAAGGGTTATCTAATTATATCATCTTCTTTATATTATTATTTTAATAAAAATAATAGATTTCATATAATTTTATCATTAGTTTTTAATTGTCTATTAATATTAATTTCAAATTATTGTTATTTTATTTCTATTATTAATAATTATTATAATAAATTACTATTTCATGAAAACATTGTTTTAGCGAAAATTTTTTATCTCGATTTTTTACAAACCTTTCAGTTTTTTTCTTCAGGAAAATATAAATTCAAAATGGCCGTTTCAATATGGCAGACAATTTAATAGCGGATTAATTTTTTCCAAATGGTTTATAAACTATTTAGTTTTGACCTAAACACTCAGTTGAAATAATTCTATAGAATTTTACTAGAGACATTCTATATGAATTCTAGTGATTATACTATAGAATTTCTACATGAATTCCACTAAATTTAAGAGATTTATTAGACAAAAATTCAAAAAAATTCATATTCGCTTAGAACACGTTACTTGGCGATTTTTCGGGTCACTGATGTCTCATTATCATAATTCAAAATGGCGGATCCAATATGGCGACCCAGTATGTCAAATAATTTCAAAATTAATGCGATTCAATCAAAATTAATTTTTTTAACCCTCCGTCACACACCTAGGGAGGGATTCCCTCTACGGTTTCAGTATTTTTAAAATAACTTTTGTTTTCCTCATTGCAAAATAAAATCAGTTTCTATACCTTTCGACAATTTATTCCTCAACACATTTCTAAAAAAACATTTAGTTTAAACATAATTAATAATTAATTATGAAGCTTCAAAGCTAGAAAAAACTTAAAAAAGTGAGGTTATGTTGAATAAAAAAATCAAATTTTCAAAACATTTTTTGTTCCACTGTTGGTTAATGGCAAAATTATATTCTAAATATAATTAAAATAAACTTTTTTATGATTTTTTTGCTTATTTGTTAATGTTACATTATTTTTACATGTAAAGTGTAATTCCTTCGAAGATGTGCATTCGTGTAATTAATTATTATTTTTGAGACCGAAAATTAATTTTATTAATTTTATAATTTAGAATAATTTACTACATATTTGTAAGCTTGTGTTAAAATTAAATTTTTGTTGATTCCTTTGTTTATGTTGTAATGTCGCTTATTTTACAATGTGGTGAGGGATTCCCTCTAAACCTGTGTAAAGTCGTAATTTTTTCCAAGATGTGTGACGGAGAGTTAAGGGTTTTTGGGGTCGATGAATTCGAATTTGTTATTCGTTTTTCTAAATGCTAAATTATGGATTCAATGTGTCGACCAAATTTTAGAATGTTGACGAATTTTTCTAAAATCTTAACTCGTGGGTTTTTTAAGGTAAGTTGAAGGTGATTTAAAAGCTACGTTACTTTCAATTATGCTCAACTTTTTAAAAATTAGGTCACATTATTGTATTCGCCATTTTTAATTTTGAAAAACGAACTTCAAATTCGAATTCAACAATCCAAAATACCCCTGAGAAACAAATTTTCATCGCTTCGCATCAATATTAAAATTTTCCATTATATTGGTTTGGTCATTTTTATTTTTGGAAATTTGACGTTAAATTTGTAATCAGCGAACCGCCATTTGAAATGTTGAAAATCTGACCTTATTGTCTTAATCAGAGACAAAAAAACCCATTAAATCAATTACCATTGAAGCGCATGAATTTTTAAATTATCTGCTATATTGGATCCGTCATTTTTAATTTTGAAAAACTAACCTTAGATTCGAATTCAGCGACTCCAAAAGCGACATGATGAAATAATTTTTCTTTGTAAACTTTTGTTTCTGACTGTTTTTTTTAATAAGAAATTTTTAATTGCGAAGGGATTAATTAAGAAAAATACAAATTTCGTAAAATAATTTTTTTATCATTATATTACCGTATGATTGCTAAATTCAATGAATTATATAAATTTATAAATGATTTAAAAAAATTTTGCGTAAAATTTGTCTTTAAAGTCAAATTTGAAATTTTATTATACAATAACATACAAAATTGAAAAAAATTATTTAACGTTTATATTCTTTTTGATTAAAAATCACTAAAATTTAATCAAATTCGTGAAGGAATTCTATATATTATTGTTCTAGCGAAATTCTATATAAAATTTACAAGAATTGATTTTATGAAATGCTGTTGTCATACGTTTGAATTATTAAAAAAAATAATCATAAACTACATAATAAAAAAAATTAGTTGTATATTCATAGAAAGTACCACAAAAATTTGTGCACCGAGATTAAAAATATTGTAAATAATAATTAAATTAAATAACATTGCATTCTCGTAAGTAGGAAAAAATTTCTCATTTTTTGAATATTAAATGAAGAGAAAAGAATTGAAAATCGAAAGTGTCTATCTTTGCAAGAAATAACTCTTTTTAAGTTTAAATTCTGGTTTTTAAGTATTCCCTTTTGTAATAAACAAATTAAATTGTTAACAATAATTTAATGTAAAGGAATGTTACACGAAAATATTCGAAACTTTCAAACCTATTTAGTAGTGGATCCCCTCCTTCCTACTTATTGTTTAAGTAGGGAGGTGAGAATCTCTACTGCTTGGAAATAGTGGATTTTAAGGTTTTGGAAATGTTGTGTAGATGTTAATAAAGTTAAACAAATTTACAATATAATGTGAATATATTATAACTTTTAAATCCTAATACAATTATCTAAATTTCCCCTTTTTACTTTATTTTAAAGATTACAATCTTTATCTTCTTTTCAGTATGTGATTCTACACAATATCTATTTTCTGATGCGTAATGTGTTTATGTGCATGTTTTGTATTTTAGTGTGTAAAACAACTTAGCTCACCTTTGTCATACATATTTATATATTTTCTTTAAGTTTTATTCCCTTTGGTTAATTTTCTTTGTGTTTTAACTCACTTGCACTTTATTTAATATTTCACTTTTAATTTCTTACTTTTGTCACTTTATTTTTATAACCATTTATTTATTAACTTATTTTATTACTTCATTTTGTGGTTTATTATTCAGACCTTCAATTTAATTAAACAAACAAGGGCTTCGTACAATAACTTTATCTGGCACTATAGCCTTAACTCTCCGTCTTGGTCACGCCGAGACACACGGGCAGATGCCCAGATTTCCCTGTGTCAATCGATTTTATTAATCGACATTACAGTGGTGAAATCATACTTTAGTTTATTGCACCTGCTCGATGCCAGACGTTTTTCTGCAAGCTTGCAGTTTTAGGCAGTGGTGTGATCATGGTTCAATAACCTAGACACACCACTCCTTAAATTTCACAATACATTGGTATATGAAGCCTCATTCTTTTAATTAAAGTTAAATTCTTAATCTTTTTCAATGTAACTTTCTAGAAGTGTGAAATATAATCAACTGCAATAATTCAAAGAGATATTATATTTTATTAATATTTAAACCAGGGACCGCCACCGACACGATGTGACACGAAAATCAGTATCGTGTCGACGCCCGATACGATGCATCGTGTCGAGAAAAGTATCGTGTTGCGACACGATACGAAATTAACGTGTCGCACATGTTACATTAAAAAATGCTTTTTATCAGCACATGACGCATATTCGGCCATCTTGTAAAACCAAAAATATATATATATATATATATATATATATATATATATATATATATATATATATATATATATATATATATATATATTTTAAGTTGCGCAGTGTACTACCACCACACTTGGACATACGCAGTAGTGTAATTTGGTATTTATTGCTGCGCAGTAGTGTAATTTAGTATTAATGGATGCGCAGTAGTGTAATTTGGTATTTATTGCTGCGCAGTAGTCTAATTTAGTATTAATGGATGCGCAGTAGTGTAATTTAATATTTATTGCTGCGCAGTAGTGTGATTTGGTATTTATTGCTGCGCAGTAGTGTAATTTAGTATTAATTAATGCGCAGTAGTCTAATTTAGTATTAATTGATGCGCAGTAGTCTACCACCGCAATTGGACATGCACAGTAGTCTAGTTTAGTATTAATTGCTGTGCAGTATATTAAACCTGCATACTGCGCAGTGATAAATACAAAATTACATTATTGTGCAGCAATTAATGCTAGATTAGACTACTGCGCAGCAATAAATACCAAATTACACTACTGCGCATGTCCAAGTGTAGCGGTAGTACACTGCGCAGCAATAAGTACTTAGTTGCCCTACTGCGCATGTCCAAGAGTAATGTAATTGCTACTGCGCAACAATAAATACTAAATTGCACTTCTGCGCATGTCCGCCATATTGAATTTGTTACTAAGTTGTTATATGTAATGTAATTACATAAATTACGTAAGACATTTAGGGGGTATGGGGGTCTGTAAATTCTTATAAACAATAAAAATGGCGCTAATGTATGTAAAATATCTTACATTAATGGGAGGGGGGGGGTAAATTAAAAAAAATATTTTTCGTAATTTATGGATGGCCCTCAACATTATTTTGTAATTTTGTATAATATGATTGTGCACATCTTATGTAATTTAATCAGCTATTTTTGTAATGCGACACGATACGAAAATCCTATCGTGTCGGTATCGTGTCGGCATCGTGTCGCGACACGATACTCTTCTCCGTGGTAGAATCATATCGTATCGTGACACGATACCGACACGATACCTTTGCTTCGTGACGGTCCCTGATTTAAACTCTTTTTAACCGAGATTATAACGAAAAGATGAACTAAGTATATTTTGTTAATATTTTTTTGTAAATATTATATTTGTATTTTGTTATCACGAAGGGATATTTCGTGACGAAGTCCGTTCGTCACACCTTTGTAGATTCGTTATTTATCATTATTAGAAAAAAATATTTAGAAATAAAAAATAAATAAATAACATAAAAAAAAATTTGCATATTTGAAAAATTCATGAAATTTCCGACAAATTTCATGTGTCAAATTATTTTAAAACTTGAAATATTGAGAAAGAAAAACGTTTTTGAAAAGTCACTGTTCTCGAAAACATTAAATTTCAATTGTTACGTCCGAAGATATAACATAGCTTGAAAATAGTTAATAAAAAAAATGATTAACTAATTATTTGAACCTAGATTTGAAAATCCAATAGTTCGGGAAACTTATAGTTTTTACTTTGATTAATTAAATTGTCTTTAAAATTGTGTAATAAACATAAAAAGAAGTTTTACATTAAAGAAGAAAAGAAACTAACAGAAGAGAATTTATTGATATGTGTAACCTACGCGCTTAATAAAATAAGGTTATCAACTACATATATCAAAACCGCGTGCTTTTCATATTTAAAAAATGTCATCATGAATCTCGAATTTACAAGTTTCTATTTTTGACGAAAATATAGATTTGCGAAGAAGGTAAAAATAATGTGTGTGTGTATTAAATGCAGAACAATGAGTACAATGTAAAAATTTTTGTTTATTAAACTTACTTTTTAGCAGAAAGATTTTAGGTTTGGCATATAAATTGGCAGCAACGATTCGTCGTGGAAATTCTTGATAATTTCTCCTCAAAATTTGGTAAATTGGAAAACTTGTCAAAATCTCGTCAGAACCTGGTTTGACTGTCAAAAACTTGTAAAACTTCTTTAAAGTTTAAACTTTTTGAAACTTAGCAGAAACTTGTCAAAAACTAGTTGACTTTTTGAAACTTGTAAAACTTCTTCAAACTTAAAACGTTTTAACTAAAAAAAAAATGGAAAATTTGAGATTTAAGAGTACAAGTGAATTAAAAGTTATCAGTTGTACTTGTAAATGGGCGGATTTTCTGAAAGTAACATTTTTTATGTCTCGATTAATTTTACAAAATCTACTCTTTAATAATTATTATCAATTTCCATAGTGAAAATTTAGCACTTATTTATCATTTTTAAAAGAAAATTAAATAATTTTATTCAACTTAATTTACGTAATAACTAAATTACTTTCATCTCCGAAGCCTTTTCAACATGTCTCCAATAGGACTTCTACAATTAAATTAAATTTTCATGGTTTTTTTCAAATTCTCAGAAATTTTTTAAAAATATTATCAGAAAGTACAATGTTTTTTCTATCATTATGTGCGTTTTAAAAATTTGTAGACCTCACTTTTATTTTTAATAAAAATGTTTAAACTTTGTCTTCAGTTTTAGGTTGAAATTACTTTACAATGATTACTGACATTTTATACTTTAAAAATATCTTAAACAAAATTTTAGTGCACATTAAAATAAAGCTGAGAATCTGACGTTAAATTTTCCTATATTTTATCTACAAAAAGGAAAAAAATTATTACTGTTATAAATAATCAAAATTTACATTTTTCTCCGAGTAAAAATTAATTTCATCTCCGAAGCCTTCCTTTTGCTTCCTCGTGAGGAAGCTTTGTAGTCGTTTAATTTACAAAATTTTTAAAAATCCTTTTGACAAATTTTCTTCTATATGGGACTATGTTATATAAGACCCTGAACAATTGTCCGGATGTATGTATGTGTGTGTGTATGTGTGTGTGTGGATCCCGATTTTTGTGAACACGATAACTCGAAGAGGTTTTAACGAATTTGGCTAAAATTTACCAGGTATATTTATCATAAAAATATCTCGAACTGGATTGATAGACTTTAAAAAATTCTCAGAAAAAAATTTTTTTTTGACTTTTTTCTAAAAAAAAATTTTTTTCAAAAATTTTTTTTTAAGTTGGTTATTGAAGTTAATATATAACAAAATCTTATTCTTTGCATCAAGACGAATCGATTGGTATATAAAAAGAATAAATTGTATGAGAATTTATAGAGTTAATCACAATTAAAGCTGAAAAATTAGCATTTTTCTCAAAAAATGAGTTCTTTCCGCAAAATTATAATGCTGTATAAGAAAATCTTACTCACTTATTTCTAAAATTTTATTCTTTGCATCAAGACGGATCGATTGGTATATATAAAGTATATATTGTATTTAAATTTATAAAATTAAAACCAATTACAGACACAAAATTTGCATTTTTAATAAAAATTCATTTTTTCTTAAGAATCATGTTGCTGTACAACAAAATGTTATTATTTATTGAAAAATAAATCTAAAATCTTATTCCTTGCATCAAGGCGAATCGATTGATGTATGTAAAATATATATTCTATTGAAAATTATAGAATTAATTACAATTAAAGATGAAAAATTCATTTTTTTATTAAAAATTTTATTTTGTTCATTTAGGATTAAAACCAATTTTATAAATATTTTTTTGATTTTATAAATATTAGATCGTATTAGAAATTACTTAAAAATTAAATATACTTAATATACTTAATTATAATTATAATAAATTTTTAAAATTAATTTTTAATTAGATTTGAAGACAACAACATGGAAAATATGTCAATACGTGACAATAAGTTAGTGCTTCCTCTACGAGGAAGCAAATTTTTTTGCTGATCGTATAGAGGAAGCAAAATGTTCATGTAATGAACATCTGGATTTACATCCTTTTTAATAAATAACTGAATGTAGAAGTAAATTTAACAGAATATTTCGATGGTAATATAAAATGAGGGTGTGAGATTTGTATGTTTTACTAAAAAACATATTTTAATTGCGCCCTAATGTATACAAATATGAAAGAAAATTTATTTTTCATCTTCGAAGCTTTTCATCTCCGAAGCCTTTTCCTTGAAATATGCTAGTTTTTCTTTGTTTTTAGTATTTACCTGCATTGCTTTGAAAAAATTAACCCAAATTACCATTAAATCAAATACTTTAAATACATTTATATTTTCATCCAATTGAATATATTTGGTATTAAAATATACAAATTATTAATTTTTATGCAGTGTAATTTTATTTTCGATTTCGTGAACGCGACATTAGTGTGAATTTTTAATAGAAAATCTCGCCAATTTAATAAAATTAATTTAATGGAGCAACAATAATATTTTTCAAATAAAAAAAACTTTAATATTTTTAAGAATTAATTTTGCGCAACCCAAAAATCTTACTCTTGAGTATGAAATTAAGTAGTTTTAATAGAATAAACCATATAAATTGAAGAAAAAAATTAATTGAAAAACTGAAATTTAAAAGTGTCACTTTCAGAAAATTCACCCAAATAAAGAAACTATAAAGAGTGTTTTGTGTTGTGTAGAAAGTGTAGAGTGTGTAGCGTTAAAATGTGTTGTTGTAAAAAAATGTGTAATGTGATATTTGACGAAAATTTTTTTTCTTCGAGAGAAATCAATATTTGTTATTTTCATAAAATAAATTTAACATTCTTTAAATTTTGTTTTCAAGTTTATCAAATGAAAAAGAGAAATTAAAATAAAGGGAGAAAGAAAAAAATTTTTTGAGGAAGCAAATTTATTCTGACATCACACAATTATTAATAACTTGCATAATGTTCATCAAATCGCAAAATAAAAATAAATAAATAATAATAAATAAACAAATAGGTATTTTTTTTTTGATACATAGTAAAAAAATTATTCTAACAAAATCAAATTTTTAAATGAAAATATTGTGAAGAATGCCCCATATAGATAACATTCAACTGAATCCCAATATGTCATGAAAATATCTGTGATTTGATGACATGCAATCGACCAGTGGTTATTATTTTTATTAACATTATTATTACACTATTATTATTATTATAATTATAATTATTATTATTATTATTATTATTATTCACTTTTTAATACTAAATTAGTATACCTCTCTAGATTGGAATATAAATATATGTTTTTTTAAACTAATAACTTAACGGTTTAGAAAAGTTTTGAGACAAAGTTGATATAAAAATTTTGCTTTCTAAGTAAACGCAAAATTTGAATATTATTCAGAGCATATCAGATTGGGCGGAATAAAGGTGAATTACAGTGAGAAGGGTAATTTTGAAAATTACTCGACGTCGACACAAACCTTGATAGGATGTAGGATGAGGCAAACCCCCCTGTGACTGACGTTATCATGGTGCATTTGGTACAATTTGGTGTACTTGCTATATGCAGAATATTCCCAAACGAATCTGTCTGACTGACTGCGACAGGTTTGTCCTGACTCATTTTTATTTTTCGTTATGAATTTAAAAAAAACAATTTATACGCATGCATAAATATTACCCTACTGTGAGGGATTTTTTAACAATTTTCGCATCATTATTTTGAGTGGCAAGATAAAATTTTCTTACAAGAGAAACTACTATTCCGAAACTATATTTTTAAAAAAATGTTCAAAATAATTTAGAATTAGAAAAAATCGGGGAAAATAGTTAAGGATCACATTTTGACATTTTTTATAACTATTTTTAGAAATAAATTTACAATTTAGGTAACTGAGGTCGCAGCAGAAGGTACATTTGCTTTTCCAAAAAAGTGGGGTGTCTATGAATTAATTTTTGATAAAAAAAAATATTTATAAATTAGAGTAAAATAAATAATCTTTATTAATGTTTGAAAGCGTGAATATTTAACTGAATCCGATTATGTCATGAAAAAAACTGATGATTTGATGACATGAATTAATTTTTGATATACAAGAAAAATATTGATGAATTTGGAGTAAAATAAAAAATGATTATACATTTTTTGAAGCGTTAACGGTGGGTATTTTTTTGTTCTACTATAATGAACATTTTTGTGGGCGAAACTTATATTGCAAGTTAATTAAAATTCAACATTGAAGTTGACTTTACTTCATTTGGACAAATATAAAAGGAATCACGTAATCTTTAATGCAAGTGGGGAAAGGGTTTCTCCATCAAGCCATTAAAAAGTAAGCGTTTACCCCATTCCCTAGAATATCTTTCATCGACTTTAGCGAATTAATAACCTTAATTCGTATGCAAACAGTTTTCTCTCTTTCTCTCTTACTCTTGCCTCTCGAAGTTCTGAGCTTTAAAATATTGAACTTTTGAACAAGATCTACAACACGATGCCTGACATTTCATGAGTCTGAGAGATCAACTTTCCTGTTTAAGATTTACGAAAGTAAAAATAAAAAAATATGATTTTAAGCAATCAAGAAAGAAATTAAAATTTTTTTAAAATGTTTTTTCCTTTTTTTTAAATTTTATAGTAATTATTATATTTTATTATTATTATTATTATTATTATTATTATTTGATTGATAATTAATAATTTTTTAATTGAACATACATTCGTTATGATTCAGGTAAAAGAAAAAGTTTTATTTCCGATTTCAGTGAATCAGAAGTATTTTTTAGACATTCTGTTATTAAAATAAAGTTCCAAAGAAACAAGAAAAGTTTTTATTTCTAATTTTTCATTGTAGGTAAAGGTAGAAAGTATTATTCTATTATTTTTCCACATAAAAATATAGTTCTAATTATAACTACATTTATTTAAGTTAAAAAAAATTCTTGAAAAACAGTTAAAATAAAAATTTTTATTCGCAGATTTTTTTAAAGAGATACTTTTAACTTTTCCAAGAAAATTATTTAAATCTTCCATTAAACTATTTTACTTCCAGTAATTTTTTTGGAAGAAATCAATAGTCAGAAAATATTCTTATTCTTCTTGGATTTTTATTTTTTTTAAATTTCAAGATTTTACAATTCATCATTAATTTTGTGTAGAAATGTTTTTGTATCTACAAGAAATCGATTTTCACAATTTTTAAAGCATTCTTTTTTAAATTGTCATTGCAGATTAAAAATTCTATTTTAATTTAATTTTTTGTGTGTAAATTCACTTGTTTATTTTCTTAACTAATTGTATT
Organism: Leptopilina drosophilae; assembly: GCA_032873175.1. Classification (NCBI taxonomy): domain Eukaryota; kingdom Metazoa; phylum Arthropoda; class Insecta; order Hymenoptera; family Figitidae; genus Leptopilina; species Leptopilina drosophilae. The sequence goes on from CM065481.1 coordinate 52,741,467, forward strand.
ATAATAATCGACATAATCTGTCCTCACCTAAAGTTAGCGTTGTTTTATTACAATTTTTTGCTTTGTAGTTTAAATTGATATGTCAAAAATCAAAATAAAGGAAAGTTAATTTGTAGACTGTGTGTAAAAAATGTATAGAAAATTGTGTTAAATGTGTAGTGTTTTAATTTGTTAGCTTCCTTAAAAATTAAATTTAAATAATATTCTTCAAAAATTCTAGAAAAGTAATTAAATTTTTGAAGACTTGCAGTTAAATTTTTTAAGTATTTTGATATTTTAAGCAAATAAAGGTAAAAAATTAGTTAAATATATATTTTACAAAAGTTATTAAAATTCGAAAAATTTAATTTAGAAATTTTTTAAAAATTAGGTTTTTGAAAAATAGTATTTAAAATTTTTTAAAGAAAAAGGTACTTGAATTCACAATAATAATTTAAACAAATTAAAACAATTGTAAATTCTGTAAAATTTTATATTATTAAGAATTTTATTTTTTCCACTTTAAAAATTGTCTATAAATATAATTAGGTATATTTTTGAAATTATATCATTTTAAGAATTTACAAAAATTATTCTATTTAAATAATTCAATTCTTGTAGTTGAATTCTCATAGGAATTGATTTAACAAAAATTTCAGTTAACTTTTTAAAAAATAATTAAATATTTAAACCGTTATAATAGGAATTTCAGGAATTAATTAAATTTTAAAAGGCTTTTAAATTAAATTCCTTGAAAATTTAAAAGATGCAAAAGTTTAAAAATATTAGAATTTTTCTTTTAAAAAATTATTAATAATATTATTTTTCTTTAAAAGTTATTAAAGTTTTTCAATAATTTTATTTAAAAATTCTAAAGAAATAATTGAAATTTAGACGAATGACAGTTGCAAATTTTAGAAATAATTATATTTCATGAGGTTTTTCATTGAAATTATATGAAATTTTAATTTCTCGGGAAAAATTGATATAAATAAGTTTTAAGATTTTTATTTAACAAAAAGCATTGAACGAATTAAAGTTTTGAAAAATTTTATTATGCAATTTCGTAAAATTGTTTCTTGAAATAATAAAATTAAAATTTTTTAAAAATACTTCTACTTTCAAAAATATTTGTAAAAAATTGAAACAATTAAAAATTTCACCAAATTTTATTGAAATAAATTTCATCAAATTTTACTGAAATAAATTTAAAATTTTATTTCAACTTGCTGTGAGACATATTCTGACATTCACTATACGAGTTGTTTAAATAATTAAATTTAATGAAATACCGTTGGAAAAATTGTATTTTTTAAGAAAATAGGAATTTTCAATACATTTGGAAAAGCAAATTTTGAAAGTAACAATGGAAAAGAAAATTTTACGCGCTTATAGTTTTGCTAGTTTCGAATATTAATTTTATAAATTAAAAATAAAAAATTAATTTCCGTATGAAAAAATTTAATAACAATAGTGCTTTTCAGAATTTTTAACCTGAAAATAAATGAGTTTTTTAAAAAGCTTCAGAAATTATAAAAATCAATTTTTTCATTGCATTCGGAAACTTTTTTGTAAATACGAAAACACATTTTCTATAAAATTACCGATGTAACAAAATATTTGTTCACCGATTTTTTTTGCAGACCATTGATTAAAAAAAATACACTAAAAAAAATAAAAAAAAACTAAACTAACTAACTAACTTTAACTAACTTTTAAAAATACTAAAAAATACACTAAAAAATAATTTTATTAAGTTCGTAGTTTGAATTTGAATAACTTCTAAAGTAATAAACGTTTTTAAATGATCTTAAGCTTATTTTAAAGGTCACTTTCTATAGAATAACAATTACTTATAAACATTAACTTGTAATTTTCTTCTTTATATAAGTAGAACGTCAAAGTTAGATAAAAGAATTAAAAAAATTTGAAATAATATTATTAAAAGAAAAATAATTTTTAAATTTCAATTTTTTTTATTAATTTTTCATGAAAAATTTAAAATACATTATGTTTTATATTTTTTTAATAGTTTTTAGTATGAACAAAATATTTCAAATTTTCTGAATTTTTTCTCTTACTTTGACTTCTTGCTTTTTCGAAGAAAAAAATTACAGTTTAATGTCAATAACTAATTTTTATTCTGTAAAAAATGATGTTCAAAATAAGCTTAAGATCATTAACAAACGTTTGTTAGTTTAGAAGTTATTTAAATTTTTATAAAACATTAAAAATGCGAATTCTTATAAATTTCTAAATAAAATATTGGTCAAATGACTTGAAAAAAGTCTTATTCTTTTTGAAATTTCATCATCTTACAAAACTTGTACTGACTATAATTTTAGTTTTCATAAATTTTAAAATGAATATTTTGTATTTATGTGAAAGTTTAACAACATAAAGTTTTTACTTTTAAATTCTATTTTTTTTAATTTGTCAATTTTTTTAAAGAAGCATGTAAGAATTGCTGCCACAGTGATTAATCATAAAATTTGATTAATTCAGCATTATGTTGCATAATATTGTAAAACTCTTTTCTCTATTAAAAACGAAAAAGAAAAAAAAATGAGAAGCATCTTCACAATTATTTCCCTCTATAAAATTTGTTTTCTATTTTTATTAAAGTAATTTTTTTCAAACTCCTGCTCGCATTCCTTTTCTCATTTCTCAAGGTTCTTCTAAGAGTCGAATTCACTATTGTGAAAGGGATAAATAATAGGCGTGCAGGAATGCAAGAAGCGGTGCTCCTAATGGAATGAGATCAGTCGGTAAATTCACGTTGAAATGGCACTGGTGAGATGGGCGTTGCGTTGGGTGGAAGGGTTGAAGTGGATGGGGGAATAGTTTCTCAGAATTGTGGCAGTTGTTAGTATCTCGAGTCATAAAGGTTATCGGTGATTCGCTGCAAGACATGTGTGATATCTGAGTACATGCAAAATGGCTTGTGCCATTCTGGCACACAAAATATATAGCTACGTACCTATATGTACCTGAATGTGTGTGTGTGTATATACAGTGTTGCTTATGTATATACCTATATATAGTAGTTAGTGGCTGATGGTTAGTGGTCAGTTTAATAGAATGAATTAGTCCTCACTGAATCTCTGGAACATGTTGCTTACAACACAACTGTTATTTGCCTCTCGACTAATGCTAATACTCTTGCTGTTTGCGCGGTTGTTACCTTGTACGTATTATAACTCGATACCACCTGTCTATTATTTGTCAATGTAATTGTCAATAAAGCTTTCATCTCTTCCCTTAAAGGCAAATTCAATGTTTAGATCTAATAATAATTTACGCAATGTTGTCGCTAACAAATCAATGAGCTCTTTGCCTTAACATTCAATCTCGTTAATGGGTAATGGATTTTCTTCGCCATCTTTCGACAATATTATTGAAATAATAATTCGCTTGTGATTCGCATGAAAAGAACCTGTTAAAGATGAATTCATTATAAAAATTAAAGTTTCACGATCCTTACGAGTCAATAATTAAAAAAAAACACATTGGTTTTCACGTTTCAGCAGCGCTGCTGCCCTCTTCAGAAACTATTATTTATTTGACAGAAAAAAATTAATTAAAATACATTATAAAAAATTACATTATTAAAATTATAAGATAAAATTATTTATAAACATATTAGTAACATTCTTACCGATTGCAAAAATATTAAAATTGTTTGAAGAGTCTCATAGGAGACGATTACAATTAGACACTGATGAATGAAATATATACAGTTTTCGTAGTATACTCTATCGGTACAAGGTGAATGACCGTGTTAGCGAAAAGAAAACAAAATAAAGAAAATACTGGAAATGTCAAGGAAAGTTAAAACAGATTAGAAGATTGTGATTATTTCATTTCATTAAGAAAGTGATTATAATTATTGTTAAGATTTTGTACATCATCCTTTTTATTAACCTTTTTTTGTAAATTAATTTGGATCATTTCTGATATTAATCTTGTATTGTAATTGTTTTTCTTATCTAATATTAAAAAACCCTCCCAAGCAAACTTGTGTTTGAAAAAATAATTGTGTGTAGCGATCACATTGGACTTTGATTTTTTATGTTCATTGATATGAACACCCACCATTCTCTTTGACTGACCAACATAAGATGCAGAACAATTTTTATATTTGATTTTATAAACCATATTAGTAATTTCAGATTTTTATTTATATATTGTTTATATATATATATATATATATATATATATATATATTATATATATTTATTTTTTTATATATTACATTTAATATAATAAATATGTTATATAAATATGTTTTACATTCTCTTTGACTGACCAACATAAGATGCAGAATAATTTTTACATTTGATTTTATAAACCATATTAGTAATTTCAGATTTTTTATTTATATATTGTTTATATATATTATATATATATATATATATATATATATATATTTTTTTTTATATATTACATTTAATATAATAAATATATTATATAAATATGTTTTATGTTAACATAAATTATATGTTAACATATAAATATATGTTGTTTTAGATTGACAAAAACAGGACTCGAAAATTAATCATCTCAATTTACACATTAAATTTTGGCAGGAAAATTTGATTATTTGAAAAGGGTAGTGGATTTTTTCCAAATATCACTATTAATTCACTGATTCCGAATAGACGGTATTTATTTTTAAATAAAAGGAATAAAGTACAAAAAACAGATGTAAAAAAGTTAATTCTAATAAAACACTACAATGTGTGTGTAATGTGACTCTCACAGTTTATTCAACTTTAAATTCTCCAACATTAGAAATAATAATCTGTATCTTATATTTTTACATATATTGACAACTATAGTTCTTCCAAATAATTAGCTTACATTGATTATTTTTATAACTCTTTAGCAAAAGTTATTGCACATTTTATACTTAGTTAATATAAACACAAAAAAGGCTTTGTAGAATTTATTAAATGCATGTAAAATAGTATTGTATATGACTCTCAATGAGTGTGTAAAGAATTATAGTTAATTTACCATTTTTATTCGTCAATAAAAATAACGTATTTTATATATTGTTAATACCTTTAGACTTCTGTGTTGTTCCTCAAATAATCCAAGTTACGTCACTTGAAAAATGACAATATTGTCATTACATTTGCTTGTCGCTTCTTTCCTCTAATTTCTTTATAAGGAATTTCATTTGATTTGTTCCAACAATAATAAATTAATAATTTTAAATCAACATACAATATTCAAACTACAGGGTCACTGTATTTAAATATTTGGTTGAAGATATTATTTAATCAATTGATTTTAAATGCGTTAGGCAGAGGTTGATATTTTTAATATCAATAAGACTTCAATTATTATAATTTATTTTATTCAATTCAAACTATTTCTTTATTATTCTATAACTACTCAAATCACTTTCTTTCACAAAATTTCAATTTAATATTTAAATAAACTTTTTTATTAAAAAAAATACATCACTTCACGATATATGTCGTATAAATTCACTTTAATTATTAAATTTACAAATTGACCCTTCTTTTCGGGATAAAATATAAACCCCTGTTTTTGCGGGAAATACAAAATATAAATTCTACCTATTTTCGATAGAAACAATATATTACGCAGCCTTACTGCGGGAGGAACAAATTGAGACTCAATTATTGTTAAATCGATCGAAGTCATGGATCACACCCAGAAATTTCATTAAAATGTTAATAGTTGGGAGATTGTTGCACACAGTTCATTAAACTTCTTTGTTTCCTAGCAAGCTTTTCGCAAGCTTGCAAATTCCTAAGGTTGGCTAACCCGAGATTAATGCTCTAAATCCACTATACTTTTAATGTGCATGTTTCTTTTCTTGACATTTAAAACAATACATTTAGAGTCTTCCACTGGAAAATAAGTCTTTCGAAATATGAGTGTTGTCCATACTTCTTAACGATTCTTCAATTTTAATAAAATAAAATGTCATTTAATATTGTTAGTACAAAGAAAATAAATCCAAATTACTATTTGGGTAAAATTAAGGATAACAACTAGTAAATTTGTTACTTTTCAGTGATAGATAGTTTAAATTGTCTTTGTGTGAATGATTTGCATGTTATAGGGCACGTAAATCTAATTACAATATTCCCAATTTTTAATGAAGTTATATAATATAAGAATTTTTAATTTACCAAAAAAATTAAAAATAGTTACGAAGTCGTACGCAACAGAACCCAATTCAATTTCATCTTCAATTTTATTCTCTTCCATTACTTTAATTTTCACTTTCTCAATACATTTTTGCTAAGAATATTAAATTTGGAAAAAAACGAATCAAAGCACTTTTTATTTCTTTTTACTCAATTTAATAGCCTTAGATAAATTGTAAAATTAAAAAAGAGGTTTCGGATATATTTTCAATTACTATTATTGTAATTAACAATATAGAATTTATAATTATTTGTTTAAAGAACTTCAATTTCATTAAAGACAATTGTAATTAGGGAAATAGAAATGATGTAAATTCTTTTTTATAAAGATTAAAAATTTCCTACAACAATATTAAGAAATATAATCAAAGTAAATAAAAATAATCAATTTTTTTATAGGGATTCAACAATTTTTAGCAATAATAAAATTCCTTTTAGGAATCTAAAAACAATCTTAAATCTTAAAAATTTTATTAAAATTCGTCTAAGAACTTAATGATTTAAAAACTTGTGGATGAAATTCATTATAATTTCATTTTACAAAACATTTAATTATTCGACAAATTTATTGTTTTTATATTTAAATAATTAAATTCTCGTAAAATTTCCAATAAAAAATTATTTACAAATAAATTTTAGTTAAAATTTTAGATGATAATTCAATATTGCCAAACATTATATTCATAATTTTTAGAAATAATTATATTTTGAAAAGATTTACAATTAAAATCTTTGAAAATCTAAATTTTTAATACTTTTAACTAACAATTCTGTCAGAAATAATTTTTTGAAATACATAATAATCTTAATAAATAATAATCTTTTTGAAGTTTTTATTTTGAAATACATATTGAATTTATTTTGGTAAAAAATTGTAGAAAATAATATTTGAATTAAAATGATGAAAATATTTTGGAACAACTTTTAGTACCAATAGATTTAGTAGCAAAAGTAAATTGTAGTCAGACAAACAGTCATTTTAAAAGTAATTAATTATTTTATGACTACCTTCTATTGAATAATTTATATATTTTTAAAAACTGTAAAAGTAAAATTATTTAAGGTATTGTTTCTAAGTTTCACTTTGTACATTTTTCCTATATTTTAACGAACTTACAATGTAAAGTGTAAATGTTTCTTTTCATATTATTTTAAATCACAAAAGAAAGAAAAAGAATAAAATAAATGAAGGAAGTAAGTAAGAGGAACGTAAAATAAATGAGGAAATAAGAATGAAGAAAACTGCAGAATGTAGAAGAAGAAAAAACTCGTGTGCGTGAAGTATAAAAAGAGAGAGAGAGTGAGAGAGAAAAAGGAAAAATGTAAATAAATACATACAAGAATAAATAAAAATATAAATATACAAATTTTCTGCTTAGAACAATTCAAATAAAATAAGGAAAAAGTAAAAAATAAAATTTAATAAAATTTATATATAAAAAGGAATGAGATAATTTTTTATAATTTTATTTTCAAGCCAAGGGAGTAAGTACTTTGTAAAAGTAGATTTTAATCATTATAGTGGAGATTATACAAGTTCTTTGTCCTTATTTTTAAGAGGTAAAAGTGGAATTCTTTTGTTAAAATTGTACACCAAAGTCTTTTTCCAGACAAGAGGAATGTGCGCGCATGTGAAGCGCACGTGTTTCAATTTCATTGTATTTGGTACTACAAGGAAAAGGTTCATATACTCCTGGAACATATCGTATACCATTAAAAACTAAAGTTTGTTCTGCAATATATATATACACCAAAGACTAATCTAATCACCGAGCCGAATTCTATTTTCAAAGTAATAATTCATTTTTCTCCACTTGCCCTGTTAAACTTGAAAATAAAATTATCTCGTTAACATTCTTTTTAGGTGAAATTGTGTAAAAACGAAATTTCCCAGTGCAAAAAAAGTGTAATTCAATATTAATTTTTAAATTTAAAACGACGCAAAGTATATTACTTTTACTTAATTTTATTTAATGCAAATTTTTTTACCATCTTTCTAAAATTTATCGCCTCTTTGTATTTATTTGAATAAATTTACAATTTAGGTTTATAATAAAAACTTTTTTTGAACTTTTTAAAATTTTTCAGAGAGTGCAATTTTTTCTAATATTTGAATTAGGAATATTTTTAAATTAACATTCACCGAAATTTAGATTTCGAAATCTAAATATCATGAATATAAAATACTAATAAATCTTCGTATTTCATTCTTTCATTCTGCCTGTCCATATTTTGAAGTTAGTTTTTGTGTATGCTTTTGTTTTTTTTCTTTAGAAAATATTGCTCGACTATTTGAAAATATGCAGATATTTTTCATGGTTTATAATAAAATAATATTAGTAATTTGAAAATTTAAAAAAAATATGATTAGGAAATAAAATTTGTTTTTTATGTTCTTTTACGAATTTCTGTAATCGTAGAATTATTCAAAAACATCAATAACATCTTTTTAAAATAAAAATTTAATTATTATTTTTCCTCAAGAATTAAAATATTTCAAAACTTTCAAATTCAAACCTTTTTGAAATTAAACAATTAATAATTTACTTATAAAGGTATTTTTATTTTTTAAGAATATTGATACAATGACTTCCTTAAAAATTATTTCCATCATTTTTCTTCAAATATTGTTTTTTAGAATTTAATAAATAATAATTCTTCTCTAAATCAATGTTTATAAAATATTTTTTGAAAAAGATCTTTAAGAATTTGCAATAAAAAAGTTACTATGAGTTTAGAAACATTCCTATATATGAAATAATGTAGAAAAATACTAAAAGTTTGGAAAAATTCTTGAGAGAAATTTCTTTATGAAAATATAGAAAAATTTTTGAGAATTTGGAAAAATTCCCATGTACAGAAAAATTTCTATAAAATTTAAAATTATTTTAAAAAATTAAATTAAACTTTAAAGAAAACAATTCTTCAAAATTGTCAGCTAAAAGTATAGAAAATTCAAATTTCTAAATATTTTAATTTAAAACCTTTTCAAAATAAATTATTAATTATTTCAATACAACAGTGAATAATTTACTGAAAAATTAAATGTTCCTTAAAATTGAATTCTGACAAAGAATTTTACAAACAAGATGTTTGTTAAATAATTTCGTTTTTTTGACAAATTTTGATAAAATTTTAATTTAATTTAATTTAATTTAATAATTAAATACAAAAGTTAATTACTAATTAAATAAATGAATAATGTTAAAATTTAATTCTTGTAATGAATTTTATCAAAAAATTTTTAAATAATTGAATTCTTTTGACAAATTTTACTAAACATTTTAAGAATAACTAAAATTTTCCAAGAATTCCATTAAAACTGCACTAAAAATAGTTATAAATCTGCGATGAGCTTTATAATTTATGAAAATAATTGAATTCCTAAAACAAATTTATTATTCATAAAAATAATTAAATTAAAAAGAAAAATGCTAATTCCTCTGCAATTTTTATTTTAATTATGATAATAATTGAATGTTTGAGTTCAATTTTATGAATATTTTTGTGAATAATTAAATTCTTTTAGGAAATTTATTAAAATACTAAATATTGAAAATTAAATGAGGAAATTTTTTGAAAGTCATTGAATTTTGGAGAATACTTTTTTTATTTATAAAGGTAGTTGTGATTTTGTCGGGAATTTTTTTAAATTTTGAATATAATTGAACTTTTGTAAGAAGAATTTTATACCGAATGAAAATAATTGAATTTCTGCAATCATTTGTAACTAATCTAAAATTTAATTTTTTAAAACGTTTTTAACTAAAATTGTTCTATAAAGTCATTATTTTAAATAATTAATTGAATATATATTGAGAAATTTAACAAATTTTAAAAACAATTTGAATTATTAAGATTTTGGAATAATTTAACTTTTTTCTAATTTTTTAATTAAATTCATTAAAAAATTGAAATTTTACAAAATTTTAAATTAAAAACTTTTAAAGCTGATTTATTTATGAAAAAAATTTATCAAATTTCAAGAAGAATTTGAATTATTAACATTTTGCAATAATTTAAGTTTTTCTTAATTTTTAATTAAATTCTTTAAAAATTGAAATTTGATAAAATGTTAAATTAAAAACTTTCAAAGATGATTTATTTATGAACATAATAATCGCAATTCTTTTAAAATTCAATTAATTTTGAAATATTAAAGTTAAGTTTCTATTAAATTGTTTCTAAGTAATAATTTTATTATTCTTGACCAAGAATTATAGTAATTTAGAATGAAACTTTTTTATAAATTAAAGTTATTTAAAATGAAATTATTGTTAGAAATACAAAAAATTGATGGTTTTGTGTTAGAATTCGTGGTGAACTTCCCACGAATTCATAATATGAATTCTAATAGTTTATGAGGCAAACAAAAAAGTACGAAAATTCAAAATTTTCTCTTGCATTTTACGTCTTAATTTTTTCCGGTACTTTTACTGACTATTTCTTGAATTTCATGTTTCAGAATACCAATATTATTATTGTGGTTATAATAGTTCTAATTCATATTTTATGTTCATAAAAAAAGTTGAATTAGAAGTTTTTAAATTTAATTTTTTTAAACTTTTGGATAAAGATAAAAATTTTATAGAGAGAAAATAAGATATTTGATCACATGCAATCTGCTTAAGCCCTTCTCAAAAGAGAAAATAAATTCATTTATTTAAAAGGAAAAAGAATTGAAAAATAATTTTTTTAGCTAAAGGATTGAGAAAACTGAATTAAAATGTAATAATAATAATAATAATAATAATAATAATAATAATAATAATAGGAGAAAATAATTTTTCTTTTTTAATGGAGTGAAATGTGAGGTATATAAAGATCGTTAAAAAGAGATTTTCCAGATGTCGAATGTATGTGTAACCTCGCTTTTCAACATATGTCTAATTCAAGAGCAAGAGATTTCGTACACATAGTCAGAGAAAATCCAAAGTACAATCAAGATACCTACATATCCTCAAAACTGATGTTATCTGAGAAATATATTCAGGTGGGATTTAGTTGGTGCGAAATGGAGCTCGCAAGAGATGTTCTCTCATTTCGTCAATTTTCTCTCTCTCTCTCTCTCTCTCCCTATATGTTACATACTACATTATATTTTACATCTTATAAATTCACATTATTTTGCAGCAGAGAAAATATTTTTTAATTCATTATTAACATAAGCCGATAGGAGGAACATTAAATTCTGCACTACGAAAAAAATAATCACCCAAAGGAGAATTTAATTAATTTTTTTACATTTTATAACATAAAGAATGTGATTCTAAAAGAATAATATGTAATAAAATATGTAAAAAAATATCAGAAGGAATGATCGTGTAATTTAGAGAAAAATAAATTTCTAAATGTAATAAACAAATTTAATTGTTAACAGTAATTTAATTTAAAGGAATGTTACACGAAAATATTCGAAACCTTCAAACCTATTTGGTAGGTTCCTCCTTCCTATTTGGTATTCCCTCCATCCTACTTATTGTTCGAGTAGTGAGGTGAGAATCTCTTCTGTTTGGAAATAGTGGATTTTAAGGTTTTGGAAATGTTGTGTAGATGTAAACAGTAAAAGTTAAACAAATTTACAATATAAAGAGAATATATTATAACTTTTAAATCCTAATACAATTATCTAAATTTCCCCTTTTTACTTTATTTTAAAGATTTCAATCTTTATCTTCTTTTAAGTATGTGATTCTACACAATATCTATTTTCTGATGCGTAATGTGTTTATGTACATGTTTTGTATTTTAGTGTGTAAAACAACTTAGCTCACATTTGTCATATATATTTATATATTTTATTTAAGTTTTATTCCCTTTGGTTAATTTCCTTTGTGTTTTAACTCACTTGCACTTTATTTAATATTTCACTTTTTATTTCTTACTTTTGTCACTTTATTTTTATAACCATTTATTTATTCACTTATTTTATTAATTCATTTTGTGGTTTATTATTTAGACCTTCAATTTAATTAAACAAACAAGGGCTTCGTACAATAACTTTATCTAGTACTATAGCCCTAAGTCTCCGTCTTGGTCACGCCGAGACACACGGGCAAATGCCCAGATTTCCCTGTGTCAATCGATTTTATTAATCGACATTACAGTGGTGAAATCATACTTTAGTTTATTGCACCTGCTCGTTGCCAGGCGCTTTTCTGCAAGCTTGCAGTTTTAGGCAGTGGTGTGATCATGGTTCATCAACCTGGACACACCACTCCTTAAGTTTCACAATACATTAGTATCTGAAGCCTCATTCTTTTAATTAAAGTTAAATTCTTAATCTTTTTCAATGTAAATTTCTAAAAATGTGAAATATAATTAACTGCAATAATTCAGAGAGATATTATATTTTATTAATATTTAAACTCTTTTTAACCGAGATTATAACAAAAAGACGAACTAAGTATGCTTCGTTATTGTGTTTAACATGGATATTTGTGTTTGTGTTAATATTTTCTTATAAACATTATATTTATATTTTGTTATCACGAAGGGATATTTATTGACGAAGTCGGTTCGTCACACTAAATCAGAGTTAAAAAAATTGCACTTTTCGAAATATCACCCACGCGTGTGTGTACTGAGGATTTTGCGGATAAAAAATTTTTTTCCATAAAAAAGGATTATATACACGTATTATGTGTACTATTCGTTGACATATAAAGGCGAAGACAGGATGTGTCTAGTGAAGCGAGTTATTCCTCTTGTATGTATGATGCGAGACTATCCAAATTGAGACTCGATCGAATCGATAGCATCTTCCGTAGACCGTCTGCGGTTTCCGTCATTCTAATAAAATTTCGAAATCCCATTCCCTGAGTATAGATCGACAAGAAAGCACTTACCCTGGTGAATAAGACCACACGACCATATCACCTTTCACTTTATTCTTTTCTCACTTCTTTCCTTTTTTAACCGATTATCAATTTATTTCTTGCCTTTTCTCTTACTTTACGTTTTACTTCCTTTATTTCTTTCACTTCTTTTTCTCTTCTTTAGTACATTCATTCTTTTATTTCAAATTTCAAATCGACGAAAACGCTAAAAGTAATAAAATGGTGAATAATAAAAATGAAATCTTACTTTATTCATTTCCTCTTCTTTCTTTTATATTTAAAAGTTATTTGTTTATATTATTTATTTTTTAATTAACCCATTCCGTGCGAGAAGTTCGTTTTCTTTCTTTTATATTTTTTCTTACCATTTTCAATGATAATAGGCTGAAAAAATTTATACATTGCGTTTTTTATGCATCCTTTCGTCTTCTTTTAGAATCTGGAAGAAAATTTAAGTTTTCACTTTGCTGATAAAAAGTTATGATTTTAAAAAAATACAAAATTTACAGAATTTTTCTCATTACATAAAACTATATTTCTAATTGGAAATTCCTTCAGAAAAAAATTGTAATCACAAAATATAGCGTCCAAAATGTATTATAAGTTATAACCTTTCATATTATTTTTCATTATAAGAACTTTTTATTTTTTTAAATTCAAAATGGTGGCTCAAAATGGCGGAAGAATATTAAAAATTTTGAATAGTCAAGAAAAACCAAATTGCAAACACATTTCCTCATCACAAATGTCTAAGATTATTATAAAACTGACATCTAGGATAAAGTTTTATCACTATGACTAATTTAACAAATATTTTACACAATTTTTATAAACAAATTGTTAATAAAACAATTATACAAAAAAAAATAGGAAAATACTGAAACAAATTTGTTCTTTACATATGGCTCTTATTTTTATAGTTATAATTAATGTAAAGGGTAAAAATTATATAACATTATTAATAAAAAATGTTATAAACAATTTATTAAACAAATTAAGAATTGACAATAATTGAAGATATGAAATAGTATTTTTTCCCATCGACTTTTTAGGTTTATCTTAATGCATCTTTAAGACAAAAATTATTGAAACCAATTATTTATCAACTTTATATTATTATATTGTATAATTGTTATAAGCAAATTCTAAATTAGTAACAAGTAAAGATGTAAACTAAACATTTCTGTTTTTCTTTCACTACTTACTTTCTACAGAATTAATAAATTTTAAAGTTTTAATAATTTACTTATTAATATTTTTCAATGAAGTTGTAAACAATTGTTGTAAACAAAGTACATATTTGCAACAATTGAAAGTAAAAATATTTTTATGTATTGAGAACAAATATGCTTAACTACTTTTATTGGATGCATATTCACTGAACGTCTACAAATTTGTATCTAATGTACCAACAATGAAGTAAATAAACAATAAATATATTAATTTATTATTTTGTTTGTGTTTGTAAAACATTTATTAGCCTTAGAAAATTATTTGCTTTTGACTTTGTTGAAAAATATCAAGAATTAAATTTAGGTTTCAAAATATATAAACTGTATATTGCAAAGAAAACGATTTTTTTATATTCAATTGCTGTTAATATGTACTTTGTTTACAACAATTGTTTATAACTCAATTGGAAAATATTAATAGGTAAATTAAAGTTTCAAGATTAATTAATCCTGTAGAAAATAAATAGTAAAAAAAGAACGAAATATTTACATATTTACCTGTTGTTAATTTGGAATTTGTTTATAACAATTGTTTATAATGTTGTTTACTAACTGTGGTAATTAATTTTCATCTTCAAATTTCATTGAGACAACAGTAAAAACAGTCGGTGGAATAAAACTCTATTTTTCATCTTCAATTATTGTCAATTCTTAATTTGTTTATAAAATTGTGTATAACATTTTTAAATGATAATGATAAACACTTCATGTCCTTAAAATTAAATTACAAATTTTTTAAATATTTGTGTCTTTCAAAAAAACAATTTTTTTGTAGAAGTAAACAAATGAATCTTAAGGATATAAAGTTCTAAATATATAATTATATAAAAATGTTATAGATAAATTAAGAATTGATATAATTAAAGATAAAAAATAAAGTTTCATTCCACCGAATTTTTTTACTGTTGCTTCAATAAATTTTTAAGATGAAAATAATGACAACAAATAATATCAACTTTATAAACAATTGTTATAAACAAATTCTAAATTAAGAAGAAGTAAAGATTTATATTCTGAGACGGATAGACATTTTACAAAAGCAAACAAAATATTTGGCATGTTTATTGTTTATTTACTTCATTGTTTACTCATGAAATCCAAATATCAAGATGTTTTAGTGAATATTAATTCTTTACAAATGGTCAGTTACAAACATGATTGTTTTCAATAAAGAAAAATATTTTTACTTTTAATTATTGTAAATAAATAATTTGTTTACAACAATTGATTATAACTTTGTTGAAAAATATTTAGAATTTAATTTAAGTTTCAAGATATACGAACTGTTTGGAAAAAAGAGTTTTTAAAAATCAATTGTTGTTAATGTGTACTTTGTTTACAACAATTGTTTATAACTAATAGAAAAATACTGCTAGGTAAATTAAAGCTTGAAAATTTATTAATCCTATAGAAATTAAAAAGTAAATGAAAAAACTACTTACTTACTTGTTGTAAATTTCCAATTTGTTTATAACAATTGTTTATAAAGTTATTAAATAATTGTGATAATTAATTTTCATCTTGAAAATTCATTAAGACAACAGTAAAAAAGTCGTTAGAATAAAACTCTATTATTCATCTTAAATTATTGTCAAATTCTTAATTTGTTTATAAAATTGTTTATAACATTTTTAAACAATAATATTAAACACTTTATATCCTTAACATTTATTGTAATTATAAAAATAAGACGAAAGCATTCGGACAATGAATAAAATATTTATTTACTCCAACGTTTCGATTTTTAAATGATTTTCTCTCCAAGGAGTCTATCCAAAAAATATAAATAAATTAAAACAAAATAATTTAACATTAAATAAATTAAAATTAATAAATAGTTATCTCATCAAAAATTAATAATTAAAATAGGCGAAGATCAAGTTATAAAATTTTGTGCCCTGACGATGGAGAAGTCAGAAATTGTAAAGGAACTTAATATTAAAAAAAAATTATTAAATAATAATTGAAATTAATTTAAAAAAATGAAAAATTATTTAAAAAATTGTTTAAAATGTTGATAATTAATTATAGTAGAATTAAAATTAGTAATAAATGAAAATCATTAAAGAATTTTCATATAAAAAAAATTACAATTATAAAGATTAATTAAAATTAATAGTTATTATTATTCATTACTAATGAAATGATTTTCAGTCAGAAAAAATGAATTATTTCAATGCTGCAAGTAGTAATGGTAGATCTTAGTCAGACAAGTAGTAAGAGTAATTTTAAGTCAGACGACTGGATTCTATTTTCTGTTTTGGTCGGAGAAATGTCTTTTAGTTTCTTTAAGTTAATTATAAGTATAAATGCACTGGAATTTTTTTAGTAAAAAAATTATGTAATCACTTTGGATTAATAGTGAACTTATTTTCAGTAGGTAAAGATAAATTATTTTTATTTTGCAAGTAGTGAATGTAGTTTTTAGTCAGACAACGAAAATTATTTATAACATAGAGTTAGAAATGTTAAATTATTTTTTCCGTACAAGCAGTAAATGTACTTTTTAGTCAAAAAACAATTTTTTTTTTATTTTCTAAAATATTTCTATTTTTATAATTACAATATTCATACTTATAATTCCTATTATCTTTATTAAACATTTTACTATTTTCTTTTAGAAATTGTTTTAACTTTCTCTAATTTCTAACTTTCTGAAACATTTCTATTTTTATAATTACAATATTCATATAATTATAATTCCTATTATCTTTATTAAACTTTTTACTATTTTCTTTTACAAATTGTTTTAACTTTCTCTAATTTCTAATTTTCTGAAACATTTCTATTTTTATGATTACAATATTCATACTTATAATTCCTATTATCTTTATTAAACTTTTTACTATTTTCTTTTACAAATTTTTAAAATTCCCCTCATTAAATATTAAACTAGAAGTTTAGCCAGGCGTTAGTTTTGAATTCTCACTGTTACACTTTTTAAAAGAGTTAAATAAGATAAGAGTTAAAAAAATTGTTCATTTTACAATTGATTTATATATTAGAAAGCTTTCAATTGAAATTGCAAGTGAAAAAAAAATTCTAACACTTTTTAATTAAATTTTTTTTCAAGGATTTTGTTATGAATTTTAAAAACTACACGTACAATAATTACAGACGGTAGGTGACAAAGTTTATTGAGATAAGAATTTTCTTCCTTTTTTGCTTCATCAAAATATTTGCGAAGTTTCAACTATAGGGGCGCGCGTGGTACTTAGTATTCTCAGAACACAAGCATCAATTTAGGATACAATACAGAGGCAGTAATCATTTCGTCGTCTCATTAGTGACACAAGGGGGAGAGTTGAGAGACTAGTCAAGCGCAAAATAAAGGAAAAGCTGTTCCATACAGATGCGAGTGGCAAAAAAAATTTACTCAAATCTCAAGATTTATAAAAACACACCTTCAAGAATTCTTTTTGATAAGTCTTTCATTTTTTTCTGCTCTTTATTGAATATATACATGAAATATTTCTCTTTCTAATTTCTTTCATATTCTTTCAAATTTCTTTCATTTTATATTTAATATTAATTTATAATTTATTTATTTTTAGTTTTACGGTATAGTTATTAGTAATTCGTAATTGTTTGTTAATTTCAAATTCTATTAATTAAATTATATTCTAGTACAAATAACGAGCGCGTAAAGTTTCTTACTTCATTAACATTGAAAAGTTCAATTATTCAGAAGAATTCTACACAAAAATCTAAATTTATTTTTGAAAGTCAGTAAAAAGTCAGGAGCTTTAATTTTAAGAATTCGTAAGGAATTTCTAAATGTTATTTTTCGGCATTCAAAAGATTTTATTTATTTCAACTCTTTCTATTTTTAACAAAAATTGAACTTTATGAATTAAAAATTTAACTTTTGGAAAACTAATCTATCGAGAAAAAATTATTTTTTATGAATTATTTTAGAGTATTTTTTTATTTAAAAATTCAAAAAACAATTCAATTTTTTAAAAGTGTTTTTAATTTTTTTATGAATAATATAAACCAGTAATAAATGTCACGACCGTCGAAAGAAGAATTTAATTTATTATTTTAATTGTCATTATTATTATTATTATTATTATCATTATTATGTTAATTATGTTAACTACAAATTTTTTATTTTCAAAATTTATTTGTGAATATTTGTGAATAATTTTGCTTTTAATTAAAAAAAAAAATTAACCTAAAAAAGTTATTTCAAGAATAATTTTACCAATATACTTTAAAATTGAATTGAATTGTTTTTATAAGTAAAATTCTTTGCAAAACTTAAATTATTTTTAATACAATTTCAATCGAATTTCTCAAAAATGCAATTATTCTTAAAAATGTTAAACGAAATCAATCATTTAAAAAAATGTTGATAAAATTTTGTATGACAGTTTAATTTTAAGAAACATTCAATAATTTAATAAATTATTTATCTTTCCGTTTAAATAATTGAATTCTCGTAGATTTTTCTAATAAAAAATCATTTAAAAATAAATTTCAGTTAAAATAATTTTCTACTAAAGGTATTAAAACACGAACTTTAAGAAATAATTGAATTAAAATAATAAAAATAATTTATAATTTATAATATAATAATAATAATAATTATTATTATTATTATTATTATAATTATAATTAATAATTATTATTATTATTATAATTATAATTAATATTTATTATTATTATTATAATTGTAATTAATAATTATTATTATTATTATAATTTATTATTTGATCTTTAACGATCAATGTTACGATAAATTCCTAAAGCAATTATTTAATTTATTAATTTCTAATTAACATTTAAATTATTTGAAAGTAAGCGAAAATATTGTTAAAAAATTGTTTTAAGAATAGAAATTGTTTTATTTATTTATTTTTTATTATTATTTCGATAAATATTGTTTTTAAGAAATAAAATTTTTTAAAATGTTTTTCCAAAAATAAAATAAAAATTTCTTAAATAAAATTTGATTTAAAACATTTTTTTCTACTTAATATTAATACTTTGTCTCTGAATTGTAATTCAGAAACAGAGAATGTGAAGAATGTGTTCTGCTTTCTAATTTTAATTTTCCAACAATTGTTAATTTTTTTAGAAAAAAGAAAAAAAATACCTGTATGATTTCGATTTGTCAAAAAATTAAATTTTTCGTATAAAAAAAAGGAAAATATTTTGCAGGACTTACATTTGTTAATTACCTAAAATATTTATTACAAAAATGGTCATTTTTTTGAAACAGGGAAAATAATGAATAATAACATTAACATTTTTTTAGATTAATAGAAATATTTTTGAATTATTTGAAAAATAAAAATAATACTATCAAAGTAAGAAAATGGTAAAAAAATAAAGAAGTATAATAATTATCTAGCAAAAGATATCAAAAAGCAAAAGTATAATCATGATTAAAACTTCAGGCATGGACAGACTGAATTTTTTATTTTCAGTATTATTAATTAATTTACTAGATTTTGAACTTGAAAATTCGAAACTTCCAATAAAACTTTTTTAATGTCAACTTTTTTTTAACCAAAGTTTTATATACAAAGCTTTGGTAAGTTCGTAACTATAGTTACGAAATGTAATTTCATATGAAAAATTCTTATCGATTTTTCTTCAAAGAAATTTTTTCCGATTACACTCCTAATAAAATCAACAAGAAGTGAAAGAAAAAAAATCTATCTATCTATCTCTATATGAAATGAAATAAAAGAAATTGACTAAAAGGAAAAGAAGTTTCACACAAGGATAAAAATTGTGTTTTAAAAAATTCTACTAAATTACAAGTTAATCGTTCCATGTATTTCAAGTAGAAGAAAAAAATCCATAAGATCGTCGCGAAAGAAACTAAGCGCGTCGAGAGAGAACTAAGTATAATTAAAGAAAAAGAGATCGTGGACCGCAATAATAGAAAAAATACCAGTCAGAAGCAATTATCCACTCTCTTGCGATTTCAATTCTCGTAATTTCGAGCTTCCCAAACGAAACTAAATTCCTTCCGTTAAACTAAAACAATAGAGAGAAAGGAGAGGAGCGCCGCCGCGTCTTTGGTGGTTGGGAGAAAAGAGAGGAGGGGAGTTAAGACTTTATCGCCGGTGAAATGTCATTTAAGATTAGAGCACTCTTTTACCATCAAACGAGAGGGAAATGTTGAGACTTGAAAATTAGACTTTGAGGGGGTTTTGAGGAGAGTGTTTTTTTTAATAAAAAAAAAAAAAATGGGGGCAAAATGAAAGGAGAACCACGGGAACGATATCAAGAGTGAAATACAGGGAGTACATTGGGCCGAGAGTATTTTATTGATGGTGTTAAACATTTTTATAGACCCCATGCGAATTACTATAGTTTTTACAACCTAAGCTCGATCTACAAGACCACGACTCTTTTTCTCGAAAACCCTCTTTGGTGCTCTCTCTCTCTCTCTCTTTCTGCCGTCACGAAGTTCAGCACTATTAAATAGACCAAGGATGTTAGGTATATCACCCTACAAAAGTGGAAAAAAGTGCTGAGTCTTCAATTTTCGTCTGATTTTTGAAATTTTTTTTTTAGAAAAATTTATTTTAGTAAGAAAACTAATGAATTATTATTTTAATAATTGATTCAAAACTTACCAGGAGAATCAGGAGACTCTATAGTTATTCAGAAATGTTAAATAGTATTTGCCTTATTAGAAATTTAAGATGATTTTTTCGACCATTTTTCTCTTCAAATATTAATATAAATAAAGTTAGATTTTTGTAATAAAAATTCTAAAATATAATGAGAAAGGGTAGTAAGGTGCAAAAATACTTACAAAAATTTCAATTAGAAAATTAAAATAACACTGTCCGACACTGATTTTGCCCCTTGAATAATTCTAATCACTTTCGATAGATTTTTTCACGCTGATTACGAATCTGAAAAGAAAAATGCTCTAGCACGTCAAGTTTTTGAGAAAATTAGTGTAAAAAAGTTAAAAAAAAACATGTTTTTGTCTATCTTTGAAAATCATTAAAAAATAAACAAGAGGTGCAAGAATTTTGTCTTTGGTTTTAAATGAAAGCTTGAATCACAACCAACAATTTCATTGGGGAAGAATTCGAAGGCATTTCTTGTAAGACAATTAAAAATAATTTTTTCCTATACATTAAATTTTGTTAAAATTTATATTTTTCTGGCACCATGTATAACCTCAGCATTATAAAACAAGTGATAAACAAGTGAATTTTTTATTTTTCAAATTAATAACATTTTATATTATTTTCAGGTTACTTATTTTATTTAAAAAATTTTTTTAGTTAATCTTGATGTATACACTTAACAAAGGAAAAGTTCATTTTGAAAAGAAAATTCATGTATTTAAAATAAAGAATACCTATTATGAATTTAACACTATTTGTCTTTGTAAAATTATAACATTCCTTTCAGTACATAGTTGTTTTGCTCTAATATAGGATACAAGCAGACAAAATGAAATATTAAATAAATTTCAACATTTAAAAATCAGAAAATAATTTTTACAATAAAAAATTGAATTATCATTAATTTTATAAATTAAATATGTGTTTAAATATATCAAACAATTGAATTTGTATGAACACTGAATATTCAATTTAATACATATCATTTTCTTTTATTAGTGAGGAATTTAATTTTTATTAAAAGAATTCTTTAATATTAATTTAAATTATTTAAAATTATGTGCCATAAATAAACATAATTAGCGTAGAGCAGGATTTATTTATTATTGAACGTTTAAATAAAGTTTTAATTAAAAATTTCTGTAAAGGTTTTAAATACAACATATTTGTAAAAATTATATTACTGAAATTTTATTTCAAAGGCATCAATTAAATTTTCAAATTGTTCATTTATTTTATTGAGTATTCATATACGTCAAGATTAATTGCATCATTTCTTTTGAAGAAAATAAGTAACCTGGAAATAATATAAAATGTTATTAATTTGAAAAATAAAAAATTCATTTGTTTATCACTTGTTTTATAATGCTGAGGATATACATGGTGCCAGAAAAATATAAATAATAACAAAATTTAATGTATAGGAAAAAATTATGTTTAATTGTCTTACAGGAAATGCCTTTGAATTCTTCCCTAATGAAATTATTGGTTGTGATTCAAGCTTTCATTTAAAACCAAAAACAAAATACTTGCACCTCTTGTTTATTTAGACAAAAAACATGCTTTTTTGACTTTTTAACACTAATTTTCTCAAAAACTTGACGTGCTAGAGCATTTTTCTTTTCAGATTCGTAATCAGCGTGAAAAAATCTATCGAAAGGGACCAGAATTATTCAAGAGGCAGAAAAAAAAAGTTATTTTTGTCGGACAGTGTAATTGTCATCATGAAAGTAGAAAAAATATTTAATCCGACGAGTGATTTTTATTTTGTATAAAACTAACAATAATGTAAATAATAATAACAATAATATAATAATTTTTTTTGTCGTATTTATTCCTTCATTTTGTTCATTCTGTCCACACCTGCAGCGAAAAAAGTAAAATCTTAAAGTGAGAAGAAAATTATGCTTAACAAATATTCTTACATTTTATTTTCAATATACGAAAATTCATCTACAAAAAAGATGAATTTTAGTTTATATTTGACATTTTATTATCCAAATAATAAATTTTATTCCTTCTTCTTTGATTAAATTTATTCCTCTCAAATTGAAACAAATTTGTACTAGAATGAAGATTGATAAGTTGCTGTTTGTTTTTCTGAACGCAGCTTTAAAATGTTTAAAAAGTGACGTTTAATTAAAAATATAAAAGAGAAAAATTCTCTCAATTACTCTCTGAATTTGAATTAGTAAAAGTGTTTACCAATTTGAATTAGTGACTTACAAAGTTTCTATTTGTCAAAAATAATATATTTATCGAAATAATATTAAAAAATTAATGAATAGAACAATTTTCATTTTGTAAAACAATTTTTGTATAACACTTTCAATTATTTTCAAATAATTTAAATATTTAATTATATTACATATTTTATTATATTATATTATTATATTATTATTATATTTATTATATTATTATTTTATTATATTATTATTTAATTATTATTTAATTATTTTATTATATTATTTTATTATATTATTATATTTTATTATATTTTATTTTTTATTTTTAATTTTTGTATAACACTTTCAATTATTTTCAAATAATTTAAATATTTTTAGATAACTTTTGGTACTTATTTAACTATTGTAAACTAAGAAAAACAATATTGGAAATTTATGTTCGGCTAGAAGTGGTCTATTTTTTCATTTTTTAAATAATAAATTAAAGATAACCGAGTTATAAAATTATTTTTTAATGAAATTTTTTTTTAAATAATTGAAATTTGGTCAAGAATTTTATTAAAAAAATTTTAAATAATTGAATTTTGCCAAGAATATTTTATTAATTTTCTAAAAAAATAATTGACATTTTGAAAAGAAGACTTAAAATTTTTTTAAAATAATTGAATTTCTGCAAAAAATTTTATTGCTTTTGAAAATAATTGAATTTATGCAATCATTTAAAATTTTTTCCAAAATTCAATTTTTTTAGTATTTCTAAGTGTTTTTAATGTTCTAAAAAT
This sequence comes from Leptopilina drosophilae, assembly GCA_032873175.1. Lineage (NCBI taxonomy): Eukaryota > Metazoa > Arthropoda > Insecta > Hymenoptera > Figitidae > Leptopilina > Leptopilina drosophilae. Next base: position 52,765,284 of record CM065481.1, read on the forward strand.
TCATCTGCAAATTGAATTCGATGGAGACATTTTATTAAAATTGTATTTAAAATAATTCAGTTCTATCCAGAAATTATTGAAACTATATTAAAGATAATTGAATCTCATGTAAAATTGTTATCAAATTAAAATAAAAATTAAATATTTGTGAAGAAATTTTTTTCTTTTAAATCTGAAATTCACAAATAAATTTGAAAATAACAAATTTGGAATTTACACAATTTACATAATTAACATAATAATAATAGTAACAAAAATAAAGCAAAAATAAAATAAATATTTTGTTTGGTTGACTACTTATTTATATTATATTTACAAAAAAATTGAAAACACCAAAAAATTCCATTATTTTTTGAATTTTTTAATAAAAAGTTGTTCTAATATTACTTGTAAAAATTAATTTTTTCTCGATAGTTTTAAAAAATTTAATTTAAAAACTGTAATGTTCAATTATTGATAAAAATGGAAAGAGTTTGAACTTAAGAAAATCTTTTCAATACTGAAGAATATAATATTCCTAATTTTTTTTATGAATTCTTGAAATTGAATATTATTCCAGTACTTTTAACAAAATTTCAAAAAATTTAGAAAAATATTTGCATGATTCATAATTTTAAATCATAGTTTTGGTATAAAATTCTTAAATTTATTTTAAAAACAAGAAAAAATATTTATTATTAAAACTTTATTAATGACTCAATTTTAATATTTTTTCTTTCTCACTGTACTAAGACTAACTTAATAAAAAATATGGTAATATTTCAGAATTATTTTGTTAACAATTTTGAAAATAAATAGTTGATTAAAAAATTTTGTAGTAAAGGTTCGACTATAAGAGAAAAAAAAAAATTTTTTTAAACTTTTTCTGTTTTAAAAAATGTCAAAATTGTTTCTTCAAACTCATAAAAATTAATTATTTTAATTAATTAAATTATCTAAATTCATTTTTTAATAAATAAGGACATTAAGAAACAATTTAATCTATAAAAACTAAAATTTTTAAATAGTACCTACAATTTTATCATGCAAGTAGTAAGAGTATTTTTAATCAGACAACTGTCCGTTATTTCCTCTCCTCAGGGGTTTTTGGTATGTAAGTTTAAAATGCGAAAAAAAAATTCGTAATCTCGGATTTAGTATTTCGATCCAATGTGACGTATGATTTTAAAATTGATGTTATTCGATCAAAATTCGTTCTTCTTGTAGTTTTTGAATCCTCTGAATGGTAAAATTCGTTTTTAGAATTTTATAATTAGAACCAAATTTTTTTAAAGTTGTCGAAATTATCTACAATGTTTATTTGGAACTTTTAGGTCTCACTAAATCTAAATTTGAAAAAAAATTTTTTAAAAATTGTGACTTTAAAAACTTGCAAATAAAATTTTTTAGAAAAATCCGTCAGCTATTAAAAAATGTAGTCGCTCTATTCGAACCATCTACAACATTTACTAGTAAATTATTTACATTTTAACGTGAAAGAAAATGTAATAAAAGAAAAATTGAATTTTTAGTCTATAATAATTTTCGTTCAAAACTAAAATAAAAATTAGATCCTCTATGTGGGAATAAATGAATAAAAGTATGAAACGTAGTTACTTTGTATTAATCGATTGAATTTTTAAAGCAATTTCCATTTGCTTATTTTTAAATCAAAACTCCCTCGTTAACATAAAAGGCGAATTTTTTTTTCATTATTCACTCTTGAATAAGAAGATCAAAACTTGTGTATATACTCTCGTAGCTATTTAACATAATTTCTATTGTCTCACATCTCCAAGAGAATTTTGAATTATATTACCTCTTTATAACGGTACTCTGCTTTGACATTTATTTGACTTTTCATCCAAAGTACAATCCATCATGATGATAGTGCTAAGAAAATTATTTTTCTTAAATTCCAGTCGAAAAATTATGCCATTTAAAAAAAAATGTTATTTTTACATTACATTTTTAAAAAGTATCTTATTATTAGTTTTTATGTTCAAAAATTGAATTAGAATATTTTTGGAAAAAATGTATTTTTTGTTTGTAAAAGTATTTCTTTTTTCTGACTCTAATCGTTGATGTCAACAATTTTTTAGATTTTGATGACATTTTTGTTAATAAAAGTATTTTCTTACATCACTGTTAACTTAAAAATATCAAATGGCAACGAATTGATACCAAAAATGTGGATCAAATAAAACATTGATCCGGATTTTTGTCATCAATTTGATACACTTTGGTATCAATTTGATACTTTCAGAAAACAGTATTATATATTATTATTATTATTATTATTATTGTATTTTTCCGTATTATGATTTTTTATGTAAAATTATACGCAAGGGATACCTACTTTTTGTAAAATTTACAATATTTACTGGCAAACGAACGTAATTAGTTAAAAAACATCCGCCAAATATTTTCCAGCAATGGAAAATTTATTAAAAATTTTCTTATTCGAAATATTGAAGTAATCGTTGACTCGAGTGAAATACGAAAGCTTCGACTTGAATAATTTATTTTGTTTATTTCATTTATTCGCATTGTTATTGTTTTTTTGTTGATTAATCGATGAATGTGACAAAATACGTGACATTGTTGAATATTTTTTTTTGTTTTTACAAAAAGTGTAAACTGTAAGAAATATTGACATTTGTTTTGTCTTTTTTTTTGAAAAGGGGGGAAGGGATTTTTCTTGGCTTGCGAGTCAAGAAAAAGTATCTAACTTGAGTTGACAGTTCTCGGATTATAGCCAATCGTTTCAGTGAGAGAGAAAATCTTCTCTCTACTCTATATATAGGAGAATGGGTCTTTGGACGTTCGAGAAATGCCTTATTATATTTCTCGTGCTTGACTTCCGGTAAGCTCTAACGCAGCTTGCACATCACGTTCTTCCCGCAAACAAGCCGCCTAGGCAGGGGAACCTGTCTCTCTTCTCTCTCTCTCTCTCTCTCTTTCTGTCTGTATATACATACATATATACGTATAAAGTATCGATCTCACCGTGATATTCATCCTTACACTCACATCTTAGCGATCGGTAAACCAAGAGACTCATCAAGAGTTTGCCTACAGGGGACTCGATAAATTTACCTAGACGTCTAAATTGCATTTAACATTTGCTTATCAAAAGAACTTCTCCATTTGTTTCTAACGAAATTTTAATATTTATGATGTTTATTGACAATTCGTGAATTGAGAAGAAATGTAACTTACAGTAAAAACAAAAGTTAGTCAAATGTCATAATTTCGTAATTTAAAGGAAAAAAAATTCAATTTTCAAATCGGTTTTATAAAAAGACTAGAATTTAAGTTTTAACATTTAAGAATAACATCTGACGTACAGTAAAAACAAAAGTTAGTCCAATGTCATAATTTAATAATTTTTAAAAGAAAAAGATAAATTAAAGTTACAAGAAAAAAAAGTTTAAATTTTAACCTGATTTTGGGGTAAAAATTCGCTGCAACAAAATTTCACCTAGGTGAGGGCGCCACTGTCTATGTGACTTAGCATTGGTTAAAATTACCCGCAACAAAATTTATACCACCTTTTTTTCTGTGGTTTCAAAAAAAGACTAGAATTTAAGTTTCAACATTTAAGGATGGATCTGAAGTACAGTCAAATCAAAAGTTAGCCCAATGTCATAATTTCGTAAATTAAAAGAAAAAAAATTAAATTTTAAAATCGATTTTATAAAAAGACTAGAATTTAATTATTATCATTTAAGGAGAAAATCTGACGTACAGTCAAATCAAAAGTTAGTCCAATGTCATAATTGTCATAATTTAAAAGAAAGTCACAAATTAAATTTTCAAATCGTTTTTATAAAAAGACTAGAATTTAATTATTATCATTTAAGGAGAAAATCTGACATACAGTCAAACCAAAAGTTAGTCCAATGTCATAATTGTCATAATTTAAAAAAAGCGAAAAAAAAATTTTCAAATCATTTTTATAAAAAGACTAGAATTTAATTTTGAACATTTAAGAAGAAAATCTAACGTACAGTCAAATCAAAAGTTAGTCCAATGTCATAATTTCGTAATTTAAAAGAAAAAATTAATTAAAGTTTCAAATCGTATTTATAAAAAGATTAGAGTTTAATTTTGAATATTTTAGGAGAATATCTGACGTACAGTTAAACCAAAAGTTAGTCCAATGTCATAATTGTCATAATTAAAAAGAAAGCGACAAATTCAATTTTCAAATCGTTTTTCTAAAAAGATTAGAGTTTAATTTTGAATATTTTAGGAGGATATCTGACGTACAGTCAAACCAAAAGTTAGTCCAATGTCATAATTGTCATAATTTAAAAAAGCGTCAAAATAAATTTTCAAATCGTTTTTATAAAAAGACTAGAATTTGATTTTGAACATTTAAGAAGAAAATCTAACGTACAGTCAAATCGAAAGTTAGTCCAATGTCATAATTTCGTAATTTAAAAGAAAGAACAAATTAAAATTTCAAATCGTTTTTATAAAAACACTAGAATTTAATTATTATCATTTAAGGAGAAAATCTGACGTACAGTCAAATCAAAACTTAGTCCAATGTCATAATTTCGTAATTTAAAAGAAAAAATAAATTAAAGTTTCAGAAAAAGACAAGAATTTAAGTTTCAACATTTAAGGATGGATCTGAAGTACAGTCAAATCAAAAGAAAATCTAACGTACAGTCAAATCGAAAGTTAGTCCAATGTCATAATTTCGTAATTTAAAAGAAAAAATAAATTAAAGTTTCAGAAAAAGACAAGAATTTAAGTTTCAACATTTAAGGATGGATCTGAAGTACAGTCAAATCAAAAGAAAATCTAACGTACAGTCAAATCGAAAGTTAGTCCAATGTCATAATTTCGTAATTTAAAAGAAAAAACAAATTAAAATTTCAAATCGATTTTATAAAAACACTAGAATTTAATTATTATCATTTAAGGAAAAAATCTGACGTACAGTCAAATCAAAAGTTAGTCCAATGTCATAATTGTCATAATTTTAAAGAAAGTTACAATTTAAATTTTCAAATCGTTTTTATAAAAACACTAGAATTTAATTATTATCATTTAAGGAGAAAATCTGACGTACAGTAAAAACAAAAATTAGTGCAATGTCATAATTTCGTAATTTAAAAGAAAAAAATTAAATTTTCAAAAAGACTAGAATTTAAGTTTCAACATTTAAGGATGGATCTGAAGTACAGTTAAATCAAAAGTTAGTCCAATGTTATAATTGTCATAATTTAATAGAATGTCACAAATTAAATTTTTAAATCATTCTTACAAAAAGACTAGAATTTAATTTTGAACATTTAAGAAGAAAATCTAACATACAGTCAAATCAATAGTTAGTCCAATGTCATAATTTCGTAATTCAAAAAAAAAAAAATTAAATTTTCAAATCCTTTTTATAAAAAGACTAGAATTTAATTATTATCATTTAAGGAGAAAATCTGACCTACAGTAAAAACAAAAGTTAGTGCAATGTCATAATTGTCATAATTTAAAAGAAAAAGACAAATTAAATTTTAAATTTGTCTCGGTGAAAAGGTGAAGAATTTAATTTTGAATATTTAAAACGATTAAAAGTTGCATTTGAATAAAAATTGCAATTTTCTGTCAATAGGAAACATATGTTAATTTTTAGGTTATGTCACGATAATTATTACTTATATATGTCACTTGAATAATTCATTATTGACAAAAAATTATATTTTTTATTCAAATAGAACCTTAAATTTGTCCAAAAAAATAGTTGAAATTAAATTATTTACGATACTACAAAAAAGAATTTAAAATTTAATGTGACATTCTCTTCATAGTGGAAAACTGTTCATATTTAATTCATCAAAAATAATTTTCTTTTAATAATTATTACAACTAAAATATTCATCCAATGTATTTTTCTCTAAAAATCAATTTTTCAAGTGGACAAAGCATTCTGTTACATTTCTTTCAAGAAAAGACGGTCGCAAGATTTCCAATAATTTTGATCTACATGTCGGTAAATGGGATCCCCTTAAAATACGAAATTATGACATTTGACTAACTTTTGTCAGATTTTTCCTTAAAATTTTAACTTTGTTTATAACTATATTTTTAACCTTTAGGCAAATAGTTTTTCAGTCAGACAACAATATTTTTATTAATATTTGAGTACCAACAAAAAACATTGGAAAAAAACATTAACAATTTTATAGTATTTTCGTATCAAAATAAAAGCCCAAAGTTGTTTCTGCAAAATTTCAATTTTTTTACCAGTTATTGTTTAAACAATTTTTATGCATTATATTATAAAAGAGAAATTGTGAAAAATATTTTACCTCATATGGAAAGAGTTTTGTAATTGAAATCATTAACAAGAGTAAAGAGTGAGAGATTTATCAACATCGTTTTTAAAAAATAAGTCTGTTGATATTTATCATTAAGAAATGTGTACATTAATTGTACATTATTTATTATCTCATTAATCTTTATATGCTTTGGCACGATCACAAATCTAGAATCTTTCTCGTAACTCTCAAGTTTTAAGAGGATTTAGTATCAAAGCTCATATAGGCAACGAAAGACCCTACCAATTTCTAAGCCATTTAACTCAATAGAAATTTACAAGGCACTAATCTTGTAAATATCGTCACGAGACGGAAAGTTTCTCTAATCACGACAGTCACAATCTATAAAAAAGATTTTAGAGTTATTTGTTTCTAATTGTTATTTTTAATTGTTTGTTTCATTTTTTCTTGCATTTTAAAACATTTTATTATTGTTATTTTTTATTTCTTTCTTTTTATTGTTTACTATTTTCATTTTATTATTTACTATTTTATTTTTATTATTTACTATTTTATTTTTATTATTTACTATTTTATTTTTATTATTAACTATTTTATTATTATTATTTACTATTCTATTTTTATTATTTAGTATTTTATTATTCTTGACAATATTATATTTTTGTAAACTTTTATTATTATTAACAAAACTATATTTTTATTTATTTCTTTTTTTATAAATTTACTCTTTCCAAGTAAAAACAAATTTTAGCGTAATCAAAATTTAAAAATTTCTTTTTTTTATCAGAAGCAATTGTAAGATTTGATCAGACAAAGAAGTATATTCGTTTGGTTCCATTTTTAATAGTACAAGTATATTTTAATCTGACTAATAAATTTGTCGAATATTTTCTACCAATACTTATTACTTATTAAAAAATATTTTTTTTTAATGAGTTTTACAATTTATATTTCAAAACTTTTTTTTCAGTAACAATATTCAGAGAAATCTTTTCATATTCTATTTTAATTCTGTTTCCAATACTTTCAATGTTTTTGGTTAAAAGTTTCAATAAAATTTTTCAACAGATTTCTGTCACTATTGATGGGTATTTTTTTACAGGAAAAGCATTTTAAACTTTCTGGTTTTTTTTTGTATCTAAACAACTTTTTTATGGGAAAAGTATTTTAGTTCTTATAAATTTTTTATCAGTGGTGCAAGTACGTTTTAGTCGAACTCTGATATTTTATTTTTCACATGGATTTATCATTTTGTTTAGAAAAATGGAAAACAGAAAATGGATTTTTCGTTTTTACTTCAGTAGAATTATTGACTTTTAGTCAGATACAATTTCTTTTTTATTTATTTCTAAGTAGTACCAGATTCTTTTAGTGAGAAAATTGTTTGTGCGTTGCCAAAAGAATATGGGTGATTCTTCTGAAAGTAGAATTTTTTATGTCACGATTAATTTTACAAAATCTACTCTTTAATAATTATTGTAAATTTACACAGTGAAAATTAAGAGCTTATTTATCGTTTTAAAAAGAAAATTAAATAATTTTGTTTAACTGAATTTTTGTAATAAGTAAATCCAATAGAACTTCTATAAGAAAACTAAATTTTTATGCTTTTTTCAAACTCTCAGAAATTTTTTAAAAATGTGTTAGAAAGAACAATGTTTTTTCTATCATTATGTGCATTTTAAACAATTTTAGACCTCACTTTTATTTTTGAAAAAAATGTTTAAACTTTGTCTTCAGTTTTAGGTTAAAATTACTTTACAATGTTTACTGATATTATATACATTAAAAATATCTTAAACAAAATTTTAATGCACATTAAAATAAAGCTAAGAATCTGACGTTTAATTTTTCTATATTTTATCAATAAAAAGGAAAAGCATTATTGCTGTTATAAATAATCGACATTTACATTTTGCTCCAAATAATAATTCAAATTCATCTCCGAAGTCTTCTTATTTAATAAATAAATGAATGTAGAAATAAGTTTAACAGAATATTTCTATGGCAATATAAAATAAGGGTGTGAGATTTGTGTATTTTACTAAAACATATTTTAATTGTGCCCTAATATAAATAAGTGTGAAAAAAATCGATTTTTAATCTCCGAAGCCTTTTTCTTGAAATATGCAAGTTTTTCTTTTATTTTTAGTATTTACCTGCATTGCTTTAAAAAAATGAACCCAAATTACCACTAAATCAAATACTTTAAATAAATTAATATTTTAATCGAATTGAATATATTTGGTATTAAAACATGCAAATTATTAATTATTAATTTTGAAGCAGTGTAATTTTATATTCGATTTCGTGAACGATATTAGCCTGGATTTTTAATAGAAAAACTCACGAATTAAATACAGTGAATTTAAAAGGGGCAACAATAATCTTCTTCAAAGGAGAAAAACTTTAATATTTTTAAGAATTAATTTTGCGCAACCTAAAAATCCTACTCTTCAGTATAAAATTAATTAGTTTTAATAGAAAAAACCATATAATTGAAAAATAATAAATTGAAAAACTGAAGTTTAAAAGTGTCACTTTCAGAAGAATCACCCAAATACTTAAAAATTAAGGAATTTGAAATTTTATAAAACTGCAATTTTTAGTGAATTGAATTAGAAATTATTGTTAAATTTGTCAAAATATACTTAATTCGACATTACATCTAATGCACTTATAAAAAATTTTATTAACAACCATTTTAAAAATTGAATTTTAAAGGGGTTACAAATAATTTCAGAAATTCAATTATTTTTAAAATTATACTTTATTTACTTAGCTAATTTTTTAGCAAAAAATTGTTTTTGTATTACTTGCGAACTTTGAAAAAACAGATAAACTTTTGCTTTTAAAAAAAGTGGCCCCAAGGTGGACAGCATTCAAAAATTCACTGAAAAATTTTTAAAAAATAGTTGCCAAAATCAATTTAAGGTAATTTTATTTTAAATGTATTGCTTCTAACTCAAAACCACGGAATCAACTCTCTTAGTTTGAATCAGTTAAAAATCATGGTTTTAACAGACAATCAGTGACTGACTTTTTGCTTCTGAATTACTTAAAAACAACAGATTTTCAGTTAAAAAATAACTGAAAAATTAGTTAAATTTGACTAATTGAATCAGTCAAAAAAAATTTACTGAATCATCAATTATTTTTAACTGACAATTAATTATTTTTAACTAATTGTCAGTAGAAGTATTACTATTTGAATTAGTGACTGACTTTTTGCTTTTTAAATCATTCTAAAATATTGTTAATTATTTATTCTTTTTCCTACATTAAAAACCAAATTATTTTACAATTCATCTGAAAATTTTCCAAATCGATAAAATTCACAATTTTTATAATATATTTTAATAAATATCGTGAAAAAATATCCAAAGTGATTTTTCATTAAAGCGCATAGTTAGATGGAGCTCACATTAAAATTTCTCTAAATATGAGTATTCTTTCAAATTCTCAAATATTTTCCTAAACGTTTAAATTTAATTTTAATTAATTTTAATTCCCTTTTTATGCAAGTAAATTTTTCGAAATAATGAGTGGAATTCGCTTCCTAAACGTTTTTAGGAACAGAGAAGTTTTCTATTTCTTCATCATAATTTTGTAACAATCAGCAATTTTCTGATATATTTTATAAATAAAAAGCAAAAAAAAAAATTCCATAACTTATATCAGTCAAACAAAACTTGTTTTTTTAAAAAAAAATTCAATGATTTCTAAAATTTTAATAAATCTATGGAAACAATTAAATTGTTTTTTAGTTTTTCAAAAGGTTTTAATTATTTTTAGAAGTACCTAATAGTAAATATTGATTATTTGCTGAAAATAAACTTGTGCTTATTATAATGAAATAAACTTTTTATTTTATGAACAATTACATTGTTTCCTCTCAGAATGCTTTGTTTTCGTGAAAAATTTTCCAATCGACATTTTTTCGATTGATTTCGATATTTTGCGACCTCCGAAATGTGTTTATAAAACAAAAGCAAAAATATGAAACATACCAAAAATGAAAATTTATTAATTTATTAATTTATTAATTTATTAATTTATTAATTTATTAATTTTTCATTTCAATTTCTAAGTTTAATTTTTAATTTTAATTTCAATCGAAAACTGTTTGCTTTCTAAAGAACAATATTGAACTAAAAAACGCAGTAATGATTACAATAAATAAATTAGTTCACTTCAAACTTCTTGTTATTTACATTTGACAGAAGTGGAAAAAAAATTATGTATCCAATTAAAATTGCGCTTCCAGAGAAAAATAAGCTACGTCCTTTCACAATCTAATAAAACCTTCTTCTATATAATTGAATAGTCTCTTAAAGTGATAAATTTAGTGACTAATAAGATAAAAATTGTACATCGAGGAGAACTTTTGTTCCTTGTGAGCAAAAATGGTTTTCTCGCTACATTACTGTATATCCATGAACTACATAGTAGTGGTGAAGGAAGGGTGATCGGAAGAAGGGGGTCAAGTGAAAAAAAAAGTTAAGAATATAAGGGACCTTGGAAACAAACGATCGTATTTTTCCTAAAAGCTGGTGCCTTGGACCGAGGGCTGTGAGAGCTTTATCGTTCTCCCTTTGCACGTGTACGTGTGTACATATGTGCTTTTTGTCTTGGACCAAGACCCTCATCAAATTTCCTGTCGTCGAGAAGTTCGCACAGTTTAACGTCATCCTCGGGCAGTTTGTTTAGGCTGCAATGGCCACGAAGGACGTTTTACGCCAAATGGATAAAGATGATCGTCGTCTCTGATAAATGGGCTTATCGCCAGATTTTCCCTGTTCCCAAAAACACACTTCCCCCTCCTCCCAACTTTTTTTTCCTCTCTACCCTCTCAACATTTAAAAAAAATAGACATCTCCCTTTTTTCAATTTAATCACATTTTTCATTTGTTTTCAATTTTCTTCTTTTTTCTTTTTTGCTTTTAAGAAAATATTTCCATAAAAGTGAATTTTAAGGAAAAAATTGTACATGAGAGTCGAATTTTCCGAACAGGGAGAGTTAAAACAAATTGTTTAAATTTACATTCTTTCTATGCATAATTTTGACTAATATAAGTTATGGAATTTTTTTTGCTATTTATTTATAAAATATATTGGGAAATTGCTGATTGTTACAAAATTATGATGAAGAAATAGAAAACTCCTTTGTCCCTAAAAACATTTAGGAATATTGTTTTTTAGAAAGCAAATAGTTTCAGATTGGAATTGAACTTCAAAATTAAACTTAGAAATTGAAATGAAAAATTAAAAATAATAAATTAATAAATTAATAAATTTTCATTGATTGTATGTTTCATATTTTTGCTTTTGTTTTATAAACACATTTCGGAGGTCGCGAAATATCGAAATCAATCAAAAAAATGTCGATTGGAAAATTTTTCACAAAAACAAAGCTTTCTGAGAGGAAACAACCTAATTGTTCATAAAAAAAAGTTTATTTCATTATAATAAGCACAAGTTTACTTTCAGCAAATAATCAATATTTACAATTAGGTCCTTCTAAAAATAATTAAAACCTTTTAAAAAACTAAAATACAATTTAATTGTTTCGATAGATTTATTAAAATTTTAGAAATCATTGAATTTTTTTTTAAAAAACAAGTTTTGTTTGACTGATATAAGTTATGGAATTTTTTTTTTTTGCTTTTTATTTATAAAATATATTAGAAAATTGCTGATTGTTACAAAATTATGATGAAGAAATAGAAAACTTCTCTGTTCCTAAAAACATTTAGAAAGCGAATTCCACTCATTATTTAAAAAAATTTACTTGCATAAAAAGGGAATTCAAATTAATTAACATTAAATTTAAACGTTTAGGAAAATATTTGAGAATTTAAAAGAATACTCATATTTAGAGAAATTGTATTATGAGTTCCATCTAACTATGCGCTTTAATAAAAAATCACTTTGGAAATTTTTTCACGATATAATATTTATCAAAATATATTTTAAAAATTGTGAATTTTATCGAATTGGAAAATTTTCAGATGAATAGGCAAATAATTTGGTTTTTAATGTAGGAAAAAGGATAAATAATTAACAATATTTTAGAATGGCTTCTTAAGAACAAAAAACAAAGTTTGCAACTATTAATTCTGTGGTTTTGAGTTGGAAGCAATATATTTTAAATAAAATTACCTTAAATTGATTTTGGCAACTATTTTTAAAAATTTTTCAGTGAATTTTTGAATGCTGTCCACCTTGGGGCCACTTTTTTTAAAAGCAAAAGTTTATCTGTTTTTTCAAAGTTCGCAAGTAATATAAAATAATTTTTTGCTAAAAAATTAGCTAAGTAAATAAAGTATAATTTTAAAAATAATTGAATTTCTGAAATTATTTGTAACCTCTTTAAAATTTAATTTTTAAAATGGTTGTTAATAAAATTTTTTATAAGTGCATTAGGTGTAATATCGAATTAAGTATATTTTGACAAATTTAACAATAATTTCTAATTCAATTCACTAAAAATTGAAGTTTTATAAAATCTCCAATTCCTTAATTTTTAAGTATTTGGGTGATTCTTCTGAAAGTGACACTTTTAAACTCCAGTTTTTTAATTTTTTTTTTAAATTATATGGTTTTTTCTATTAAAACTAATTAATTTCATACTGAAGAGTAGGATTTTTAGGTCGCGCAAAATTAATTCTTAAAAATATTAAAGTTTTTCTCCTTTGAAGAAGATTATTGTTGCTCCTTTAAATTCATTGTATTTAATTCGTGAGTTTTTCTATTAAAAATCCAGGCTAATATCGTTCTCGAAATCGAATATAAAATTACACTGCTTCAAAATTAATAATTAATAATTTGCATGTTGTAATACCAAATATATTCAATTAGATTAAAATAGAAATTTATTTAAAGTATTTAATTTAGTGGTAATTTGGGTTCATTTTTTAAAGCAATGCAGGTAAATACTAAAAATAAAAGAAAAACTTGCATATTTCAAGAAAAAGGCTTCGGAGATTAAAAATCGATTTTTTTCACACTAATTTACATTAGGGCACAATTAAAAAATGTTTTTTTAGTAAAATACACAAATCTCACACCCTTATTTTATATTACCATAGAAATATTCTGTTAAACTTACTTCTACATTCATTTATTTATTAAATAAGAAGGCTTCGGAGATGAAATGATTTTTTACTCGGAGCAAAATGTAAATTTCGATTATTTATAACAGCAATAATTTTTATCCTTTTTGTAGATAAAATATAGAAAAATTAAACGTCAGATTCTCAGCTTTATTTTAATGTGCATTAAAATTTTCTTTAAGATATATGTAAATAAATCACGAATCTATGGAAAAAATTCTACCGAATGGAATTTTTTCAATAAAAGAATTATATTTTTTCATTCTTTGTTTTCTCGAGAAAAATTTTAATAAAACTTTGAAGGAGAATTATTCGCTTATTATTAAATTGCCAAACTAATATTAAATCAAAATGGTTTCGAATTAATATTTCTTTCACATTTTTTCCCTACATTGAGGAAAAAGGAGAAAATTTCAAAAATCTTTGATAGGAGAGAATTTTTTTTCATCTGAACTTCTCGATTCTTAGAATAGTGCTTTAGACTGAAGAGGATCTTCCGGATCCTCTTTTTTTTCTTTCCTTTTTTTTTGAAGAAAATTCCCCATCTCCACATTACCTGGAAAAACTTCCGGCCTTCCAACGATGTGAAAAAGCTCACTTCTCTAAAGAAAACACGATTACAACGGATTTCTAATAGAAGCCCTGCTCTCACAAGATCAAACATTTAATTTCGTTTAAGAAGTTGCGAAAATCTAAAAAAGAATCGAATCGAATCTTGTTACGTGTTTAACTTGACGTTAAAAGGTTCATTCCAGCTGTCTTGTAATTGGATCGAAAAGCGGTAGTAATAAACAGAATGAAAAAGGGTGAATGAAAAAAATTTACAAACAGAAATAAAAATTCAATGTTAATTAACTGACATTGGAAGCGGGAAAAAATTGAAATATGAGGAAAGGCAATTAATGGAGTAATAATTATTATTAATTGTGTTGTAAAATAAACATTACTTTATATCATATTTTTATAACAAATTTAGCACTAATAATATACTGATATTAATATTATTTTGTGAAATACTTTAATAATTCATTGTCAAATAATTTATTTTATTTATTAATTATTTTATTATTATTATTATTATTATTATTATTTATAGCAGTTTTTATAATAAGTATTACTTGTAATTTTTATGTTACAATCTGAAGTCATGATTATAAATTATTATAAAATTTTGTATCATTGATTTCTGATTGAAAACCGAAAATTTAATTTTGTTCGAAATGTTAAGAAATTCTTAAAAAGAAAATAAATTAATGAATCAAATCTTGTTACGTGTTCAACTCGACGTTACAAGATTCATTTCAGATGTCTTATAATTGGATAGAAAGAGATAATAAACAGAAACAGAACAAAAGACAAAAGTAAACAAAAACAAAAGAAGAAAGAAAGTAAGAAAACAATGAGAATCATTCTGGATTATTAATTGACATAAAGCACCATAGATAAAATAAAAAATATTGTTTAACTTGTTCTTACAAACGAAAACAGTATTTTCTGAAAATTAAAATTCTGTTAATTTTTATTCAAATCTGAATAAATAGAATTATGTTCAAACTATTTTATTTTCACTTTATTTTCTTTTTATTGTAACTAGTAAAGTTTCAATTTAAAATTAAATTTCGTTTTTAAGTCATTTGTTTTACTGTAATTTTTGAATACAGGTATTTGTTTCAAATACTGTGGTTATTGATACAAATACCAATTCTCATTGACTCACATAAAAATTATTCGACTCAAGTAATTCTTAATTGATAAAAATGCAATTATTTTTAATCTTCTTTGTTGTGACATTAAATTTAAAAGTAATTAACATAATGAAAAGTGACAATTAATCAATGTTAAAAAATCAATCAAATATATTTATAAAATAACAATACAGCTATCAAATGGTACTACTTTAACTTTCATTTTTGGTACATTTCATTTTTTTGCTTTTGTTTCGTAAACACATTGCCTAAGGCGTTTTCGGAGGTCGCAAAACATCGAAATCAATCAAAAAACTGTCGATTGGAAAAATTTTTCATGAAAACAAAGCTTTCTGAGAGGAAACAATATAATTGTTCATAAAATAAAAAGCTTATTTCATTAGAATAAAGCACAAGTTTACTTTCAGGAAATGTTTTCGTAGAATTTCATTAAAATTGAATTAAAAAAAATTAAATTGTTTCGAAGGATTCGTTAAAATTTTAGAAAATATTTATATTCTTTCCTGAGATTTTATACAAATTTTATTGAAAATAAAAATAACTGAATTCCTCCAAAAAATGTAATTATTAATTATGAAATTCATTGAATTATTGAGTAGAATAAGAATTATATTTAATTTTTTGAAAATTTAAACAATAATAATTTATTATGTACAAAATAAATCAAGGTTTCTGCAAACATTTGTAATTTTTCCAAAATTCAATTTTTTAAATTTAATTACATTTAAATTAATGTAATTTATGTAAATTTAATTTAATTAAATATTCTTTAAAAAATTTCACTAATTTCAAGAAAAATTTGAATTATTAAAATTTTTTAAAAATAAAACTTCTTAAAACTTTCTAAATTTAATTTAATTTAATTTTTTTTTAATTCACTAAAATATTTAAGTTTTATAAAATTTAAAATTCTTTAATTTTCAAGTATTTATAAAAATTATGAACCAAATTCTTTTAAAAGTAAATTAATCTTGACATATTTATGTAAAATTATTCATTACATAATTTAAAAGTAGTAATTTTATGATAGTTTGCTTTCTCAATTTGAATCAGTTAAAAATCGTGGTTTTAACTGGCAATCAGTGGCTGACTTTTTGCTTCTGTATGAATTAAAAATAACTGATTTTCAGTTAAAAAAATAACTGATTTTTAGTATAAAAGATAACGGAAAAATTAATTAAACTGGACTAATTGAATTAGTAAAAAAAAGTTATTAATACATCATTAATTTTTAACTTACAAATAGTTATATTTAACTGTCATTAAAAATATTACTATTTGAATTAGTGACTGGCTTTTCGCTTCTGAATTCGATATTTTTATCTGATTCCAATTTAAAGAGTATGTACAGAAACAAGTTACTTAAAAAGAAATTACTGTCGAAAATAGAAAATTTTGCAGGTTTTGTATTAGAAATAGACATTGTAATTTCATAACAAAAAATTTAAATTCAAAAGTTTTTCATGAATTCAAAAAATTTAATTTTTTGCAGTACTTTTAGAAATGTCTGATTTTTTGTTACCCGAGTCAAAATTTAGACCCTCTTTTGACCCTCTTTTTTTAAACCTCTTTTGAATCTGAAAACGATGCGGAAAAAATCATATTCCGATGTAGAGAGGTTAAAAAGAGGATTTCAAATTTTTGTGAAATTTAAATTTTTTAAATTTCTATCTATGCAAATAGATTTATTGAAATCATTCAAAAACTATTATTTACATGTTCTATAGGGTAATTAAAATATAACTTTGTGAAAAAAATTCCAATTTTAGTTTTCGAAATATTTTTAAAAATCTTTTTTCGGACCTCTTTTAAGCCTTCTTACTTCTCTTTTTAACCTCTTTTGAACCTCTAATTGTGCGGAAAAGTCCATTTCTGCAGTTTCTAAGTTCAAAAGAGGATTCAGAAGTGTTAAAGAGGCTTAAAAGAGGTTAAAAGGAGGTTTTTGGAGATCTAAAAGAGAGTCTAAATTTTGACTCGGGTAAATATATGATCATTATAGTATCAATTTATATTCAATAATAATAATAATAATAATAATATTTATAGTAACAACGTATATTTATGTATATTCTTTTTACATTTTATTTTTGTAGAAAAAAATTTGAAAAAAAAATTTTTTAATTTAACTTTTTTAAATTGATAATTTTATTTATAAAATTATGTAGGTAAATACTAAAAATAAAAGAAAAAATTGCATATTTCAAGAAAAAGGCTTCGGAGATTAAAAATCGATTTTTTTCACACTTATTTACATTAGAGCACAATAATCAAAATTTGTTTTTTTATTAAAATATACAAATGTCATATTATCATTTTATATTACTATCGAAATATTCTGTTAAACATACTTCTACATTCAGATATTTATTAAAAAGGAAGGTTTCAGAGATAAAATTGAATTTTTATTCGGAGCAAAATGTAAAGTTCAATTATTTATAACAGTAATAATGCTTTTTCTTTTTATAAAATATAAAAAAATCAAACGTCAGATTCTCAGCTTTATTTTAATGTGCATTAAAATTTTGTTTAAGATATTTTAAATGTATAAAATATCAGTAAACATTGTGAAGTAATTTTAACCTAAAACTGAAGACAAAGTTTAAATATTTTTATCAAAAATAAAAGTGAGGTTTAATAATGTTTAAAATGCAGATAAAGATAGACAAAACATTGTACTTTCTAACACTTTTTTTTTAATTCTGAGTTTGAAGAAAACCATAAAAATATATTTTTTGATAGTAGTCCTATTGGAGACATGTTGAAAAGGCTTCGGAGATGAAAATAATTTAGTTATCACATAAATTTAGTTAAATAAAATTATTTAATTTTGTTTATAAATTGATAAATAAGTGCTAAATTTTAACTTTGTTATAATAATTATTAAAGAGTAGAGTTTGTAAAATTAATCAAGACATAAAAAATGTCACTTTCAGAAGAATCACCCATTTATAAAAATTATGAGCTCTATTCTTTTAAAAGTTAATTAATCTTGAAATATTTAAGAATAATTATTCTTTAAATAATTTATAGGAAGTAATTAATAACTGATTATATATATATTATTTGTATTCATTTGTTTTTTTGTAAATTCATTTTTGTGGGTTATTGTCATTTTTTTAATGACAAAAAGAAACAAAAAAAAACTCGTTTTATTCACTTCACAAAATTGACAAAAATTCCACTCCATATTTTTCATTTTTCTGACTTTTCCTAATTTTCATCAAAAATATTTACTTTTTTCTTATCCTGCTAATAAATTGAATTTATACTACGAATTTTGTTATTCATGAAAGAATTTAAAAAAATTTAATTCTTGCGAAGAATTTAAAAAAATATTTGAAAATAATTGAATTTTCAATGAAAAATGTTATTATTTATAAAAATATTGAATTGAATTTTTCAGAAGAATTTTATTATTTACAAAAATAATTGGTTTCTTTAGGCAAATTTTGTTATTTATGAAAATAAATGAATTTTCTTGAAACATTTTATTATTTATTAAAATAATTAAATTCTTGCGAAGAATTTTTAAAAAATTTTTAAAAATAATTGAAATTTTCTGAAGAATTTCATTTTTAAGAAAAATTGACTTTTTTTTAAAGAATTTCATTTTTAAGAAAAATTGACTTTTTTTTGAAGAATTTCATAATTTATTAAAATAGTTAAATTTTTTTGGTACATTTTTCTATTTTTATAAAAATAATTGAATTCTTGCCAAGAATTTTTTTTTAAATTTGGAAAATAATTGAATTTTTGGAAAGAATTTTTAAAGCAATTTGAAAAGTCAATTTAAGGACAAATTGACTTTTTTTGAAGAATTTCATAATTTAAGAAAATAGTTAAATTTTTTGGAATATTATTCTATTTTTATAAAAATAATTGAATTCTTGCGAAGAATTTTTTTTAATTTGGAAAATAATTGAATTTTTAGAAAGAATTTTTAAAACAATTTGAAAAATAATTGAATTTTTCAAAAAAAATTTTACAAGTTTTGAGAAAAATTGAATTTTTTGAAAAATTACATTTTTTCTAAGGATTTTGTAATTTATGAAAATAATTGAATTTTGTAAAGAATTTTATTGAAATACCTCAAAATAATTGAATTTTCGGGAGTAATTTTTATTTATTGACATAATTATGTCTATAAATAAAAAAATTATTTAAAAAATTTATTTATCATTTAAAAAAATTGTATTAAAATTATATTTAAAATAATTAATTTCTTTCGAATAATTTTATTAAATTTTTGAAAATAATTGAATTATTGCTGAAAAGTTTATTAAAATGTTTAAAATGAATTGAATTTCTGGTGAAAATTTTATTACCTTTGAAAGGAATTGAAATCTTCATAAGAATTTTATGAACATTGTTTTAAATAACGAATTTTTAAATGTTACATGAAAATTTTATTAGTTTATATAATTGAATTCTTGTCAAAAACTTTATTTGTTAAAGTAACTGAATTTTACGATTATAAAAATAATTAAATTCATGCTGAGAATTTAATCAACAATTTTTTTAAAAAAATGGAATTTACATGAAAAATTCGATAATTATTAAAAGTAATTGAATTATTGGGAAAAATAAATTGCATAAAATTTTGTTAAATAAAATTGATTTTTTTCAATATTAGCGAATTAAAAGTAGTGGAAATTCTCTAAAAAAATATTGTTTATATTCTTTGTTCGGAAAGTTAAATACCTATATATAGCTAATAATTATTTTTACCTTCTCTATTCTTTAGAATAATTAAAATTTTCGCAATGAAGTTTTTTTTAATTTAGGTATCAGATAACAATTTTTGTGAAATTCAATTTTCCTCGTACAAGAAAGTTTAATTATTTTCAATTTTGAAAATCTGATGCCAAATTTGAAATTAGTATCGAAATTTGTTAAAGTTTTTCTTATGTACTTTAAAGTTTAAAAATATAATATATTTTGAAAATTTAATTCTAATTAGTTTTTCAGTTATGTGTCATAATAAGTATTTCTTTAAAAAATTACTTAAATTAAAATGACTTGAAATTGTTTACAATAAACATTGCAGCACAACACGGTAAATCGTTAGGTATTAAAATAACACCAAAATTGATTAAAATAACACTAAATTGGATAATTTTAATCCTTTTTAGTGTTATTTTAATACCTAACGATTTACCGTGAAGTTCAGCGCGCTTTTAAATAATTATTGAGAAATAAATACCGAAAAATTTATAATCCATTTGGATTCGTTTTTTTGCTAGTAATTTTTGTTAATTGTAAAAATTTTCTTCAATTCAATTTCCTTGAATCGTTTTCCCGATTCAGTTTTGAAGTAAAGAAGAATAATGAATCCTGACAGGTGTGTCAGAAAGAAGCTAATTGTTAAGAAAAATAAGAAAAAAAGGAGATAAGTGTTTCTTGAATGGACTATTAAGTGAAATTTCTATGGTAAATGACATAGTTTAGTAGTTTTTTTCACTTAGGAAGGGAGGGAGAAAATGACAGAATGGTTGGAATTCGTCAACCACCATGCTAATTATCTCTCTGCTAAACAATAGACAGAACTGCACAAAGGCTGAGATTGAAAGACGTGGAGAACCGCAGTGGAACCGGATGGATGGGACGAGGTAATGGAAGAGGCTACCAGTAAGAGGATGACAATCATGAAGGACCCAGGATCGCTTCTCTGCCTTGAAACAAGACCATAGTGATTCGCGAAATGGGAACTCGACGGATCTCTCAAGTTCTCAAGTAACCTCGAGGGTGAACTTTAGAGAAAATCAATCGTTTCGAAAGCAGACTTTCCAGTTAGTTGTGTGTAAGGTTATTTATTATATAGACTTTTTTCCCCTGAAAATCAACTTAATTCCAGTGGAATTTCTTTTCAATACAGAAGGAAAATCCATTGTTTCTGAGTTTGAGGGAAAATTTTTTTTTTTGTATTTTGCTCTTTGAAATAGTTGTTCATCAAAAATAAAATAAAATAATAACGAGAGAAAATTGAAAATCGTTTAGTGTCCTTCGAACACTGTTACAATTTACAGAAAACGCAAAATTTGGTTCCTAAAATTTCTCTTTAATAAAAATGAACGTTAGAAAAATGTTTAAATTGAAAGCCTTGTAAATTCGTAATTTAAAATTTTATAAACATGTAACTTTGATAATGTTATTTTTTAGGATCACGATAAAAATGTTTTGTTAGAATCAAAAATCCACTTTGCTAAAAAACATTTATTAAAACAAATACTTGTCAGTATTTTGAAACAAGGTAATACCTAAAAATAAAGAATTGAAACTACTGTCTTATGAACTGTTATTAAAGTATACGTATCAATTTCTTAAAAAAAATTATATCACATTTGTAACACGAGATTTTCATTGACTGAATTTTTAAATCAATTTAATTTTTGATGAAAGTAACAGCATTTAATCCTCTTAAAACACCTTCAACCCTCACGTGCTCAAGTGAGGTCGATATATTTTTTATAAAATGAAAAATAAAGATTCACCGTGAATTCTTTTCTACAATTCAGCACATATCTTGATTTTAAGAGATTTCTGATGTGGAATATATAAGAAATTATGCTAATCTCCAACAACCAGATGCACTTATCTATCTTAACCTATTTGCTTTATGAGTTAGCAAGTTCTCAAAGTGCCCAGGGCTTTCTAAAGCTCAAGGCATCTCTTCTGGTAAGTTTCAGTAGGCTTCCAAGCTTCTTTAAATTCAAATATTTCTACTTGGAAATTCAAATTCTAAAATAAATCTTCAAAAAAAAGAACAAAATAATATCAAAACTGCGAATGAGACAAAAAAAACTTATTATTTATAAAAATAAATATTGTGGCACTTACTAAAGACGAAAAATTCCATGGAATTAGAATTTCCTGTTAAGGGAAAACTTACAAGTATAAAAACTTCTCAATGGAATTTACACAAAGATTCCTAAAAAATTCTGCAAGTTTTTTTTTTAGTTATTTCCGATTCAGATAACATTTATATCTTGACAATTTTTATTAACAATATTTGAAGGCCATTATCAAATTTAGGCTTTTTTATCAATTTAGGGTTTTTTTATTAAAAAAGAAACTTTTTCCAAGAAACTAGTAATTTATAGCTCTAAGTACAATTTACAAAAAATTAAAACAATATAAGATTTAAACAATATTTAATTATTTTATCATTATTTGATGTTTCACACATGAAAATTTTTGAACTTAAAATGCTAAATTAAAAAATTCATTACAATTTTTTCCGTTCAATAAAAAAAATATATATTAATTATTTTTGAAAAGATAAAATAGTTACAAATATATTATTAAATACACAATTCATTAAATTAAAAATATATAATGTTAAACTTAAAAGTTTAATTAATTAAAGAAGTTAAATTTAAAAGGCATTTTTTTACAAAAACCCCAATTTTGATTTCAGTATATTTAACCTTTAAAACACTTAATATTAAAATGATGCTGGAAGGATTATTTTTGAAAATTAATTTTGCGCAACTCAGATTTTTATCTTTAAACGTATTTAAAACCTACCCATGACAAAAAAATTCAGAAAATGTAAAAATTAATTTTTATTAGTTTTTGGAAAAAAACAGGTGACTTTCAGGAGAATCACCCATATAGAAACAAAATGGATATGTTTTTTATTTGTTAATTATAAGTTTTGCAAAAATTTTCTATGTTGTAATACTATTTAATTATTAGTCATGAAAAAATATCTGTTTATTTTCGATTAGTTAACCAAAATTTTCTAAAGAAAAAAAAACAAAAGCATACATAGAAACTAACTTCAAACTGCGGGCAGAATAAACAGAATGAATGAAAGAAAGTGGAGTCAGTATCATTTTCACACAAATTTTGTTGACTGAATGATATATTCTACAAAAGGAAAAATTGTTTATATTATAATAAAGAAAAACAGGTCTAGTTATTTTTTACCAACGCGAAATTTCTAATTGATATTTTCTACAAAGATTAATATAGTTAATTATTGTAATTATTTAATTATTAATTAATGTTTATTAATACATTTGAATTAATAATATAAAATAAATAATTTATTAAAAAAAGTAAGGCAACCAAAATAAAATTGGTTGAATTAGAGAAAGAAATTTACCTATTTTTAAAATATTTTTTATATTTATTGTAAAATAAGCATCTAAAGAATATGAAGTATACTTAATACTTAAGTATACTTATAAGCATAAAAATTGGAAGAAATAAATTTTTAAATTTTTTTCAAATGGCAGCTGAGTGGCTGATGGTGTCAAAAAAATTTAAAAAGTGAAATAAAATGTTTTTTTCTTCAAGACTGTCTAAGACTTAGTCCCTGCTAAAAGCCAGCTAATTTTTCGATGAAAAAAATAATAAAAAATGGAAGAAATAAATTTTTTAATTTTTTAAAAATTTTTTTCAAATGGCAGCTGAGTGGCTGATGGTGTCAAAAAGATTTTAAAAACGAAAGAAAATGTTCTATTATTTAAGACTGTCTAAGACTTAGTCCCTGCTAAAAGCCAGGTAATTTTCCGATAAAAGAAATAATAAAAATTGGAAGAAATAAATTTCTAAATTTTTTTCAAATGGCAGCTGAGTGGCGGATGGTGTCAAAAAAATTTAAAAAGTGAAATAAAATGTTCTATTCTTTAAGACTGTCTAAGACTCAGTCCCTACTACAAGGGATGATAAATTATGTGTTTTCTTTAATATTTTCTAATGGATGAAAATGTGACAGTTTTTGCGACTTCATATACTTTAGATGCTTATTTTACAATAAATATAAAAAATATTTAAAAAATTCGTTTTGTTCGGTAATCCTAATATCTTGAAAATGTTTCCTGCAAAATATTACAATTTTTTAAAATTAGTCGGCAACGACTTTAGTCGAAATATAATGGAATGACTCATTCGAAGGTGACTTAATAAAACTATTTCATGCATAAGATATGTATAAGTAATGTTTGATGTACCATATGCTATACATTTTAAATTACATTGAAAGCTGAGATTCGAAGAGGAGAAAATTTTTTGACTGAGATTCAAGCAATTACTTGAACTGCTCTATATATTTATATGTGAATATATTTCGCCTCAATATCTTCCACAAGTGTCGTGTTGTGAATTATGCAGGTAAGTACGCAAGGTCTAACCGCTGGGTACCATATCTACTTTTGAGATTCCATATGTACATATAGGTAGCCGCAGTCGTTCGCATGTATGGAACAGTGCATGAGAGCCTCACGTTGCATTTGTATGCACACCGTACGTATACAGTAATTTCAGCCTATACCAGAATGAATCCCAAAACTGTGTTTGTACCGTTTTATATATATATATATATATATATATATATATATATATACATCTTTCCATGAATATACTGGCACTATGACTCCTTCGGGAATGTTTCAACCCCTCAGAACTCGGGAATTTCGAAGTGGATTCCCTTCGACTACAAATTATGGAGCTCTCACTCTTTCGACTAATGCTTTTCATTCACTCCCCTGCATCACCAATGAATCTTCGATTTCTCCAAATCATGTCAATTCTGATGGTTCTAATTGAGCTTTAAATTTATTTCACATATATTTGTTTTGTTTTTTTTTAGTAAATTGAGAGAACAAACTATTGTTTCAATGCCACCGTAATTCTGTGTTTTGAAAAAAGCACTTCTTTCCCGTGTGGAACAACTTTTTTTTATAATTTTCCTTATCAAATATTTTCATTTTTTTAAATTAGTTTATTGAAAATCATTGAATTATTGTGAAGAATTTTATCAAAAAAATTTGATAATAATACAATTCATTCTAAAAATGTTATTAAATTCTCGTGAAGATTTTTTTTCGAATTTTAATTAATTCTAATTAAATTCTTTTGAAAAATTTCTTTCAATTTTTTTCAAACCAATGGAGATTCTTTAAAAATTTTAATTCAAAATTTTGAAAGCAATTGGATTTTATGAAGAAGAATTTTATTACTATTTATAAAAATAATTGAATTTAATTAAAACTTAAAATTTTAATTAAAATTCTTTCGATAAATTCTATTATAATTGTTTTAAAAAAAAAATTAAATTTCTGCAAAGGATTTTACAATTTATATAAATATGAATTAATTATTGCAAAAAATTTTACTATTTATATTTTATAATAATAATTAAAATGTTTCGAAGAATTTATTGAAATTTTGAGAAATTATCAAATTAGTATGAAGAACGTTATAGAAATAATGAAAAATATTAAACTTCTTTTTCTTTTTTATGAATATTTGGACAATAATTGAATTATTTATAAAGGATTGAAAATTCTTGTTGAAATAGAATTTTATGGAAATTTTTAAAATTGATTAAATTCTTTCGTGTAATTTTACTTAAATTGAATTAAAAATAATTTAATTCCTTCAAAAAATTGTAGTATTTATAAAAAAATAATTCAATTGTTTCGAACAATTCGTTGAAATTTTAGGAAATAAAAAAAATTATGAAAATATTTTTAAATATTTAAATTCATCCGAGAAATTCAAATTAAAATTGTTTGGAAATGATTAACATCCTGTAAAGAATTTTGATATTAATAAAATTAATTGAATTTTTGCGAAGAATTTTACTATATCTATAAAAATAATTATATTATTTCGAAAGATTTATTAAAATTTGAGAAAAAAATTGAATTTTTTCGAAGCACGTTAAAAATGTTTATAAAAATGGATCTCTTCCAAGGAATTTAATTAAAATTGTTTTAAAAATAATTAAATTTTTGTAAAGATTTTACTAGCTAAAAAAATAGTTGATTTTTTTGAAGAATTTATTAAAATTTTAGAAAATAAATGAATATTATGTTAATATTTGTAAGTTAAAATTTTTTCGAGAAATTATATGAAAATTGTTTTGGAAATAATTAAATTTCTGCAAAGAATTTTCCTATTTATATAAACATAAATGAATTATTGCAAAAAAATTAACTATTTATAAAAATAATTGAAATGTTTCGAGAAATTTATTAAAATTTTGAGAAATAATTAAATTTGTATGAAGAATTTTATAGAAATAATTAAAAATAATGAAATTTTTTTCTGTTTTATAAATAGTTTGACAATAATTAGAATTATTTTTAAAGAATTTAAAATTCTTGTAGAAATAGAATTTTCTGGAAATTTTTGAAAAAAATTAAATTCTTTTGTGTAATTTTATTTAAATTGGATTTAAAATAATTAAATTTTTTTAAAGAATTGTAGTACTTATAAAAATATTTCAATTGTTTCGAAGAATTTATTAAAATTTTAGGAAATAAATAAAATTTATTAAAATATTTTAAAATGTTTGAATTCATTAGAGAAATTTAATTAAAATTGTTTTGATTATAATTGAATTTTTGTAAAGATTTTATTACTTAAAAAAATAATTGAATTGTTTAGAAGGATTTATTAAAATTTTAGAAAATTATTAAGTTCTTTCGTGAAATACATTGTTTAAAGTTTTAAAATAAATTATTTTTTATAATTAGTAAATGTCTCATCCATAAAAAATTACTCAATTGAGAAAAAACGTGAAAATTTCCAGCCCTAAGTACAGTTAATAAAAAAATAACAATTAAATGAATTAACAATTTTATAAATAAATTATTCTATACTTTTATCATTAGTAGATGTTTTACTTATGAAAAATTGTAAAACTAATAACGAACTAGAAATATTTAGCCACAAGTACAGTTTATAAAAACATAAGAATTAATAGCTCAAATAATTTTAAAAAAATTTAATTATTTTTTTTCACATATATATCAGAGACACTTAAACATTATTCTAATAGGGTTTTTTTTAATTAATTTGCTTAATAAATAAAGCCAAAAAAAATTTTTCTAATTTTTTGAAATATTTATTGTTATTAAAAAAATGTTAAAAAATGAAAATTAGAAAATCGGGCTCGAATAGTCGGTAGAGAATAATTTAATTACAAAGATTATGAAAAAATGAAAAATCTTTTCCGATTAATTTTAATCCAGCTCTGGGTTTAAATTAATTAGTATTTATCGTGATCGATATTGTAGATTTTAAAAATAATTTAACGAATTATTTTCTAACAAATTATAATTTTTTTAATAATCGAAATTCGTTAAAAACTAGATTTCATAATATAAATTAATTTTATTCCATGTTTATTAGTTGACAGATTTATTTATTTTATTTTATGTATGTTATTTTATTTTATGTTGAATGGAGTTCAATAAAATATAATTAATATTTATTTTAAAAATTATTAAAGTTTATACAAAAAATATTTTAGCATAATAAACAAAATTTTAATTTTGACTTTATAGTTTATACCAACACTTTTTCGTTTCTTTCCTTCTTTTTTGGATAAAATAAAAATATCTTCCTCAGTGGAAATTAGTCTGATGAAAAAAAAACTATATTACAACTTTTTAGTATTGAATATTTCAGTATACTATAAACTTTAACAGGTGCTTCCACTTTGAAATAAAAACTTTTATTTTATATAACTTGTAAGGAAAAGTTATAAGAGAAGTTATTTATTAATGAAATGCGCGCAGTTGTAGAATTTGAATTATAAATGGCTTCTTTTAAATATTAAATTACTATACCTTTTGCCAAGTCAATCATACTAGATATATGTTTATGTAAATTAACATTTAACGTTTAAATGATATTTTAATTTTCATAATTATTTCTACTTCACAATCTTTTTATTTAAACGAGCAAAAAACATTGTAAAGAATACGAGTATATTATTGTACAATAATTTTAATAATAATTCTAATTGTGTTAATTAATATAATTCATTGTATTATTATTATTATTATTATTATTATTATTATTATTATATTAAAAATATTTTAACAACACTGACATCTTTCTCACTGAGGAAGATATTTTTATTTTGTCAAAAGAGGAAAAATAAACTGTCGTGTGAACAACTTAAAAATTAAAATTCCATTATTTAAAAAGATTGAAAAGAAATAATCTCTATAAAAATTCGAATAATTTTAATCCTTTAATCGTAAATTTGAATGTTTATAATAATAATGGTAATAATAACAATGGAATTTTATCTGCTTTCTATTTTTCAGCTGATAATATTATTAAAACTTTTATTACCTTTTTTATTGCCTCTTTTTCATTTTTGTAAAAAAGGTAAAAGAAATGTGAAATAAAAAAGCGAAATAATTGCCAAAGAATGTTTTTTTTTATCTTTTATTGGTTTGTGTTAAAAATTTTTGTTCTATATAAGTTTATATTTACATTTAAAATTTATCAAACATCGGCTCCAAAGAATTTGGCTATTGCGCAAACAACCCAAGCACTAAAGATTTTACCTGAAAACAATATGAATGTGCGGTTATTTTTTATCGACATTTTTACCATTAATTAGTTTTCATATATAATATAATATCACTTTATAATTTATTATAATTATCTTTTTTTTATATTTTCATTTTTTTCATGATATTTTTTTTTGTAATTATAGATTAGGTATATTTTTCTTATTTTATAATAATAAGTTGAAACGTAATGAAATTTGAACAGTAGATGGTATTTAATTTCTTGCATCGCATCGGAGAAAAAACTTACGACAAATTTTTTTTCCCAACGGTTCCAGATTACCACAATATTCATTCTTTTTAAGAACTCTTCCTATTTCTTGCAATCTCTTTGAATCTCTCGTTATACTTCCTTCTTCTGCATCCTTTTTAACTTTTTCTGAAAAAAGAAAGATTGAACCATTTTTTTTTTCAAGATGACAAATATATGAATCCTTCCGTTTCTTTCATATTTGATAAATTATATTTTACATTTTTTCCAATTTATAAAGAATATTCATTTTACCACAAATTCCGTCATTTAAAAGTTGCTGTATTTTTGTTTCCAATTTGTGAGCAGTCATAATTCCTCCTTTCATCTTTGCCATATAGTCTGCAAGTAATAAAAAATGCCTCTCGATAATTTTTTTCATTCCTCTTAAGAGTGTAATTTTATATATTATAAAAAAAATAATATATTTCATAAAATATATTTTTTTCAATTTTTTTTAATTGTAATGAACTAATTGTAACTAAATTTAATTTTAAAAAATTTATTTTAAAGGAATATATATTTTTCCTATCTATATTGAAATACTCCTAAGATATATTAATTCGGGAATATAAACGTCGGGAAATGTTTATTTTACCGCAATAAGATGAGATGCCACTGAATTTTTGAACGACTCTCCCAATAGCTACATATTTTTCGTAGTCATCTGGGAAAAGTAATAGAAGTAAATCATTTGGCTTCTCTTCTGTAAGTGAAAAAGAAATTTATTTACAAATTGTACATTGAATTCTAAAATCTATTTAATGGAAAATTAGATTAATTTTTCTACATTTTATTATATTATTAGAAATATTGTATTTAAATAAATTTACTTACGACAGAATGAATTACTTTCAATTGTGTCAATTAATTTTTGATAATCTTCGTGATTATTAATTTTTAATCTTGCACCCGTACCAAATTGCTTTTCGTATTCAAATAAAATTGTCTCGCTAATACTGTAACAATAGTAGCGGTTATTTCTTACAAATATTTTACGTGGTCCACACATAACTGAAAAATTAAGAAATTGTTCTTTTTAAATAAACAGACATATATTTTTATTATCTATTGTAAAATAATAAAAAATAAATAAGAATAAGAATAAAAATAATAATAAAAAAAATAATAAAAATAATAATAAAAATAATAATAAAAATAATAATAATAATAATAAAATAATAATAAAAATAAAAAATATTAATACTGAATTGTTATTAACAATGAATTATTTTTTGTGATGTGTAATATTTATCTATAATAATAATATTTTTTTATTAAATAATTAAAAAATGATACGTGATATTCATCGCATTATTTATTACAATACAAAAAATGAGTATTAGTAATAATTTATTCATTAATTTATATTTAATTTAATTTAAAGTTTATTTAATTTATTTATTAATTTATTTATTTTGGATAGCAAATTGATAAATTTTTATTTTCTCACGTTCAGCAGCACTTTTACTAGCAAAGCCTTTAGCCCATTTTTCTCCTTGTTGACACCAAACGACAGAAATTAGCAATAATAGTGCAAAAATTTTAATACAATTCATTTTAAAAATTTTTACAAATATACAATTTAAGTGAAAAATCTCTTTCTTAAATTTAGCTCAAATGACATTTCTTTTTATAGTAAATTTTTCTCTTTTAATCAAATAAATTTCTGTTCTAATAGTTCTTTTTCCATTCATTCAATATAAATAAAAAAAATCACAGTGTTACTTTTTACTTTGTTTCATTATTATAAAAATTCTTTTACTCATTTTTTTCAATCAAATTTTTTTCACACTAATTAACTTTAAAAAAATGATTATTTAGTATTGAAATTTCGTAACGCCTTTTGTTATCAATTTTAAAGCAGATGCAAATTTTATTTACTCTCCAAAATAGATATCTGCTTATTTTGTTTGTATTGTAATATTGTAAATCATTTTATTTCAAGTTCAATCGACACTTGAAGGAATAAATTTTCTTTGAAGATAAAAGAAAATATATTTTTTCAGAATATTGAATTTTTTTTTCTTTACTTTGTAAAGAATTTTGTATTGTCATTTTTTTACTGTAATGACAATTTATTGAAGAAAAAAATTTCTTGAAATTTCAAAATTTTTTCGTTCAGTTGAAAAGAAAAAAATGGTTACAAAAATATAGAGAACGATTTCTCTTATCAATACGTCCGATTTTCACACATGTTGACAATTGGTTTGGGAGAAATTTTTTTGATTTTCTATTTTGTCATTTTTTTTTTTGTGATAAAAAATATGCATACAATATGTGAAACTCGAGACACGAATGTGACCCACATAATTCAAAAAAATGTGAATGTAGAAAAGAAAGTAAGGAAAATCTCGTGTTCGACGATGTGAAAAGCAGAGCTAGACGTTCTCGATAGAGTAACTAAATCCGCGAATATGGAATGTTGTACGAAAAGATAAAAAAAAGAAATAAATAATTTGTCATTTTTTTTATTTCTAAAAATATAACACGCTTAAATTTTTCAGAAAAGAATTCACATATTATTGAGAATTTTTCACATGAAAATCCCCCTCATCCATTCTTTTTTATAAACTTTCCAACTTTTCTGACCATGAGAGATTTAACAAAAAAATTATCTTCTATCGACAATTTGCTTTTATTTTATCTACTGCATTTTACACTTGTGAAATTTTATATCACATTGTAAAATTGAAAATTCACATCTTTTCTTGTAGATTAGTAAAATAATATAGCTTATAAGAAGTTTTTCCTTTTCTATTTTGTCAAGTTGAATTTTTCCTACATACTGAAACTTTTCTTTGTTAGTAAGATGAATTAAAATATCATAGCAACAATCAATTAGTAATTTAAGAAAAATAAAATTTAGAAATTTATAATTCAATTTCTTCCATAAAAATAAAATATGAATTTGAATATAAAAATAACCACAATAATCATATTATGAGACAGGAGATTCAATGAAAAATCAGACATTTTTATTAAAAGTATTAGAAAAAAATTAAAATTTTAAATAAAAAAATTCTAAATTTTTGTGTCTTTTATGCTAATAAATCACCTCGAATTCTAATATAAAACATTCAAATTATTCTAATTCTGACAGTAATTCTTTTTAAATAACTTCATTTTTGAAAAACTATCATACGATTATTACCCACTCATTAATTATTTAAAAAATCATTTTACTTAAATATTTCAATATTAATTATTTGGAAAAACCTTTGCAACTTTTTTAAATTTGGACCTAGAAAAATACGTCTGAAGAAGAAGTTGCATGGTTTTGATCTAATTATTTGGAAAAATGTCAAAAACCCTTCAAAAATAAAGTGGAAAAAAGTTACGGAAAATTGAAGTTTCAAAATGAAAAAAGGTCTGTGATTTTGGCAAAACCTTTGTAACTTTTTCAATTTTGGTCCTAGAAAAATGCGTCTAAAGAAGAAGTTGCATGGTTTTGTTCCAGTAATTAGAAAAAATGTCAAAAACCCTTCAAAAATAAAGTGGAAAAAAGTTACCGAAAATTGAAGTTTCAAAATGAAAAAATGTCTGTGATTTTGGTTCACCTTTGTAACTTTTTCAATTTTGGTCCTAGAAAAATGCGTCTAAAGAAGAAGTTGCATGCTTTTGTTCCAGTTATTAAAAAATTTATCAAAAACCCTTCAAAAATAAACTGGAAAAAAGTTACCGAAAATTGAAGTTTCAAAATGAAAAAATGTCTGTGATTTTGGAAAAACCTTTGTAACTTTTTTAATTTTGGTCCTAGAAAAATGCGTCTAAAGAAGAAGTTGCATGGTTTTGTTCCAGTTATTAGGAAAAATATCAAAAACCCTTGAAAAATAAAGTGGAAAAAAGTTACCGAAAGTTGAAGTTTCAAAATGAAAAAATGTCTGTGATTTTGGAAAAACCTTTGTAACTTTTTCAATTTTTGTCCTAGAAAAATGCGTCTAAAGAAGAAGTTGCATGCTTTTGTTCCAGTTATTAAAAAATTTATCAAAAACCCTTCAAAAATAAAGTGGAAAAAAGTTACCGAAAATTGAAGTTTGAAAATGAAAAAATGTCTGTGATTTTGGAAAAACCTTTGTAACTTTTTTAATTTTGGTCCTAGAAAAATGCGTCTAAAGAAGAAGTTGCATGGTTTTATTCCAGTTATTAGGAAAAATATCAAAAACCCTTGAAAAATAAAGTGGAAAAAAGTTACCGAAAATTGAAGTTTCAAAATGAAAAAATGTCTGTGATTTTAGAAAAACCTTTGTAACTTTTTCAATTTTGGTCCTAGAAAAATGCGTCTAAAGAAAAAGTTGCATGGTTTTGTTCCAGTTATTAGGAAAAATGTCAAAAACCCTTCAAAAATAAAGTGGAAAAAAGTTACCGAAAGTTGAAGTTTCAAAATGAAAAAATGTCTGTGATTTTAGAAAAACCTTTGTAACTTTTTCAATTTTGGACCTAGAAAAATGCGTTTAAAGAAGAAGTTGCATGGTTTTGTTCCAGTTATTAGGAAAAATGGCAAAAACCCTTCAAAAATAAAATGGAAAAAAGTTAACGAAAATTGAAGTTTCAAAATGAAAAATATTTTTTTCTAAAAAAAAATTCTTTAGTTGTTCAAACCATGACAAGTGTCTATAAAAGTATAGAAAAAAGATGGTGTAAATATTTCTAAAATTCTTTTCTTTTATAAAATTGTAAATCTTTAAACCACAGGAATTGTCTATAAAAGTATGGGAGACGGATTGAATAAATATTTTTGAAATTTCTTATTTTTCTTGATAAAATTAAAAATCTTTCAAAAATTAGGAATTTATTGTCTATAAAAGTATAGGAGACGTATGGAATAAATATTTTTGAAATTACTTACTTTTCTTGATAAAATTGACAATTTTCCAGAGCATGGAAACTGTCTAGAAAAGTATGGAAAAAGGCTATGAACAATATTATTGAAATTTCTTATTTTTCTTGATAAAATGATAATTTGCCAGAACATGGGAACTGTCTAGCGAAGTATGGGTGAAGGCTAGGATAAAAATCTTTTAAATTTCTTATTTTTCTTGATAAAATTGATAGTTTTGCAGAACATGGGAATTGTCTAAAAACATATGGGAGAAAACTGGAATAATTAATAGTGAAAATTCTTATTTTTTTTAATAAAATTGTTGATCCTTCAAATCATGGGATGTGTTTATAAAAGTATGGGAGAAAGCTAAAATAAATATTATTCGAAATTTTGAGTTATTTTATAAAAATATTCTTAGATTTTTAAAACATGAGAAGTGTCTTTAAATGTATGGGAGAAGGCTAACAAAATTTTATGAATTACATTGTTTTAAAAAACTAATATTTGTTTGTAAAAAAAATTAATAATTTCTGTTTTTAAATTAATTTTTTTAAATTCTTCACGATTAAATACTACACCGATGAATTCTACAAAGTTTATTTCTACGCATGATAAAATATATTTTTTATTATTCTTCATAAGTTGTTAACTCTACGCCATTAAATTCAATGCCAGATAATTCTACGAAAATAAATACATTTTTTAAAAATTCTGCGCAATTAAACACGACAATTCAAAATTATACACAAATTTAAATTAGATATTTTTCCTTTTTTCAAAGTCAATTAATAATAATTCTACGCCGTTCAATTCAACATTAAATAATTCAACACAAATAAACTCTAGAAGGTAAAACTCAACACAAGTTTGTTGAGATCTTCTTATCAAGAAAAATAAGATATTTAAAAAATGTTTATTGTCTACCAAAGTAATGGAGAAGGCTCCTATACTTTAATAGACAATTCCTATGGTTTGGAAAATTGTTAATTTTATCTAGAAAAATAAGAAATTTTAAAAATATTGTTCCTAGCCTTCTCTCATACTTTGCTAGACAGTTTCCATGTTCTGGAAAATTATCAAAATTTATTAAGAAAAATAAGAAATTACGAACATATTGTTTCTAGCCTCACTGAAAATAAAGTTATGGTTGGAATAACCTGAAATCCTAATTTTAACTGGAATTTCGTGTTAAATATACACTGAAATCTGGATCGGTGAGCTCTGGATCGCTGAGACTCTGTTTACATAGTTTATAGGCGAGGAAAGGTAGAGGGCCGAGCGGGGACTCTAAAGTGGCGATCAGTGCCGTACATAATTGTACAGAAAAAAGGTTCGCAGTGCCCGATGCTATTAAAGCATTTACAGAAACACGAAAAATAAATCATTATTTAACAAATAAATAAAGATATGAAATCGCTACGAAGATTGAGGCAGGAGAAACTAAAGAAAATAAATATTAATTAATATTAAAATATTATAATGAAATTTTAAAAGAAATTTGCACGCATAAAATCCTTCGTACGGCCCTGTTTGTTTTGCTTTTCAGTCTCAACTGATCCTCTGGATCGGTGAGACGCCATCCCCGATCAGTCTCACCGATCCAGATTCCAGTGTACCTTGACCAGAACATTTCTGGTTAGGTTAACCAGAATTCTAATTAATATAACCAGAATTCTGGTAGTTTTAACGAGAATATCGTGTTAAATATACCTTAAGCAGAACTTTTTTTCAGTGCTTCTCCCACGCTTTGCTAGACAGTTTCCATTTTCTGGAAATTTGTCAATTTTATCATGAAAAGTAAGTAATTTCAAATAGTATATTAAGCAACAAGAGGATAAAGGCAGCCATTTCTTTACGGTGATTTTTGTGACACCAGTTTTTTCTGTGTTACTTTCAAATTAATAGTTGTCAAGGTCACTCAAAATAAATTTCTAGTTTTTACCAATTTCAAAGTATTTTATTACAATTTATTTTTGAATTATTAAAACTTTTGCACATCACAGCCCTTCTTTACTATATTTTAAACTTATTTACAAAATTTTAGCTGAATTTATTAAACATTTAAAGAAAAAAGTGATCGAAAAAACTAACATTTAATTTCTAACAGTCTCATGTTGTTAATTAATTATCAAAAATAATTAATTTATAGAAAATATTTAGTTTTGGAATTCAATTATTTTCATAGGTAATAAAGCTCATAGCAGAATTTAAATTTTTTTAGTGCATTTTTGATCGAATTCCTAGAAAAATATAATTTTTCTTAAAAATTTGATTAAAATTCTTTAAGAGAATTCAATTATTTAAAAATTTGTTAATAAAATTCTTTTTAAGAATTAAATTTTAAAAAACATTTAATTATTCAAGAAGTTATTTACTTTTCTATTTAAATAATTGAATAATTTTGTAAAAGTTTTAAATTAAAATATTTGAAAGTTTGAATTTTCTATAATACTTTTAACTGGTAATATTGGAGAATTAATTTTTTTGAAAAATTTTAATTTAATTTTTTTTAAAAATATTTTCAAGATACATGAAAATTTTTTCAAATTCTTAGAGATTTTCCAATATTTTTATAAGTTTATTTTTCTAAATATTTAAGGAAATTTTCCCACAATTTTTGGAATTTTTTCTACATTATTTCATGGACATATTTCTAAATTCAAAAGCAATTTTCAATAATTTTTTAGAAAAATCCCCCTTATTTATATTGACAAATTTGTCTAAGTCATAAATATAATTTTTTGTTCATAAATTTTTTGGGAGGAATACCAAAAATTTTCTTACAATGTATTTAATTGTAAAATTACCGAATATTCGAAATTTCGTGAAATCGAATATAATGTATTTGAAAATTCTGAAAGTAATTTTTCCAAAACTATTCAAAATAGTTGATTTAGAGAAGAATTTTAGTTAAAAATTAGAAAGAATAATACTTGATTTAAAATTATAAAAATAATTTTTAAGAAGTTACAGTAACAATATTTATAAATTAAAATAATGAAAGTACCTACTTTTGTACACAGAGAAAACAATATATTTGAATTAAATATAATAATTTTGATCCAATACATAAGACATTGGATTCAATAAAAATTACGTTTGATTCAATTATAAAATATTTTTAATTGAAATATATTTTTTTTCGTAGACTACTTATTTTTGAATTAAAAAACAAATTTTCTCAGTTTATGCGGTTTAAAAAAAGGAAATGTGTATTTTTTCCAAAAGAAAAGAATGAAAAATATTGTTTTTGAGAAATAAAAATTATGCATAAAATGGATATATTTTCTACTTTTAGTCATACTTTTTAAACATTTAACAATTTTCTAATATTTTTGATAAATAAAAAGCAAAACAATTTGAATAATTTAGATGAGTCGCACGAAATTTTATTATAAAATATGTATAAATAAAAAAATTGATTTGTTAATTATAATTTTTTGTAATTTTTCTAATTTCTAATATTATTTTATCGAAAATCATGAAAAATACCTGCATATTTTCGATTTGTCAAACAATATTTTTTAAAGAAAAAAACAAAAGCATACACAAAAGTCAAACGTCACTTTGTGAACAAAAAAAAATCATGTAGAAATTATAAACAAAGAAACAATCTTCAATATAAATTTGCAAATGAAAACAGATTTAAATTTTCATTTCTAAATTTGAAATTCCGCATTAGAGAAAGCTGTCATTAAAAATAAAAAAATGTCTCACTTGAAGCTCGAGTCAGTAAACAGTAGTTAGTATATTATTTGGATTTGGAGAAACAGACAAAGTGTAAACAAGTCGGAGATAAGTCGTGAATACAGTTAGTGCAGTGAAGGTCGACTCAGTGATTTCGGCAACCGGTCATAAAGTGTGGGGCGACTTTTATTACTATTGAAAGGATATCTACAAGTTGAAACATCATCTAGACCACCGTAAGATAACAAAGACAATAGACAACAAGTCATATTAAAAATAGAAGAAGTATGTAGAGTTATTTTTTAAATAACTTTTTTCTTTATAAAAATTTTCATTATTTCTTATCAAAATTGTATTTCTTGCATGAAAACGAATCGATTCATGTATATAAAGACTATATATTCTATCAACTTTTATAAATTTAATCAATATTTTTATTTTCCGCAAAAAATTTAAATTTTGAATTTTTTGAAGTTTTTAAAATGTTACTTCAAAATAATTACTCTATAATAAAAGATTGAAGCAGTTATGCTATATATTACATTGAGGAAGCTAAATATTCATGGCATGAACAACTTGTTAATATTTGTCTAAGAGAAATTCTTTTTCTATTAAGAGGAAATTTCTTTAAATTATATCCTTTAATTATTAAATTATTTTTGTTGTGACGTTGCAAAATTTAATATTTTACAATTCACAAATATCTCAATTATTGTTAAATTCTTTCAAAAACTTTCATGATAAAAATGCCCTTAAATCAAAGAAATTCCCAAACGATTCGAGATTCGGAAATATTTGTTTATTAAACAATATAGAATTAATTTGTTTGTTCCTTTTTATTCGTTTTCTGTAATTTTCAATCTAACTGTATAAAAATTGAAAAATTAAGAAGATTAGTTCTGGTGATTGAACAATAATTTTGGATAAATTAACCTAACCTAAATTTTGGTATATCGATTTACATCTCCGACGTATCCATTTATTTGGATTATTCTTGGAATGACAATTATTCTCAAGCTCTACATCAAGTATCTAGAAAATAACACTGACTTAATTCCCTGGAGGAATATTCAAGAATACTCTACTTTTGGAAGGTTTTATTATATTTTAAGCTTTGCTCGAAACTCCTTTTGCTGCGTGAACACAAGGCCCATATTATTTACTACTGTTTAAGATTTTATTTCAGTTTGGAACTGGAAGATCATCATAATCCAGCTTTTATTGCATAAGTGGTTATTAGTCTTTTTGAATTTCAACATTAATATCTTTTTCAATGGGTAATTCTATTGGAGGAGAAAAATAATGATTTAACATCAAGCGTCAAAATCCTTAGAAGAAATTTTTAGGAGAAATATTCCAAATTACATTTCAAACTATTATTTTGTTTATAATCAAGTTTCTGCTTTTCAAATTTCGTTCTTTTTCCAATCACCGTCAAAATTCATCAGAAGATTACATTTTGAAACATCAACCACTTAGAGGATTGTATTATGATCGTGAACTATTGTACACTAAAGTAACTTGCATTTTTTTGGTTGGCAACAAATCTCCATGGAGAAAACAAACTATAGAATACATTTATTCTTTTTCAGGGTTTCTTGATGGATGGACGTTTTATCTTGTCAAAATTTTATTTTTGCTTTAAATAATTCAATAAATTTAATAATCATTAAATAAAAATAATAACGGATTAAAAATTAATTTTATTGGTCCATTCAATTGAAGATTTTAATTTCATTTCCTGAGGGATATATTCCTGAGGAGGGGAGTTGTTTCTTGTTTCACGGAAATTTGTTGTCAACAATTTTTCAAGTAAGATTTCTTGATGATTTGTGATAGTGTTTCTTAAAAATTCTTCGTTTAATTTCATAAAGAAAAAAATGGATATCAATATTTGAATATTTTATATCGATCAATCATAGCCTCATTTTTTTTCTAGTTTATTTTTCCTATTCAGAACTCGAATCGTAAAAGGAAAAGAATCTTTTTCTTTCTAATTTCTTTTCTTGTTAAAAATCATTGTTAAAGTCATTATGTTTAATTTAATAGATATTTTTTATTAATAAATTGTCATTATAGAAATTTATTTAATTTGTTTATTCTTTCTTGAATGAGTAATTAAGTCTTTAACATCGAGCCACCCTCGATTTCAGGCATAAGCCTGAAAATAATATATGGATAGGCGAGTAAAATATATAAAAATAAGCACTAAATTTCTTTCATCATAATTTCCAAACATATAGACGCTTTATCAATTTCTTTACTTTAAAAAATTTATAAATAAACTGAATATAATTTTATAAATAAATAATTATTCTAAAAGTTGTGTAGATTTCCTTTGCATTATGTAAAGAGTAATTAAAATTTTTTATTTGAATATTAAATCATGCGACCCTTGAAAGGGTCAAAATACTGAGGAAGCAGTAAAATTCTCTGACGTTAGGAAAACTGAGCCTTATTCATCCTCCTCTCCTCTCTCTCTTTCTAACCACATTAAACTGCCCCCAAATGTAGCTTTTTCACTGTTCACTCCGCCCCCAAATAAATCCCTTCGACGGCGAGTCATAATTTATATAAGTGCGCATTGCGCTTCATTTATTATCTCTAATGCGACATAAAAGTAAAGTCAGAGGGACATTAGTATAAAAGAAGATGAAAACGAAGGAGGTATATGTATAAAGAATCGTTGTCGTTACATTTAAGAGAAATTTCAAAAAATTAATGGCGGTTTTAAGTGAATAGTGACTTGAGTTTGTTGCTTTTCCAAAATATTCTCAACAATAATTTTTCCTTCTCTCTCTCTCTCTGTCTCTCAAAAAAAACCAGAAGTTTAAAATTTTACTTTGGAAAAACTAAATATTTTTAACGAATTCTGTATGATTTTAGCATTGAAAATTTTTCTTTTAAGTGAAAAAGTGTAAACAAGTTAAGTTGTGGGGGATTATTCTAAATACAAATGTTTATTACATGAAAAATTATTATTTATGTAATAAACGTAAACGTAATTTATAATTTATATATTTTTGGTCGCCATTTTAATTTTTTTTATTCTCGACTCAAAATTCGAATTCAGCGAACCAAAAAAAAGACAATATAAAACAATCATTTTCTTTTAATATAAAAATCTTCAACATACAATTGTAATTTTTCAATTTTCAATTAAATTATACAGAACTAGAAACTTTCGCAGACAAATTTTCACATTTTTTAATGAATTAATATATTCATAACATCAAATTCAAACATAATATGTAAATAAATTTTTAAAAATTAAGGAGTTAATAGAAATATTGTGAAATTCGACTGAAAATATAAATTTGTTAAAGAATTTCATTAGAAACTTTTTAACAAATTGAATTTTTAAAGTATTTTAATTTAACAATTGAATTTTATATAAAAAGTCACATATTGAACTTTTTGAATTCTATTATTGCTTTAAGATATTGCATTATTATTCAATAATTATAATTGTTGATAATAAATAAAATATTATGCAGAAAAATTAAAAAATTAAATTTTTAGTTACAATCATAAAAAGGCAAGTTTACTTTAAAAAAAAATTGAAAAAATTCTTTGATCAATTCAATTATTTTCTAAATTTCCAATAAAATTTAAATTTGTTGTAAAGAACCGGAAAAAATTAGGACAGAGCCAGAAAAAATCGGAAATTTTGTTGAACGAAAATAGTTTTTTTGGGGGGTAACTGAAACCAAATCCGTGGTCAAAAATTCAAAGTTCAAAATGACGACCAAAAAAATTTTAAAATTAATGAATTCGTTAAATTAAAAATTTTTTTCTTGCCATTTTGACATAACATTACATCTGCTGCTTTTTTAGTTTTTTT
The DNA here is from genome assembly GCA_032873175.1 of Leptopilina drosophilae. Taxonomy (NCBI): domain Eukaryota; kingdom Metazoa; phylum Arthropoda; class Insecta; order Hymenoptera; family Figitidae; genus Leptopilina; species Leptopilina drosophilae. Next base: position 52,806,311 of record CM065481.1, read on the forward strand.
TTATTAATATTGATTTAAGAAAATTATTTTCCAATGTATCTGTTTCTTAAAGGGCTCTTTAGCCCTAGGAACTTTAAATATCTTTATAAATAAATAAAACAAAATATGTGTTCACATAAACACAATTTAAAAATAAACATTTTTTACATCTGCTGCTATTTTAAGTTCCCAGGTTAGTAAATTTGTGAAAAAGTAATTTTTTTAACAAAAATATAAAAATATTATGTAAAAAAATTTTTGTATAAAGTTGAATTAATCACTTGATTAAAATTGTTGAATTAAGAGATGAAATATTATCAATTAGAAATTTTTTTATTTTTTTTTATTATTAGGGATTATTTTTAAATTTTGTTTCAAAGTTTTTTCATTATTTGTAAAATATTAATTTTGTGTTTAGTAAGAATAATAATTTATTATATTCATTGATTAGTAATAATTTGTCAAAATTTAATTTATTTAAAATAACCTAAATAAGACCAATTACATTGATACCAATTTCATAATCTAAATTAATATGATAAATAATTTTAAACTTTAAAGTTATAAATACTTAAATGTGTTACGTTTATAAATTGATAGTCGCGGTCGTCTTCACGTTATTAGTAATTTACTTGAAAATTCGGAGGTCGTTAGCAAAGTTTTCGAAAAAGAAAAGGATCTTGATTGAAAGATAAATAAAATTTAGTATGGGACGTTGTAATGCTCAGCTCTATGGGAACTATTATTGATACTGCTCTTATATAAAATAAAAATAAGGAAAATAGGAAGGAAAAATGAAACATATAAATGAAAATAATATGATTGGTTTAATATAATAATTCTTACCAGTTACAATAGTGATTTCTCGACAAAGAAATCGAATCGATCAAGGGTGATTTGGTTTGGAAGTCTTACACTTATTTTAATTTGAATGTTATTGAATCCCGAACTTCTTCAAATAAAATAATGCCTCTTGGCTTAAATGTTTTACATCGAGCTGCCTCAGAAAGTTTATGAGTAGTTCAGACTGTATGATTCCGTCAAGAAAAGTCTTATTCGATTTGACGAACTACTAAGAAGAAAATCAAAGCCTAATTTCAAAATACAATCTTATAGCATGTGCCTGATGGGACACTGTCTAAATTGGTTGAAACAATTTGTATTTAGCGACCACAATAACCATCAAGTAATCATTTTCAGGCAGATTCGTTAAATTTTAAATTTTTGGTCGACATTTTGCAGCTGCCATTTTGAATTTCCGCAGGCTTCGCACTCTTCTACTAAAAGCTACTATTTGCTACTTTTTTGATACGAAGCTACTTTTTGGCTACTTTTTTGAGCCTAATGCTACTAAAAGCTACTTTTCTCAACAAATAGTCAAATCTTTATTTTTAGTTTCCACATTTCCATTTAAAAACAGTATTAAAAAGTAAAATCGTTAATCAAAAACGACCGTCAATAAAATAATAGAAAATAATTTTACCTACATTTACTCTATCAATAGTGACTGATTATAAATTTTTCAAAATAAATCTTGTCTGTTCATAATTATAATTGAAAATTTGATTAATTCATTTTCGTTTAAAATTTACTGATACTAATTGAATTCCTGCAAAGAATTTTACTATTTATAAAAGTAATTGAATCCTTCCAATGAATGTTATTACATATTTATGAAAATAATTAAATGTTTACGTAGAATTTTATTAAAATTTTTGAAAATAATTGAATTGTAGAGAACGATTTAATTATTTATAAAGATAATTGAAATTTCGGGGAATTTCAAAAAAATTTTAAACGTCATTGAATTTCTGCGGAGAATTTTATTAATTTTGAAAATAGTTGAATTGTTTTTTGTTAATTTTATGCAAATTTATGAAAATAATTAAATTCTTGTGAAGAATATTTTTCAAAAATAATATTCCGAAGAATTTAGTACATTGGAAAATTTTGCTTTTTATGAAAATAATTGAAATAATTGAATTCTTTAGACAAAATTTAACTAAATTTTTAAACCTAATTGCATTTTTCGACGAATTTGATTAAAATTGTATTAAACACAATTTCATTTCTGCAATGAGTATTATTATTTATGAAAGTAATTAAATTATTGCGAGGATTTTATAAAAAAAAGTTTCAAATAATTGATTTAGAAAAAAATTTAGATAAACTATATTTAATCATTCAATTCCTATGGAATTTTCATTCTTTTAGAAAGTAATTGAATTTTCGTGTAGAATTTTGTCAAAATTGTTTTTAAATAATTGAATATTTTTTGGAAATTTTATTAAAATAGTAGACACATATTTTATTGAATTAAGAAAATTTTTAGAAAATAATTGAATTCTTGTGGTGAATATAAATGAATTTTTGTTATTAATAGAAATAATTGAACTTTTACAATGAATTTTAAAAAATTTTCTAAAAGTAATTTAATTTTGTCGAATTTTACTATTCAAAAAAATATTTGAATGTATTGCGAATAAATTTTTAAAAATAAAGTTGTAATTATACGGTGACTATAACTTCCCTCGATTATTTAGAAAATTTAAAATAAAATTCTTGAAAAGAAGTAAATTATTTTTAATAGAATGTAAAGAAATTTCAATTACATCAAGAAATTTTCAATTATTTGTTCATAAAAATTCAATTATCTTGAAATAACAGAATTAAAAAATCTTATTTTTCAAAATTTTCAAAAAACTGCGAAAATTCAATTTTATTAAAAAATTTGAGTTGTGTATTTTTTTTAAATTAACTAATAAAAATTTTAATTATTAATTTTTGCACTAAGAAACGTGAGTAAATTAGAATGTGATTCCTTATAAAATTTAATTATTTATCAATTATTAAATTAAAATACTTTGAAAATTGGATTTTTTAAAAAGTTTGAATGAAATCCTTTAATTCTTTTTTTTGTCACTAAGGCTACTATTTCCTACTTTTTTTTGTTATCGAGGCTACTTTTTCCTACTTTTTTTAAACTCATAATGGAGTGCGAAGCCTGTTTTCGTCAACGGACTCGAATTGAAGAGTTGGCACTTGGTAATAGTTATTAGATGGCAAAGAGTCGGTTCTTCGATCCAACCGCTTGATTTTGACTGAAAAAATTATTTTTTCCTTTGGTGTTCGTAATTTTTTTAAATAAATATACAATTACAATCACTATAAATCTAAATGATAATTTTTTTTTTTAAGATTTACATTGAACGTGTAAAAAGTCATTTTCCATCAACTCGAGAATAGATTATTCCGAATACTACAGAAAAGAGAAAAAAAGCTTGAGGGAAATGAAGTCAGGTCTAAAAAGCCGCAGTTACATCCTTTATTGCGGCAGTAGTGGAATCGCATTTTAGTCAGAGCGTCTCGGGCATAAAAGGGAGTGATATTACATCGTTAGTATAATAAAGCGAGTAAAATGCAATTTTCCAACGAATATATTTATATGTTGTGCTCGTTATCCTCATGTGAAATGCACGTATAGGACTAATCATAATAATAACATCAAGTACTTCAGTTTTACATGGTGAATGAGTGAGGGAAGAATAGAAATTTATACACATTTCTCTGTTGCACTAAATATATATAGAGAGAGCATTTTGACAGTGTAGAGAAAGCCATAGAGATATTGTGTGCAAAACACTATCTGTAACATTTTCAACGAGATGACTTCTTCCCTCTGCATTTTTAGCTTTTTTTTTCTTTTTTCCCCTTTCATCCTCGTCCCGTTATCCGCGTATCATCGTTACAGTTTGTCTCTGTTTCCCATACCTTTCTTCTGTAGGTTTTCAATTTCTCTTTTTGCCCTTTTCTCTCTCTCTTTCTCTCTCTCTCTCTCTCTCTCTCTCTCTCTCTCTCTCTCTCTCTCTCTCTCTCTGCTTTCTGTTTACTCTTTTTTACTCCAGTTTCCACTCTTGAATCCGGAAATGCAACGGATCTATACGAACCTGTGCGAACTGTAATAATTCGCAAAACATTTTCCGGGACTAAATTATTTATTATCTCGCAGGCTTCTCTCGCTCTCTCTCTCTCTCTCTCTCGTGGTGAGAGGGGGAAGGGTGTGAGACAGGTGACCCAGGAAGGAAGATATTATACGTCAACGTGTGACTCGGAACATAATGTTTTGTATCCACAGAACTCATATAATCTTTTATGCGAGTATAAGCTGCTTTTTATAGGTTGAGTGGGGGATATAATCGCATTTAAAGCAGGCAATTAATCTTTTGATGAAAGGCACAAAAACGGAAATTTGTTGATGATGGACTTTTTAATATTTCTTGTACTATTTTAATGTGATTTATTTTTTGAAAATTTAAATTACATTTAAAATCTAATCTAACTGAAAAAAACTGTATTCATAAAATTAATTGTAAAGATTGTTCTGCTAGTTATGTGGGTGAGACAAAAAGAATGCTTGGTGTGAGAATTGATGAACACAAAAATTAAAAACTAATGTCATAGCCACTCATAAACGTGAATTCAATCACAATTTCGATTGGAATGATTTCTCAATTCTTGACAATGAACCTAAATAAACCTAAATAAAACCTAAATAACCTTAATGATGAAGATGATTCATATTGGGCTACAGAAGAAACCTCTTAACAAAAAAGATGATATAAAAGCTTAAAATAAACAATATTTGAATTTCTTTTCTAATAAATTTTGAATTATTTTCTTAAATTAATTTCTTAATTAAAACAAATATCTCTGATATTGGTTTTTACCATTTATTTATATACCTGTATATACTTTGATTGTAAATATTTATAAACATCTGCAATGAGTTTATTGACTTCAAATCTACAAACACTTTAATTTGTTTAATTTCTAATTGCCTTTTAGTTTGTCAGTTGAGTTCGATAAATGAAAACGCTCGTACCATGTCTTTGTAGATAATTTTAATAATCATTTTACGTTAAATCAAAAAATTTTTTGTATGTATTTTTTTCATTGTGTTAATGTTGTTAATATTTTTGTATTTTGTTTGTAAAATATAATAAATTTTGCAGTTTCCGAAGAGGATAGCTGTGCTGTAGAAACGTTTAAAAAAGTTATTTTCTTTTTTTCTATTTTTATTGATTGACTTGGAGGATTGATAACTTCTTATTTATACTAATATAATTTTACCAAGTGATAAATTCAACAATACTAAATTTTAATATTTTTAAAAAATGATTTCGATTTTGCAGAGTTGTTTAATTATTATTTTTTTATTTACCTCATTGGGTTGAATTGAATTTGAAATTTATTTTTTTAATCTTTATTTATTTTAACAGTAATTTTTTTATTTAAAGAAAAGTGCAAAGAAAGAAAGTAGAAGGGAAAAAGAAATATCCATAAATACTTGAAGATATAGAAAAAAATTGCTTACTACTTACATTGATAAAATGTTAAAACATAAATGAAAATAACATTTTTCTGTTTAAGATTGACCCTGACTACTAATTTTTTAATAAGATAAATTCAAAAACTTATATTTTACCAAAATGAATAATATAAATATTGTTATGTTTAGAAAACTTTGAATTTCTTGTACATTAATTTTTCTGGCTAACATAATTCGTTACTGATAACTAGCGTCAATTTGCGCGTCCAACTACTTACATACTTTTTAAAATAAAACTATAAATTTAAAAAAAAAATTTAACAATTTTTAATTCAAATTTTATTCATAGAAATAAAAAATATTTATTGGAATATAGATCATTACTATTATAACCAAAAAAATTATATATTCTGAAACAGACAATTTAAAGAAAAGTCATTAAACATTTTCATTAAAAATACCAACTACAAAAATTAAAATTTTGGAGTTGATAAGAAAATTACAATTTTTTTTGCTTTAAAATCACCACGAATTCTAATTCAAAATCTTCAAACTTTTATATATTTCTGTCAGTAATTTCTTTTTAAATAACTTCATTCTTGAAAAACTATTATACAATTATTACTTATGAATTATTTAATGAATATAATAATATTTCAATATTAATTTACTTTTAATTTGTGTATTCTATTTTTATTAATAGATGAACTTCAAGAGTTTAACGTAAAATTTTATAAAATTTCGATTTCTAACGAATTTAATTAGAAATTTTTTAAAACTTAGATATTTCAAATAAAATTTTAATAATTTAATTTTTCCTTGAAATTAGTTAAATTTTCAAAATATGTATTTAAATAATTGTCAAAAATAAGAGATTTATAGAATAATTTTAGTTAAAAACATTTTTAAAAAAACGAATTTTAGAGAAGGTACAAATGATTGCAGAAATTCAATTGTTTTTAAAAGTAATAAAATTCTTCTTACAAAAGATCAATTAAGTTCAAACTTTAACAAAAATTTTCGTCAAAATTGCAATTATCTTCGTAAATAACAAAATTCTTCTCTAAAATTCAATTATTTTCAAAAAAAATTTCCTAAATTGAATGACTTTCAATATCTACTTTTTATTTCCTAAAAGAATTCAATTTTTTAATAAAATTGTACTGAAACATTTATAAATTATTTTCATAAATAATAAAAATTGCACAGGAATTCAATAATTAACAAACTTTTTATAAATTTTTTCTCAGTAATGCAATTAATTTCATAAACAATAATTTTTTTCTGAATTCAATTATTTATATACATTTTTTTAGGAATTCAATTATTTTCATAAATAATAAAGCGCATCGCAAATTTAAAACTTTTTTAGTACAATTTTAATCGAATTACTTGAAAAATATAATTATTCTTAAAAGTTTGATTAAAATTCGTCAAAAGAATTCAGTTATTTAAAAAAAATTTGATGATAAAAATCTTTATAAGAATTAAATTTTTTAAAAAATCTAATATTATAAATATGTAATAAGTTATTTACTTTCGTATTTGAATAATTGAATAATTTTGAAAAGGTTTAAAATTAAAATACTTAAAAATTTTAATCTTCAATACTTTTAACTGTCAATTTTAATGAATTTTTTTACGGAAAATTTTCTTTTAATTTTTTTATTAATAATTTTTAGTTACATGAAAATTTTTCCAAATATGGAAATTTTTTTAAATTTGTTTTCGAAATTCAAATGTTTTCATAAATAATAAAGCTTATATCAGAATTTCAATTGTTTGTAGTACAATTTTAATCGAATTCCTCAAAAAATTGTAAATATTCTTAAAAATTTGATTAAAATTCATCAAAAATATTCAGTGTAGGTATTTAAGTAAATATAAAATAAATTCTCGTTAATAATAATAATAATTGTAAGAAAGATACTACTTCTTAATTATAATTTTTAACAATATTAACAATTTTCTACTATTTTTTATACATAAAAGCAAACAAATTTTTATAATTTTTATCAGTCAAACGAAATTCGTTACTCTCTAAATCTAAATTAGTAGTTTTCTACTAATGAAATAGTGCGGATTCATTTAACAATTGAATTCGTATCTGTTTTACTAATTTTTAGTAGTTTTTTTACTAATTATTAGTAAAAAATTTACTAATTTTAATCGTTTTCTAATAAAGTTGTATTTCTAAAATAAAATTTTCTAATAACATGTGAGTTCTAAAATAAAATTTTCTAAAAATATTTTTAAAAATATAATATTTTCTAAAGTACATTCTTGTAAAAATAAATTTATTAAAACCATATAAATATCATAAAAATATGTAAATAAAACAAATAAGTAAATAATTATTACAAATATAAAAATAGTATAACAACAAAGAATTTGACAAGACTGACTAATTTGACAACAGAATTTTAAAATATTAAAAACAACTGACACGACTTCTGCGAAGTTGCTAAGAAAAAAAAATGAAATTCAATGATTTCAATAAATTCAATAATTTTAGATTTGTTAGAAAAAAAAGTTAGAAATCGAACTTTATTAGAAAAAATAATTTTAGAAATCGATCTTCATTAAAAAGAAAATTTTTAGAAATCGAAAAAAAATTTTAGAAATCAAGCTTTATTAGAAAAAAAATGTTTAGAAATAAAAAAATTAGAAATTATTTTTTAGAAAAACTATACCCCAACCACTAACTGAATTAGTAATTTTCTACCAGCAATTAGTAGAAAACTACTAAAAATTAATTAAAAATGTTACTAATTCAAATTGGTAAACGATGCCGCAATAATTCAAATTCAGAGAATATAAAAAAGCGTATAAAAATTATTTTTTAATCATAATTTTTTTAAACTTTTTGAATTTTAATTTTTAACTTAATGTAACAGCCTCAATTGTGACCTTTATTGGGTCTTCTTTGACGTGTAGGTCGAGAAATAGCTCAAATTTGACCTCGATTAATTTTTAATCGATTTGACCTCGAATGCCCTTGAACCTAATTTTGATGTTATGTTTGTTCTTTGCCCTCTGAAGTTTGATTCAAATGACCTCATGTGACCTTACGTTCTCTGAAGTTGGCTTTTGTTTTAACCCTCTTGCTTCGAAGGAGGCTTAAGTAGATAAGCCGTAAATACTTGTGTCTGACTAAAACGGTTCTTAAGGGTGTTGGAAAGTGGACTTAGTTTTTGGCCGAAAATTACTAGATTTCCCCTCTTTCCCCTTAGAAGGTATAATGAGAGAAAATACTAAAAAAAAGTATAAAAGAGGATAATAAAAATTAAACTTACCAAAAATATAAATCCTTAGTTAATAATGTGTCCGAAAATAGCCATTGGTATTGGTAAAATAATTATTTACGCTATTTTTAAAAACTTTTCTGAAGGGAAGCTTGAAGAGCGGGAAATCAATGCTTCACATGGACTAAAAATCAAAACTTTTATTCACACAACACTAAAATCAAATCGTAAAAAGAAATAGTTACCAAACTGTATTTGAGTGTCTATTTATGTTTTTTCTTTATGAAATTGCGTTTTTCTTAGACTGAAAGACGTAATCCGGGGCCCATTTTTCACAAAATATTTTGACAGCTCGTATTCCCCTCAAACATAATTTCACTAGAGTCAGATATATAAACACGGGTTCAGAGAGAAAACTTATAAAAAATTTGTGTCTCTTTTTTACAGTCAAGTTGTGTTTCAGAGAATGACCACTTACACAGGCGGGCGCTGACAATACGGAAACTATGAAATACAGATATTATATTGAATGAATTTGATTGACTCGACATTCAATAAATATCTAATAAGATAAATTTATATTAAAAAATAAACAATAATAATAATAATAGTAATATATAATAAATAATAATAATAATAATAATAATAATAATAATAATAATAATAATAGTCTATTTGAGAAATTTTTCTTTTCAGTATTTATGTATTGCGGTTTGTATAAAATAAAGTAAGAAAATAAAAAAAATACGTAGATTACATCAAAAGTTTGAAGGGAATTTGTGAACAAATAAATTTCTTTCTTTTTCACTAAGTTGAATACCTAACTTAGTTTACATATTAAAAAATCAAGGCAGCAATATTTATTTAGCAATCAAATCGACAAAAGGAAACAAATTTTTCCAATTCTCTTATGAAAAGTGACAAATAATATAACATACCGAATAATTACATTAAATTTTGATGTAACGTGTAAGAAATATTACTTCAAAACTACACAACACTAATAATAATACATTTTTTTATAGAATAGTAGTAAACTCTGGAAGCGCGAAAAAATCTGGTTGATATAATGTTTGGAAAACAGTATAATGCACAAAATATACTAAAAATTGTTAAAAATCAGAGGGTCACACAAACTTTGTTGGTTACAACGATTTTGTTTTTCTTTTGGTGTATTAAAATTATTACAAAATGTATGCCTAATACGAGGCAAAAAAATTACCAATTGTTTTTGACAGTTCATATTCACAGACGACAATTCTTTCCATGTGGGAGCGTTCATAACTCCTTGACGAAGCAAGGTCAAACCTTAGATGATAATGTTACCGACAATGAATTGTTGAAAAGATACAAATTACTTTTTTTAAAACTATAAATTTTACTGCTTTTTCATTATACATTATCAATGAATACTATTCTAACAATATAGAAAATACTATATTCATTATTCAAAGTAAACTAAAAACTTATAATTTGAAAAAGTAAGAACACATTGTCATTTTCTGTAATACCAACACTTCATTGAGCAATGATTAGATTTTGATCATTTTATTTCATTCTTCAAGGCAATGTTACAAGTTTGTAAATACATATACACAACATATCACGTGTCTTAGCAGGTGGCTCATCTCGTGCTAAGATATTTTTTACCATTCTGACCTGCTCAATAATATTCACGTTCACCTACATATTCAAATATTTCGGATAATGATAAATTTTTTTAATTGTATAAATCGTTTACTTGCTTTTTAATTTTGATTATTATTATTATTTAAATAATAATAAATAATAATAATAAATTATTAATAATATTATAATAAATAATTAGTTATATAATAATAATAATTATTATTATTATCATTAATTCTGTCACTGATTCGCACCCTCTATTATCTTTCTATTTCTACGATTAATTTCGGAATCGTCATTTGTGTTTTCGTCAGCGCGTTTTCTTGTTAAACTTCTATAATGGCAAAAAGTAAGTAGAGACTTATAAATATTACTGTGAAATTAGAAATTTACACTTCAGTATATTTTTAAAGTGATATAATTTACCCTAATTTGTCTTATGTTCTATTATTTTTCATTATAAAGATGTAATGTGTATTTACCTAACCTCAAATTTTAAAATATACTTTTTCGAATTTATATCTATACAGTACAATTTTTTGTGACAATAATTTATTAAATTATTTCCTTATATTTATACTATGTCATTTTAGAGAATGCCAATAAGGAAAATAAACCAAAAAGCGATGGGAAGAAGAGGAGGGCAAAGAAGGAATATTATCTTCAACTATTGAGAAAAAAAACTGTCAGTAAGTATATAATTATGGTTATTACTTTTTCAAAATTTTAATTGTCTTATTTATTGCTTACTTATTTATGTCTCATCTTGAAAGTCGTAATGTGTTACTATAAAAACATTTTATTTACAGTAGTTTTATGTGTTTTCTATAGAGACTGAATTTCTAAACAATTTCTGTCAATTATTTTGGCTTTCAAATTATTTGTTTTCTGCAAATAAAAATCCAAATAAATGTTCGTTCATATATATATTAATAATAGATAACATTTCATTTATCCATATAAATTATATATATAAGGAAAATGAGAACGGATCCGAGAAAATTAGAGAAAATTATTTATCCAAATACTTTTCTATTTGAAGTAACTTCATTGTTATAATAACAGCACGCTACTTTATGCGTGTTTTTATTCTATATTTCGTAATTTGTATAGCATTTTTTATGATTTTAAAGTTACCACAAACTTAATTTTGTTAAAAATTATGCTTACGTATTTTTTTTACTTTAGATAGCTGTGTAAAGTGCTGCTTTTGACGAAAGGTGTTATAGGAAATTTGGTGGATATTTTTCCGACCTTGCATAATAAGCAAATATTTTTATTCTCGAACCAATCGAATTTTTCAATAAATATTTTTATCATTTTGTGCGCAGCTTCTGTTCCTGAACAGAAACTTCGGAAAACTTGGTCAGAAAGGATGGACGAAGGAGGAAAAGAAGGGAAGAAGGTCAAGAATGAAAAAAATAGAAGAAGAAACAATGAAGGAGACTGAGGTAATGAATGACCGCAGAAAAAGCAAAAAAAGAGAGTGATAATACTACCGAGACATAGGAAAAGGATCAAAATGAGTAAGTATTTTTTATGGTTATAATAATTATTATATCAATCTGTAACCATTTTTTTTGAATTTAGTTTTATATAAAATTAAAAATTTCATAAAATATATATGCCTTTTTGTGTATGTTTTATTTTGTTGGAAAATGTTTTTTCGGCAATTTTAAAATCATATTATTTTTTAGATGTGAACATGAAAAGAAAACCGAAGAATTTAAGGAAACGGGTGAAGGAACGTGGTGAGGATCTGGGCGAGGTAGAGTGAAAGGAAATTGGTATGGCAGAGGTGCAGGAACTTGGAATGGAGCAGATGCAGAAACCTGGAGAAGAACGGGTGCAGGAACTTGGCGGGGAAGGTGTGATGGAACTTTGCGAGGAAGAGGTGAAGGAACTTGGTCAAAAAGAGGTGGTAGGCAGGGTTATCAAATTAATGATTAGTACGCTAGAGGAAGAGGTCGAGGAAATTGGAATGAATCGGGACCAGCAAAACCAGAATCTAAAATTTACTGTATTAATGTATTGTACAATAATTAACGTTTTCTTCATTATTATAAAAATTTTAACTATGTAGTAACATATAACAAATAAAAAACGAATATACAATTTATTTTCTACATATTATATTTTCATGTAAAATATTCAATCGATTGAGAAGGTTTTTCTTAGGGATATCTTTGATTTCAAATGGTTTGGACATCTCTAAAATACTCTTCGAATGTTCATAAATTAGCTATGGATATATATATAAAACTATAATTTTCAAAAACTTTGGAAAATAAATTTTATTATAAATTTACTTTTTAAAGTAATGTAGGTTAATTTTTTTTTAAATTTATCAAGGTACATATTAAATGTTTTAGAATCTACATTTTTTGAATTATTAGTTGTAAAATTATTTATTAACAAAAATTTAATGGCGATGATCTACTATACACTCCAAATTTGTTTTTCTTATAAATGCGCAAGTTGGTATTTGATTTATAGTTGTCATTTTATCAAGTAAATACCATTCTTTATTGAAGATTTATCTTTTTCCTTGCGATGATAAGGGGACACATGGTGTTATTTATTTTTAAATTCTGTTCTGTCAGGATTAAATAATTATTAAACTTTTTATAAATAACAATTTTCTTTACGAAAATGTGAGTTTTTATATATTCTTTATTGTTGTAAGAACATCAGGTTTTTTAAATAAACAAAATATTCAAGCCAAAATTCCTTAAAAATTTTTATTTTATTATAATTATAATTTAAAAACTATATTTTACATACATTTCAATAAATATCAGTTTTCTTACAAAGTTTCCAAAGTTGAAGCTGGTATTCCTTTTGTTTTATCTTATAAAGTAAACTGAAGTTTAAAACTATCACTTTCTGTATTACCGACACCGACACTATATTGAGCTATGATTAGATTGTGATCGTTTTATTTTATTGCTCAAGGTCTGAAAATTTGTATGGTCCTCACAGCACGTGCCTTGGCAGGTGTCTCGGCACGTGCCAAGATATTCTTTACAATATTTCTGACCTGCTAAATAAACTTCACATTTCCCTGGCCCACTGAAATATTTGATGTAAACTTTTTATTTTACTTATTTTTTATATATTAAGGAGGTTGTTTGCAGGTATGCAGACCTTCAGAAAAAATATTGAATTGACATTAAAGAATTTTTAATATTATTGATATTCGTATCTTTTGGAAGAACAAATATCAATTTTCAAGAAAAAGATTTGAAACTTACAAAAAATGTTTATTTAGTCATTTTGCGTATGATCAAAGTTTTCTTCATATCAAAAGGTTAAACTTTTTTTCTATAGAACTTGACCGCTCAGATTTATAAACAAATACACCGTTTCGAAAATATGCTTATTTATTTAAAAAAAGTGATTTAATTTTAAAAAAAAATTTAAACAAATTAGCATATTTTCAAAACGGTGTATTTGTTTATAAATCTGAGCAGTCAAGTTCTATAGAGAATCATTTTATGAAGAAAAAAATTGAATTAAATCGATTCAGTTTTGAAAAAGTTTAACCTTTTGATATGAAGAAAACTTTGATCATATGCACAATGACAAAATAAACATTTTTTGTAAGTTTCAAATTTTTTTTGGAAAATTGATAGTTGTTCTTCCAGAAGATATGAATAACAATAGTATTAAAAAATTCTTTAATGTCAATTGAATATTTTTTCTGAAGGTCTGCATACCTGTAAACAACATCCTTAAAAATCTTATGCAATGTAATAATTTTATTTTTTAATTATTATTATTATTATCGTTTTAAACACTTCTGTTATATATATGCTGTTTTAAAAATATTCTTTACTAATATTTAAATTTTTATGATTTAGCGATAAATATATCGAACGATATGCATCAATATTATACACACTAATTCTTACCTTGATCGATTATTATCGTTTCCGACTTCTATGTCAAAACGTAGAGAATTATTTACAGGTGATTTTTGTTTGCAAATAATAAACAAATATTATTGAAAATGGGAAGGTATAATTCTTCTGGACGTTTAAAAACTTCTGCAAAAAGAATATCCCGACATAAAATAGGGAAAAACAGGTAATTTTGATATACAAATGATAAGAACTCCTTATTATAGGTTAAGGCGAGTGACAAGAATATTAAATTTGTTAAATAAAACTTGGACACAAATGAACTCTTTGTAACAAATGAACTATACAAGCAATAGAATAATTTGTTTTTTGTCACAGATTTTTTTACTAAATCTGTCTAGAGGAGTTTAAAGTGCAATGGAGCGATTAAATATAGAATTATCATTTTTATATGTACAAAATCTATCTGCAAGGAAAAAAACCAATCAATTAACAGATGTTTAGCATTAAATATATATTATGTATACGGTTTTTAAATAGTTCTGCTTAATTTTCCATGCGATGTGAACATACTTTTGTACATGTGATATCCTTTTTGATTATTCTTTCGTTGATTGAATTGCAAAACCCATTATTTTTTTGATATTCTTTCGTTGATTGAATTGCAAAACCCATTATTTTTTCTTAAATCATAATGTGACGCGCGTTACATATTACTTTGGCCTATGATTTACCGAATTGTAATGTAATTCGAATTGATCTTATCTATAATTTAATTTTAATTTTTTTTACTTTATAACAAAATATCGCATCTACTTTTCGCACGAAGTATTTTTGCTTTTATAATGAATCAACTCCTATATTATTTGTATTCAAATTTTATTTAAACGTTATAAGTAATTTTGTTTACAGTATTATAGTTATTTTTTATCACTATCTCTGTTTTTCTACATTAAATTTGTCAATGTCCTTGTAGATCGTTATTTGGTCCAAGTTTTTTTATTTCAAATTAGATTAAAAAATTGAGGCTTTAATAAAAATTTTTTTTTTCTCATTTAGCTACTTGAAAGCAACTCACGGTAAAAACAATGCTACTGAATCTGCAAACTTAAAGAAGGAAGAGAAAAGTAAGAGTCAAGTCAAGAGTATCAAAGATACTCCAATTGCATCATCAGATTTAGAGAAAATAGAAAAAATTGTGGGAATTAGCGAAATTTCAAATACAGAAAGAAAATTCGAAATGGGTGCAAAACTTCAAGAACATTCAAATACAGAAATATTCAGTAAACTCGATTTTAAAAATAAGCCAACAGAAGATTTTCGTATTGTAAGAGGCACTTTTCACCAGGGAAATACAAATATTTTCTCTGAAGATAGCGTTGGACGTCAATGCACCGCAAATGCAGCAGCTGCTATAGTTATGGCCAGCATAAAGGCTCCCGAATCGTGGAAATCAACTGACGTGAATTCTGTTTTAATGACTGGAGATTTTATATACCAAGAAAGTATTGCTAACCGTCCACATGAAGTTATCAATGAAAGAAACAGCATGTACTTGAATGCTGTAGAGGTGAAAAAAGTAATCAGTTTTGGTTTGAACAAACGAAGGATAAAAGTAGAAACATCATACATTGGACACCTATATGAAGAAAAGCTCGGATGTCTAATGTTGATAGACAGATTGAATGACTTTTTACAATCAGATGTAAGAGGAATTTTGACAGCAAATAATATTTCCGTTGCTATTGGAAGAAGTAATGATCAAATCTGGATGTTTGATTCGCATGCGAGAGACTTTGAGGGTAAAGCTTGTAATGAACTATCGAGACCAAAGGCATGCTTGACAATGTTTAAAGATGTCAATTCACTGTTCGCATTGATAAAATACAATATTCCACGCTTACCAGATGTCGATACGAACAACATGTTTGAATTATATCCAGTAAAAGTGGAATTTGTGTTCAACACATTTAATCTCATAAAAGAAAGGAGAACTTCCAAAGAGATGCTTGAAATAATAAGGAAAAGAAGAAACGCAATTCAAGAGCAGAACATTATCGAGAATAAGGATGTTAATATGGATCAAGTTATTGAATGTGAAGAAGTTAACACTAGTAATATCACTAGCAACGAAGAAGCAAAAAGTATAATTGAGATTGTGGATAACAGGGATAAATCTGGTGAAGAAAGTACAAGTAGAAAGTCTAAACGAGAGAAGAAACGATGTTACAGAAAAAGAAGAAAGCAGAGTAAGAAGACAAGCGATACAAATATATCTGTTAGTAGTGAAATTTATACGAGCAATGGTACTTGCAGTAGCGAAGATGATTCTAAATCACAAAAGTCAAGTAGCTCTGACAGTTCCTTTTCAAATAGTACAAATACTACTTTGACAAACTTTTCAACTACTGACTTTGCAAATAAAATTAACGACATTTTACCTGTGCAAGAAAATCTTGTAAATAATTACAGTGAAAATCACGAAGCAAATCATTCGTTTGAAAGCAGAAGTTCAACAAGTGACAGTAGTAGTGACATTGATATTTTGCCTGAGCCGACGCAGAAAACTACATCAAATGGACAAAAGAAAACATTTACTAAGAAAGAAGACATTGACGAAACAGAAATTTTATTAGTGAATTTCTCAAAAGTGTGGAAGAAATTAACTGTAGAATTAGCTCAACATAGAGGAGATTGTCTTATAACAAATATTATTCCATTCCGACAAACACGAGAAGGTAATCGAGTATGCATTGAATACAAATGTAAAGAATGTCCATGGAAGGCCAATATTTGGACAACAGAAAAAGATGAAAAATCTATGGATATAAATGAGGCTCTAGTATTAGGTGGAATAAACAGTGGGACTGGTTATTCGCAGATGAAAAAATTATTTTCTGCAACTGGAATAAAATTCATGACTAATTCTAGATATAGAACTTGTCGTGATAAGGCATATAAAATATTATGGAGCTCATTGCACGAAAATATGAAGGAAGCTGGAAGACAAGAGCTAGAGATTGCTTTAGCAAATGGAAATCAAATAAATGGCATAGGTCTAATTAATGTATTAGCTGACGGTTGTTGGATGAAACGATCTTACAAAACTGGTAGTTTTAATTCGCCAGCAGGAGCAGTATACATCGTTGGTGAAAAAACAGGAAAAATTTTATGGCTTGAAATAAAAGATATGTACTGCTCTATTTGTGACAGAGCAAAAAACAGAAACGCAAAGCCAAAAGAACATGAATGCTTCAAAAACTGGAGTCGCGATGATAGCTCAAGCAGTATGGAAACTGTTGCTATTAGTGAAGGATTTAACTGCAGTATTACGGAACACAATTTAATATATTCTAAACTGATTGCAGATGGAGATTCTAGCGTTTACAATAGAATACGAGAAATTGATCCATATAGGGAATATGATATTGAAGTTGAAAAGTTGGAGTGCTGTAAACATCTTCGACGAGCATTTGAGAATTCAATCAAAGAAATTGCAGCTGAAAAAGTGGGTTATGTAGGTAAACCTCGAAAAATCGTAGAAGCAAGTGGTCGGAAATGTATTATAGAATTAGATCGGATTCTAATCCATTATTGGGAACAAGAAAGACCAATTGATGAAGAATTATGCGATGAACTGAGTGCAGCAATTGATATTATACCTAGACATCTATTTGGAAATCATGAAAATTGTTTAAACAGTCATCCATTATGTGATGGTATACCAGGAGATAATGAAGTAAATGAAGTGGATGTTTTACAACAATGGGATTATGTTGATAAAGTTGAAGGAGCTATTTCTCGTCTAAGTCGTAATGCCAAAAGTTTGTTGCTAAACTATGATACAAATCCACTTGAATCCGCATTTGCAATTGTTGCAGAAAAAATAGGCGGAAAACGAATCAATTATGCTCTTCGGAATGAATATCATTGTCGAATACTAGCAGCAGCACTACAGTTTAACACACGACAGGTGGTAAGTACTTATTATAAAGAATCTGGAAAAGAAATTCCTACAATTGCTGCGACCGTCGAGGAGGAAAGTAAAAAATGTCATGAAAATAGAAAAGCAAAGCCACAAAAACGTCGAAGAAGAAGAAATAACAGAAAATACGGAGACAAAGATTATGGTCCTAATTGCGAAGAGCCCGATATGGATGAGAAAACTTACGCAGCACAATTAGCTAAATATGAAGAAAAAGAGAAACAGGCGATTCAGAATCGTGATGCAATTGAAAAACTAACTAGAAGACAAGATCAATGTGGCCAATGGCGTCGTCGTAGAAGGCAACATATTACTGCTTCGATATCTCGTAGAATTTGTGGTCTACAAAAAGGAACTTCTTGTCACAAAATTGTAAAAGACATACGTATACCAACAGAAAAGAAAAGCAAAGCAATATCGTGGGGTAAAAGATATGAAAAACAAGCCAGAAATAAATTAGAAAAGATACTGAAATGTAAAATTGAAAATTGTGGATTGTTCATTCATCCTACAATACCTGGACTAGCAGCAACTCCAGACGGATACATTAGAGAAAGAAACGAGATTGTTGAAATTAAATGCCCATTCAGTGCTGCTCAAAATAACAACTTAGTAGAAGCCTATTTAGAAGGAGTAAAACCTATCGTTCAATTGTTTACAGATAACACTTGCAAAAGTATAATAAGATCACACGAATATTATTACCAAATTCAAATGCAACTTGAAACAACAGAAGCAGATTCGTGTCATCTCATGGTATGGACGCCAAATGATTATAAAGTAATAAAAATTCAAAGAGATAAAGAATTTTGGAAAACTCGAATGGAAGCAAAATTGATACTTTTCTACGAAACCTGTCTAAAACCTGAAATTATAGATAGCCGACTAAGACGAAAAATGAAAGCAAAAAATCCTAGTCATATCCTAGAAGCACAACAGAGGTTACAAGAATTAAAATTGGATCGCGAAAAACGGAAACAAGTAGGACAAAAAACAAAGGCCATAGCAGAAAACATTCCTGATGAAAACAAAGTAATTAATAGTAATAAAAAAACTGGCGAACAAACAACTGCAACTGCAGAAAAAAATGATGTATACGAACATCAATGTAAGGAAGACAATATTCTCCCAATTAGAGAATTGAGGCCTACAATCGAAGAATTAAAAGGAAAAAGAAAGAAACCTACTAAAAAAGAAACATCAAACAGTATAAAATTAGAAATTAATACATATGGAAATCAAATTGAAAACTGCCAAAGTGAGAAAAATGAAAATAACGAAAATATTAACAATACACATAATGAGAAAAGTAAACCAACTCGTGAACGTAAAAAACCGAAATGGATGGAAGATTATGTGGAAGATTACACTACATCCTTCGAACTATCACAAAACTCACAATAATATGAAAAGTTAAAAATATATTTAATATATAACAAACGAAGTAATAAATATCACCTTGCGCATTTTGTTATCGCAAGAAAAGTAATGTTCAAAATAAAAATTTAATAATCTAGCCTGAATATAATTTCTGTATTGAATGTTAGCTTGCGCATACGTTTTTCGCAAGAACACTGACATTTATTTTTATTATTTATGATTAATGAGTTCTAATTATTCAGCTATTAAAATATTTTTAAAAGAATGTTAGCTTGCGTATTTATTTATCGCAAGATCATTGATGCTCAAACTAAGAATTCGAAAAACGTTCCGAATTATTCATTGAGTAATAAATATTAACTATAAATATATTATATATATATACATATGTTCTATACATATTTTATTCATACTCTCTAAATCTGAATTAGTAGTTTTCTGTTAATGAAATAGTGCGGATTCATATTCCAATTGAATTAGTAACTGTTTTTACTAATTTTTCGTAGTTTTTTAATAATTATCGGTGGACAATTTTTCTAATTTAAAATAGTAAAAAATATTTTCTATTAATTGAATTAGTAATTTTCTACTAGCAATTAGTAAAAAAACTACTAAAAATTAGTAAAAAATGTTACTAATTCAAAGTGGTAAATAAATCCGCACTAATTTAAATTTAGAGAGTAATGATAATAAAATTAAATTTGGGAATGAATATTTTGCAGATATTTTTACCGTGAAAAAGTGATTTTTGTAATAAATTAATAAAAATTCCGGTCGTAGTTTTCAATCATCATAAAAATATGAACTTATTTATTTGCATTTTTGAAAGAAAATTATTTATTATATCCGCGCCAGAAAATTAATATTTTTCTTTAACCAATTAACAAACAAATTTTTAAGTTGTAAAAGAAAAACATATTGGGGTTTAAAGCAGATCGCCTCCTCGTTTGTGGACAACAGGATCCAGAAAACATAGGTTTTCTGTAAAAGTTCATTCATTAAATTAAAAATTAATGTTTTCTCTTCGTCAAAGTGCCATTTTTTTATAATGTTAATAGTTTTTAGAAAATAAAAAGGATAGAATTAAAATATTAATAATTTTTAAGATGTAAGCAGTTTTAAAGTCCTCAAAAAGCAGATGTCGCATAAATACCGCTGGTAGTCTTATATTTTTTATTTTTTTGAAATACAAAAAAAAATTCTATTTTAAAATTATTTATTTCTACAGTTATTAATTTCAGATTGTAAAAGTTATAAAAGGTAAAATGCAAATATTTTATTCTATAAAAATTGTTCAAAACTTATGTTAGTTGTGACTAATAAATTTTTTAAAATTCAATTATGTATTTACTTTCATTCGACCTTCCAAACATTCCTATAAAAATCATTTTTTATTTTAAAAAAGGTCTGATTTATTTAAAAGTAAGTAGCAAAAAATTGTAAATAATAAAAATGTTGATCAATTACAAAATCAAATAAAATATTTACAAAGAATAGCTTCTGAATACCAAAACCTATTTTGAAATGGATATAAGAGAACATGAAATTATCAACATTACAGTTTTAAGGAATTTTGGCTTGAATATTTTGTTTATTTAAAAAACCTGATGTTCTTACAACAATAAAGAATATATAAAAACTCACATTTTCGTAAAGAAAATTGTTATTTATAAAAAGTTTAATAATTATTTAATCCTGACAGAACAGAATTTAAAAATAAATAACACCATGTGTCCCCTTATCATCGCAAGGAAAAAGATAAATCTTCAATAAAGAATGGTATTTACTTGATAAAATGACAACTATAAATCAAATACCAACTTGCGCATTTATAAGAAAAACAAATTTGGAGTGTATAGTAGATCATCGCCATTAAATTTTTGTTAATAAATAATTTTACAACTAATAATTCAAAAAATGTAGATTCTAAAACATTTAATATGTACCTTGATAAATTTAAAAAAAAATTAACCTACATTACTTTAAAAAGTAAATTTATAATAAAATTTATTTTCCAAAGTTTTTGAAAATTATAGTTTTATATATATATCCATAGCTAATTTATGAACATTCGAAGAGTATTTTAGAGATGTCCAAACCATTTGAAATCAAAGATATCCCTAAGAAAAACCTTCTCAATCGATTGAATATTTTACATGAAAATATAATATGTAGAAAATAAATTGTATATTCGTTTTTTATTTGTTATATGTTACTACATAGTTAAAATTTTTATAATAATGAAGAAAACGTTAATTATTGTACAATACATTAATACAGTAAATTTTAGATTCTGGTTTTGCTGGTCCCGATTCATTCCAATTTCCTCGACCTCTTCCTCTAGCGTACTAATCATTAATTTGATAACCCTGCCTACCACCTCTTTTTGACCAAGTTCCTTCACCTCTTCCTCGCAAAGTTCCATCACACCTTCCCCGCCAAGTTCCTGCACCCGTTCTTCTCCAGGTTTCTGCATCTGCTCCATTCCAAGTTCCTGCACCTCTGCCATACCAATTTCCTTTCACTCTACCTCGCCCAGATCCTCACCACGTTCCTTCACCCGTTTCCTTAAATTCTTCGGTTTTCTTTTCATGTTCACATCTAAAAAATAATATGATTTTAAAATTGCCGAAAAAACATTTTCCAACAAAATAAAACATACACAAAAAGGCATATATATTTTATGAAATTTTTAATTTTATATAAAACTAAATTCAAAAAAAATGGTTACAGATTGATATAATAATTATTATAACCATAAAAAATACTTACTCATTTTGATCCTTTTCCTATGTCTCGGTAGTATTATCACTCTCTTTTTTTGCTTTTTCTGCGGTCATTCATTACCTCAGTCTCCTTCATTGTTTCTTCTTCTATTTTTTTCATTCTTGACCTTCTTCCCTTCTTTTCCTCCTTCGTCCATCCTTTCTGACCAAGTTTTCCGAAGTTTCTGTTCAGGAACAGAAGCTGCGCACAAAATGATAAAAATATTTATTGAAAAATTCGATTGGTTCGAGAATAAAAATATTTGCTTATTATGCAAGGTCGGAAAAATATCCACCAAATTTCCTATAACACCTTTCGTCAAAAGCAGCACTTTACACAGCTATCTAAAGTAAAAAAAATACGTAAGCATAATTTTTAACAAAATTAAGTTTGTGGTAACTTTAAAATCATAAAAAATGCTATACAAATTACGAAATATAGAATAAAAACACGCATAAAGTAGCGTGCTGTTATTATAACAATGAAGTTACTTCAAATAGAAAAGTATTTGGATAAATAATTTTCTCTAATTTTCTCGGATCCGTTCTCATTTTCCTTATATATATAATTTATATGGATAAATGAAATGTTATCTATTATTAATATATATATGAACGAACATTTATTTGGATTTTTATTTGCAGAAAACAAATAATTTGAAAGCCAAAATAATTGACAGAAATTGTTTAGAAATTCAGTCTCTATAGAAAACACATAAAACTACTGTAAATAAAATGTTTTTATAGTAACACATTACGACTTTCAAGATGAGACATAAATAAGTAAGCAATAAATAAGACAATTAAAATTTTGAAAAAGTAATAACCATAATTATATACTTACTGACAGTTTTTTTTCTCAATAGTTGAAGATAATATTCCTTCTTTGCCCTCCTCTTCTTCCCATCGCTTTTTGGTTTATTTTCCTTATTGGCATTCTCTAAAATGACATAGTATAAATATAAGGAAATAATTTAATAAATTATTGTCACAAAAAATTGTACTGTATAGATATAAATTCGAAAAAGTATATTTTAAAATTTGAGGTTAGGTAAATACACATTACATCTTTATAATGAAAAATAATAGAACATAAGACAAATTAGGGTAAATTATATCACTTTAAAAATATACTGAAGTGTAAATTTCTAATTTCACAGTAATATTTATAAGTCTCTACTTACTTTTTGCCATTATAGAAGTTTAACAAGAAAACGCGCTGACGAAAACACAAATGACGATTCCGAAATTAATCGTAGAAATAGAAAGATAATAGAGGGTGCGAATCAGTGACAGAATTAATGATAATAATAATAATTATTATTATTATATAACTAATTATTTATTATAATATTATTAATAATTTATTATTATTATTTATTATTATTTAAATAATAATAATAATCAAAATTAAAAAGCAAGTAAACGATTTATACAATTAAAAAAATTTATCATTATCCGAAATATTTGAATATGTAGGTGAACGTGAATATTATTGAGCAGGTCAGAATGGTAAAAAATATCTTAGCACGAGATGAGCCACCTGCTAAGACACGTGATATGTTGTGTATATGTATTTACAAACTTGTAACATTGCCTTGAAGAATGAAATAAAATGATCAAAATCTAATCATTGCTCAATGAAGTGTTGGTATTACAGAAAATGACAATGTGTTCTTACTTTTTCAAATTATAAGTTTTTAGTTTACTTTGAATAATGAATATAGTATTTTCTATATTGTTAGAATAGTATTCATTGATAATGTATAATGAAAAAGCAGTAAAATTTATAGTTTTAAAAAAAGTAATTTGTATCTTTTCAACAATTCATTGTCGGTAACATTATCATCTAAGGTTTGACCTTGCTTCGTCAAGGAGTTATGAACGCTCCCACATGGAAAGAATTGTCGTCTGTGAATATGAACTGTCAAAAACAATTGGTAATTTTTTTGCCTCGTATTAGGCATACATTTTGTAATAATTTTAATACACCAAAAGAAAAACAAAATCGTTGTAACCAACAAAGTTTGTGTGACCCTCTGATTTTTAACAATTTTTAGTATATTTTGTGCATTATACTGTTTTCCAAACATTATATCAACCAGATTTTTTCGCGCTTCCAGAGTTTACTACTATTCTATAAAAAAATGTATTATTATTAGTGTTGTGTAGTTTTGAAGTAATATTTCTTACACGTTACATCAAAATTTAATGTAATTATTCGGTATGTTATATTATTTGTCACTTTTCATAAGAGAATTGGAAAAATTTGTTTCCTTTTGTCGATTTGATTGCTAAATAAATATTGCTGCCTTGATTTTTTAATATGTAAACTAAGTTAGGTATTCAACTTAGTGAAAAAGAAAGAAATTTATTTGTTCACAAATTCCCTTCAAACTTTTGATGTAATCTACGTATTTTTTTTATTTTCTTACTTTATTTTATACAAACCGCAATACATAAATACTGAAAAGAAAAATTTCTCAAATAGACTATTATTATTATTATTATTATTATTATTATTATTATTATTATTATTATTTATTATATATTACTATTATTATTATTATTGTTTATTTTTTAATATAAATTTATCTTATTAGATATTTATTGAATGTCGAGTCAATCAAATTCATTCAATATAATATCTGTATTTCATAGTTTCCGTATTGTCAGCGCCCGCCTGTGTAAGTGGTCATTCTCTGAAACACAACTTGACTGTAAAAAAGAGACACAAATTTTTTATAAGTTTTCTCTCTGAACCCGTGTTTATATATCTGACTCTAGTGAAATTATGTTTGAGGGGAATACGAGCTGTCAAAATATTTTGTGAAAAATGGGCCCCGGATTACGTCTTTCAGTCTAAGAAAAACGCAATTTCATAAAGAAAAAACATAAATAGACACTCAAATACAGTTTGGTAACTATTTCTTTTTACGATTTGATTTTAGTGTTGTGTGAATAAAAGTTTTGATTTTTAGTCCATGTGAAGCATTGATTTCCCGCTCTTCAAGCTTCCCTTCAGAAAAGTTTTTAAAAATAGCGTAAATAATTATTTTACCAATACCAATGGCTATTTTCGGACACATTATTAACTAAGGATTTATATTTTTGGTAAGTTTAATTTTTATTATCCTCTTTTATACTTTTTTTTAGTATTTTCTCTCATTATACCTTCTAAGGGGAAAGAGGGGAAATCTAGTAATTTTCGGCCAAAAACTAAGTCCACTTTCCAACACCCTTAACTACTGTTAGGAAAATCAAATCTTTCATCTCCCGAAAAATATTTTTACTACTGATTCTAGAAAAAATGAAATACGATAAAAAATGTCTGATTTTAGAGATAGTTTACTACTTAAATTGATATATGTGACGCGATCTGAAGAAAGGGACCTTAGAAGCAAATCACTTTAAGGTTATGTTAGTGTTACTTTTTTGTTGATTTAAAGTTTATTTTCACATTTTACAAATTAAAAGAAGTGTTTATTTTAATATTTCAGTTATAATGACAACTTAAACATTAATGATTCACATTAACAGTTGAACATTTTTTTGTATTTTCATTTAAAAAATTGCAAACATAACCTATAATTTTTTGCTTCTAAGGTCCCTTTTTTCAGATCGCGTCACATATACTTAAACAAATTTTCTTTATTACATTGTTTAATATTGACATGTACGATTTATTTTCTTATTAAATATAAAAAAATACTAAAAACAACGAAAAATTAAATTGGTTTTGCATACAATATTTTCTTATAAATAATAAAGTTGAAGGTAAAATTTGACATGTAAATTAAAAGAGATATTTCGCTCCTAATTTAGAAATAAAAATAATAATCAGTTTGATAGAATTTCTTGTTTATTTTTCTCAAAAAGGAAGATTGAAATTTATTGTTTCTTAAACTTGCAATGGTAAATGTAATGATAAAAATGTTGAAATCTTTATTACAGTTTGTGTATACTTTAAAGAAATCCCTCTGCGTTTATAAACTGCGAAATTCCAGTTTCATTAATTACTAAATAAACATCTTTTTAGTTGTGAACTTTAAATCCCTTCCCTTTCCCCTTCCAAGTTTCAAACTTGAACGCGTGGACTGAATCTCATAATTTATTTACTTAAATTATGAATTAAGGAGAACTTTAAGACGTTAGGTAAGCTTTCAATAACTTATCCTTAAAATTTGCCTTCTAACTGTATATTTTTAAAATTGCTTTTTAAAATTATAATATTAAAATTTTAATTTTAACATAATTTTTTTTTTATTTTCCAGTATTTTAAGGAAATACAATTTTTTTTACTAAAGTTTATTCACGTTGTGTTACCAAGTCCTGGATGCTAAGAAGTTTCTCTAAATTTCAGTTAAATTAAATTTTTGTTAAGTAAAAATTTTTTATCATTTACAATATTGAAATTTCCGTTTATGACAATCGAAATATTCAAATGTTTCGAGAAATAGAATTTCTGTTAATTTTAAACTTCAACATTTAGAAGTATTATGAAGTTAAAATTTGATTAATTTAATCTAATCAATAAAACTGTTTAATTAGATTTAATTAATTGATTTGAATAATTTATTTCAAATATGTCATATAATCAAAATTTTTTTCATTTAGAAATTTCTTAAACATAACACTTTCGAAAATTCGAAAACCTTCGTATTTAAAATTTTTATACAATTAAGAATGCATTTTAAATTAAAAATTCTTGTTTATAAAAATTGTTGTTAATTGCAAATTTTGTAATGTGTAACACTATCTCCAATTACTATGTGCTTTAATTAAAATTTTTCTCTTGTTAGAAGTTGCACACCAAAGGAATTGTCGTTATTTTAAAATTTCTGTAAATTAAATAGTCTGTGCCATATTTACAAGTTTAGTAAAAAGGAAAGTTTGATAATTAAAATTACTATTAATTATGAATTCACAAAAAAAAATTTCGTTTCAATAAAACAATTCCTCTAAAAAGTTAAAGATTATTATTTTTATGCTTCATTTTAAATTAAAATAATTGAATTTAATTTTAGTTGATTAAAAATCATTTATAATTAAATTTCTCGTATTACCATGAAAAGAAGAAGTGATTTTGGTAATTATACTCAAGCAGGAAAAAAAACAAATATAATTTAAAAAAGAAACATTTTTAACAGTTTGACAATATTTATAATATTCAAAAATAAAGGATATACGAAAGGTTTTAATTTAAAATTTTAGAAAATTTCATTTATTAATGAATTCAAATAGAAGTTTTTAAAAATTTTGATTTTTGCAGAAATTCAATTATTTTTAAAAGTAACAAAATTCTTCTTACAAAAGTTTAATTATGTTTAAACTTTAATGAAAATTGTCAAAATTACAATTATCTTTATAAATAAAAAAATTCAATTATTAAAAAAGTGCTTATAAATTTATTCGCAATAATTCAATTAATTTCATAAATAATAATTTTTTTTGGAATTCAATTATTTTCCTAAATAATAAAGCTCATCACAGTATTAAAATTTTTTTTAAGCAGAATTTGAATATATTTTCTTGAAAAATGTAATTATTCTTAAAAATTTGATTAAAATTTGTCAAAACAATTCAATACTTTAATACTTTAATGATAAAATTCTTTAAATCTATTAAATTTTTAAAAAATTAATTTTTTTGACAAAGTTTTTATTTAATTTTTTTAAAATAATTTGAAGTTACGTAGAAGCATTTCAATATATGGGAATTTTTTCTGAATTCTCAGAAGATTTCCTATATTTTCATAAGAAAATTTGTCTAAACGTTTAAAAGAATTTTTCCAAAATTCTAGGATTTTTTCTACACTGTTTAATGAGAATGTTTCTAAATTCATAGAAAATTTTCAAAATTAAAAAAAACCCTTATCTATGTTACTAAATTTTTCTAAATAATTAGTAGAATTTGCTTCCTAAATTTTTTTGGGAAATTATTTAAAGTTTTTCCTACACTGTATTTAAATAAAGAATGTTCAAATAATCGAAATTTTTTAAAATTAATTTTTAAATCAATGTATTTGCAAATTCTAAAAGAACTTTTTCAAAAATTATTAAAAATATTTGACTGACAGTAGAATTTAAGATAAAAATTCTAGAAAATAATAATTGAATACAAATGACAGGGCTCGAACTAGGTCCGTAAATCCCGTAAGAGTCCGTAACTTTGCTTGAAGTCCGTAAAAGTCCGTTTTTTTCAAAAAAGGTCCGTAAAGTACGTAAATTATACGATATAATTTGGATAATTTTAGAGAAATCACAAATGATTGAAGGAATTCAATTATTTTCAAAAGTAATAAAATTCTTCGCAAAAATTCAATTATGTTCAAAATTTTTTAAAAATTCTCGTCAAAATTTCAAGTATCTTTAGAAATAATTAAATTCTTCTTCGAAACATCAATTATTTTCAAAAATTTTAATAAAATACTTGGAAAAATTCCAATTATTTTCAAAATTTTTCCTCAATTCAATGATTTTTAATAGGTTTCTATACTATTCTAATAAAATTTTCCAAAAGAATTCAATTATTTACAAATTTTTTTTATAAATTTCTTCGCAATATTCAATTATTTTCATAAATAATAAAATTTTTACAGGTATTTAATTTCTTTGTCAAATAATAAAATGCTTATTAGGAATTCAATTAATTTGATGAATAATAAAGCTAATTGCAGAATTTCAATTATTTTTAATACAATTTTAATCGAATTCCTCGAAAAATGTAATTATTCTTAAAAAATTTTATTAAAATTTATCAAAGAAATTTAATTATTTTAATAACTTTTGCTACAATTTATTTATTAGAATTTAAATATTTTTTATAAATTTTTTATTAAATTTCTTTAAAGAATAAAATTATTGCATTCAAAATTTTTAATGCAATTCTTTGCGTAAATTATCTATTATCTTTATAAATAATAAAATTCTTCTCTAAAATTGAATTATTTTTAAAAAATTTAATAAATTTCTTGGCAAAATTTCAATTATTTTCAAAAGTTGTCCCTAATTTAATTATTTTTAATATATATTTTAATAAAATTTTGCAAAAGTATTCGAATTATTTGAAAATTGGTTGATACAATTCTTTAAATGAATTCAATTTTAAGAAACATATCACGGTAAATCGTTAGGTATTAAAATAACACAAAAATGGATTACAATAACACTAAATTGGATTATTTTAATCCTTTTTGGTGTTATATTAATACCTAACGATTTACCGTGATGTAATTATTCCATAAATTGTTTTTTTTGTATTCAAATAATGAAATTTTTGCAGAATTTTCTCAGAAAAATTGATTTAAAAATGGATTTGAGTTAAAATTTTAAAGTATAATTGAATATTAAAAGTATTAGAGCGTAATATTTTAGAAGTAATTAAATTTTGAAAAGGTTTCAGATTCAAATCTTTGAAAATTTGAATTTTTCATATTTTTAACTAAATAACAATTCTGTGGAATTAATTTTTTTAAGAAATTTTAATTGGGAATTTTTTTTATATTATTTGAAGTTTTTATTTTCTAATACATATTTAATTGAAGAATTTACAAATAATTGAAAAATCGAATATTGTAAAGAAATAGATTTGAAAATTGTCAAAAAACTTTTTCGAAAATTATTAAAAATAATCAATTTTAAAAAGAATTTTAGTTAAAAATTCTTGAAAATAATAATTGAATTGATAATGATTTTATCACTCTATCTTTAATTATTATAAAACATGAAGACTCGGAGTTATCGATATCTTCATGTTTTTTTTAGTTTTGAAAAAATCTAATTTATAGTTTTAATTAAAATGTTCTCTTATATATTTTTGTCAGTAATTGGTCCGTAAATGGTCCGTAATTTTTCATTTTTGGTCCGTAAAGTCCGTATTTTTAAATACTTTCACTGGTTCGAGCCCTGAAATGATGAAAATAATTTTGAAGAAGTTACAGTAAAAATATTCTTAATATAAAATTATATTTACATTTTTATAAGTTGTTTAGTTTCAAAAAGTTTTGCATTTAAAATTTTTAAAAATCTTAATATCTGTAGAAAAGTAATAATTAAATTTATTTTTAAAAAAAAGTTATTGATGATTTCGAAAATTTATAAAAAAGCGTTTAGAAACAAAATTTATTTGTTAATTCTTATTTTTTTAAATTTTTCAAATCAATAAATGTTTAACGTCAAATTTTCTTAAAAAATTGTTTAAAAATTAAAAATTACTGTTCGCAGTAAAAATTAAAAACTTAAATTCTACACTTAGAAATGTTATAATTACATTTTTTCCAGTGACACAAAATTATTGCAACAAATATTAAAGTTGAAGAAGAAATAAATAAATTTCGTTCATTTGAACGGTTAGAACTTCAGGATCATAAAGAATAAATAAATTCTTGCTTCTTATAGTTAATGCCTTTAAAACTAATTTTTGAAATTTATAATTAATAAATAGAAGTAAATCAATATTTTTCTATTTCTTATTTTCTTCTTCTTAATTCTCAGAATAAATATTTTTTTTAGTAAATCTGAAAAATTGCTACAATTTTCTTCTATTTGTTGGAAAAACGTTGAAGAACGTGATTTCCGACGTCAATCTTAGTGCAGAGTCTCGTGGCGAAAAAAAAGAAAAAGTCAACTATTTTTGGTTTAAAATTTTGTCAAATGGTTTTACAGGTGTAGAACGACGTGTAATTGGTTAACGTTTTCTGGCTGAATTCGTTCTTTAACTTTGCACGGAGGAAAGTATAGCAATAGTATAGCTTCTTTTAACGAGACCACCGTCCCTTCAAACCATTACTCACGAAATTGCCCGTTACTTGTGTTAGACCTCCATCTCTTTTCTCTCTCTCTGTCTCACTATATACAAGTATATACAAAAATATATATATACATTTCCGTCAACAACAAACTCGTTTCATTCTCTTGTTATACAACCACATTAAATCAGTGATGTAACAAAAAAATTTTTTTACGTTCAACAATCAGTATTGAGACACAAGAAGGATAAATTTATTCTCCCCTTTTTATGACCCATATTTCCTCGGAAGTGCATTCCCTCTCTTTTACTACAGTAAAAAAAAAAGAAAAGGGGAAAAAACACAAAACTAAAACTTTTTCAATTCCTCTAATTGCCAATTACTTATTTATATTGAAAAAGCAAAGTCTTATACTTTTAAAACAAATTATTCTTATTATACGTTCATCTGACTTTTATAATTTCTTGATATTCTGTCATGTGGAAATTTTTTTTTCAACATCTTTTACTTTTTAAATTCAATTTTAAAACTGAATTAAAATCGTATTTTTTTAAGGTCGACTTTTTTCCCCAATGATTATTACTTTTTCTCGCAATTTAAATAAGAATTCGCAATTATTTTTTTTAATTACTATAAATTTCAGATATTTACTCAAATTCGTTTTTTTTGTTTTACTTCTTTTGAAATTAATTTTTCCATTTGAGAGTATTTCCCGAACTTTTGGTTTCGAGTAAAAATTAAGGGGAAATGAAATAAAGATAAAATTTGATGGGTAATTCAAAGGCAATATATTTTATTCGAAATCTAAAAAAATCGTTTTCTTTATTCAATACAAGCTTGGTACGAATGTGAATAAATTATTTCTTTTCCCGTTTTTATTAAAATGAATAAATAAATAAATGTATTTTGAAAAGTACTTTGATAAATATTCAAACTGGTTGGAAAGTTATTGAATTGATTAAAAACTATAAACTAATTTAATAGATTGAAAATTGATTTCAAAAGTTTAAAACTGACTTTATAATATATATTCTATATTGGATTAAAAAGTTTTAAATTGATTTAATAAATTTCTAAATTGATTGGAGAAGAAGTACTCGATAATAATCTGATGAAATTCGCAAATATGAAGAACAATATAAGAAATAAAAAATAAATTTGAAAGAGCGCTTTTGTGAAAATTCTAATGATAAATGAGAACGTATAAAGACGTGTTTGGTTGTCAGATCACGTGATTAAACAATTTTTTAAATGGGTATTTAGGTGAAAATATATTTGCGGGTTTATGCTCGCACTTTGCTGCTAACGACCGTCGGTGAACGTGCGTGATACCCAAAAGCTCAAGTGATTTACATTTACGATCACTCATCTCCGCCTCAACCAAGCTCGTACTGCAGCTTATTAACTCATTCGTCTCAACTATGAATAATTTACCAACTTGACACACTGTATTTTCGCCTATATACATGTGTGCATATATATATATATATTTATATTTATACGTACATACCTCCTTATTCTTTTTGTCATTGCATATCTTGAGCAAATTCCCCCAAGGCAAGTAAATTTAAACAACAAATTTCTATCATTAGGCTGAAAAAAAAATTCAATCGATTCAAATAACCGTTGAATTGACTATTATTAATTAAATATTTAATTGAATGATATTTTTGATCAAAAGAAAAAGACAAATAAAAAGCTGAGATTCAAAGAAATTATTTCTTTGAATCATTTATTTCTCTCCCTAAAAATAAAGATTTACTAAATCCAAAGAAATCATTTCTTTGAGCCAACAAAAAACAGTTAAAGAAATATTTTCTTTAAATCAAAAAAACTTTTTTTTACCCTACAACATTGCGCAAATTTCATTGATTTGGAAAAACATTTTTTAAAACAAAGAAGCTTTTTTCTAGGTGTATTTGCTTCGAATACTAAATTTATTGATTCAAATACCATTTAATTGACTCTATTAAATATTATTTAATTCGAGTAAATATTTAATTGATAATAGTCAATAAATCGGTTATTTCAATCTATTAAATTTTTTTGCAGTGTATTATTAGGTAAAATTAAATTATTTTACTACTAGAAGCAAAAACTAAAATAATCTAAATTAAATCCACTTCGACTACTGACAATAATGAAATTCAAAAAAGTTACATGAAGGTGTTAAAGTAGGATTTTAAAAATTAAATTAAATTTTTAAAAACTTTAACTCACGCGTCCTTCGGACAATTATTTGTATAAGGTAGTTGATTCCTCCTCTACTTAGTTATTAATTCAACTAAGAGGTTGAGAACCCTACTCTTTGAATTTAGAGAAGACAGGATAGTTTTAGGAATAATTAAATCAAAAACAAAACTAAGATTAAACAATAAAAATATATATTTTGCCCAAAAATTCCCTATTACAAATTAGCTAAATTGGGTATGTGTAAAGAGTAATGTGAGTATAAGTGTGAATGAAATTAAGCGTGTGTGTGCTGTGAAATATAAAATACTTTTACTCACTGTTCAGAATTCTTTCCTTGAAATATTAATCCAATGATGAGTGTTTTGTCTCTCTTTCGCTTGACGAAAATCTTCCGGAAAATTGGAGAAATACCTAATCTAGGTTCACTAGATTGATATTTCGTTAACGAATTTAATATTCCTTAATTCACACAATTCACAAGACCCAAACCCCGTAAATAAAGGCTGTCTTTAAAAGTGTTTCGAAAATCAATATTCTTTTGTAAAATATGCTTTATTTTATATCTGCTGATGCTAGATTCTCTAATGTTCTGTTTTAATGCTTTATGTTTATTTTTAATTTCTTTATTTCAATATTACTTTCAATTTAATTATTTTTAAACCCTTTTACAAATTCAGGCTTCGCACTCTTCTACTAAAAGCTACTATTTGCTACTTTTTTGATACGAGGCTACTTTTTGGCTACTTTTTTGAGCCTAATGCTACTAAAAGCTACTTTTCTCAACAAATAGTCAAATTTTTATTTTTAGTTTTCACATTTCCATTTAAAAACAGTGTTAAAAACTAAAATCGTTAATCAAAAACGACCGTCAATAAAATAATAGAAAATAATTTTACCTACATTTACTCTATCAATAGTGACTGATTATAAATTTTTCAAAAAAAATCTTGTCTGTTCATAATTATAATTGAAAATTTGATTAATTCATTTTCGTTTAAAATTTATTGATACTAATTGAATTCCTGCAAAGAATTTTACTATTTATAAAAGTAATTGAATCCTTCCAATGAATGTTATTACATATTTATGAAAATAATTAAATGTGACGCGATCTGAAGAAAGGGACCTTAGAAGCAAATCACTTTAAGGTTATGTTAGTGCTACTTTTTTGTTGATTAAAAGTTTCTTTTTACTTTTTGCAAATTAAAATCAGTATTAATGAAATATTTCAGTTATAATGAAAACTTAAACATTAATGATTAACATTAACAGTTAATCATTTTTTTGTATTTTCATTTCGAAAATTGCAAACATAACCTATAATTTTTTGCTTCTAAGGTCCCTTTCTTCAGATAGCGTCACAAATGTTTACGTAGAATTTTATTAAAATTTTTGAAAATAATTGAATTGTAGAGAACGATTTAATTATTTATAAAGATAATTGAAATTTCGGGGAATTTCAATAAAATTTTAAACGTAATTGAATTTCTGCGGAGAATTTTATTAATTTTGAAAATAATTGAATTGTTTTTTGTTAATTTTATGCAAATTTATGAAAATAATTAAATTCTTGTGAAGAATATTTTTCAAAAATAATATTTCAAAGAATTTAGAAAATTGGAAAATTTTGCTTTTTATGAAAATAATTGAAATAATTGAATTCTTTAGACAAAATTTAACTAAATTTTTAAACCTAATTGCATTTTTCGACGAATTTGATTAAAATTGTATTAAACATAATTTCATTTCTGCAATGAGTATTATTATTTATGAAAGTAATTGAATTATTGCGAGGATTTTATGAAAAAAGTTTCAAATAATTGATTTAGAAAAAAATTTAGATAAACTATTTTTAATCATTCAATTCCTATGGAATTTTCATTCTTTTAGAAAGTAACTGAATTTTCGTGTAGAATTTTGTCAAAATTGTTTTTAAATAATTGAATATTTTTTGGAAATTTTATTAAAATAGTAGACACATATTATATTGAATTAAGAAAATTTTTTGAAAATAATTGAATTCTTGTGGTGAATATAAATGAATTTTTGTTATTAATAGAAATAATTGAACTTTTACAATGAATTTTAAAAAATTTTCTAAAAGTAATTTAATTTTGTCGAATTTTACTATTTAAAAAAATATTTGAATGTATTGCGAATAAATTTTTAAAAATAAAGTTGTAATTATACGGTGACTATAACTTCTCTTGATTATTTAGAAAATTTAAAATAAAATTCTTGAAAAGAAGTAAATTATTTTTAATAGAATGTAAAGAAATTTCAATTACATCGAAAAATTTTCAATTATTTGTTCATAAAAATTCAATTATCTTGAAATAACAGAATTAAAAAATCTTATTTTTCAAAATTTTCAAAAAACTGCGAAAATTCAATTTTATTAAAAAATTTGAGTTGTGTATTTTTTTTAAATTAACTAATAAAAATTTTTATTATTAATTTTCGCACTAAGAAACGTGAGTTAATTAGAATGTGATTCCTTATAAAATTTAATTATTTATCAATTTTTAAATTAAAATACTTTGAAAATTCGATTTTTTAAAAAGTTTTAATGAAATCCTTTAATTCTTTTTTTTCACCAAGGCTACTATTTCCTACTTTTTTTGTCATCGAGGCTATTTTTTCCTACTTTTTTTAAACTCATAATGGAGTGCGAAGCCTGCAAATTCCTTAATTTTATATTCATTCGATCTATTTTCAATATCCTTTTTTAACTCTTTATTTTTAATCTTTTCGTAATTTCTTTATCTTTATCTTTATTTACTTTGTTTTCGATATATTTATAATTCTTTATTTTTATTATTTATTTTCAATATCCTTTTTAATTCTATATTCTTTTTATTATTTTTTACTTGTCACTTTATCGTATTCTTTATTTCAATTTAATCTTTTAAAATCAACCTTTGTTTACTTTATTTATTTCCTTTAATTCTCAATTGAATTCACTTTATTTAAACAACTTCTTATTCAAGCCTTATTCCTTTTAATATGATTTACACGGCTACTTGCCGGACTTATACAATGCCTGGCCAAAACTGCCGGCTACAACTACAGGTTACCTCGACCTTGACAAAACTGCCCAGATTTCCCAGTGTCAATCGGTTTTATTGATTGACGATTTTAGTGGGGAAATCGTGTATTAAGTTCATTGCACTTGACTGTTGCCAAGCCAATTTCTGCAACCTTGCAGATTTAGACAGTGGTGTGATCCAAGTTCAGTGACATGGATGCACCACTCCTTATATTGGACAATTTTCTTTATATAGTTTCTAATTATTTTTTAACAGGGTCAATAAACCGTTTGTTCATCAAAGGAATTCCATTAAGAAATACTGTGTCATATTGTTAAGGTTTTTCATCTCGAAATTGCGAAACCTGAAGGAATGTTAAATTCGATTAAATTTATTAGTTATGTATAATTAGAATAGAATTGAAATGTCCTGAATCAAAATATTTAAAGGCAAGAATGTCCTTTTGTGATATTACATAGAATTATTCTTGTGTAAATGTTTCATGTCGTGCTAACAAAAATATTGTGTTGTGTGAAAATGTTGTTTGTAATTATAGTTTTAAACTATTTATAATACAAAAAAGTTACGGAGTTCGGCCGTAACAGAAGGAAAAAAATAAAAATGTCCAATTTCAATTACGCTTGTTACTGATAATTTTAGGAATAGATGCTAAAGAATAGTAAACACTCTTGTTTGATGAATAATATTGATCTACACTACTGATAAAAAATTACTCGAATTTAGTGATAAAAAGTAAATGGTCATAAAAATTTAATGATTTGATAAAAACTGACATTTACTATTGAATTCTTTTGGAATGTGATGCAAAAAAATGTATGTCTGATTAAAACGGTTCATAACTACTGACCCATGGAAAAGAAATTAATTTTTAAATCAATTTTAAAGCAATTTAGAAGATACAGATTTTTGAAATATCACGTTTTCTACGAAAATTTTTTTTCAAATGTTCATAACTCGGCCAAAATTTGACCGAATTCGCCCCTCTTGTAACGAAAATTTTCGTATTCACAAGTAGTTTTTAATGTAAATATATAAAAAATGATTTTTTTTAAATATGTCACGATAAAATTTTTAATTTGTTTAAATAAAATTTTATTTTTTACAATATATGTATGGATTATTTTTTTCAAAATTTTTTCTAAAAAACTAGCTCAAAATTAACAATTTTTATTCCTTGTCCAATTGTGGGCAAAGGATGGGATTGATTTACTTTGAAATTTTTAATTTTTTTTATAAAACGGTAGGTAGCCAAATTCATAACAATAAATAGTAGAAAAATCCTGAAATAGTAAAAAATATTTTTTTAACTTCATCAATAAAGAAAATTAATTAAAAAAATTCTATTAAAATAATGTTTAAATGTTTATTATGTATGAAAAAAGGACTACAAATTAATTAAATTATTTTTGTTTTATTTCATAAATTGAACTTAGTAATAGAAATTTGAATTTTTTCTATCAATTGTGATATTTGTTATAAGTAAAACATCTACTAATGATGAAAAATTATTTATTGAAAAATTGTTATTATTTTTGTCACAAACTGTACTTAGTACTACAAATTCATAGTTTTTTCTATATTGTACATTTTTCGTAACTAAAACATTCAATTATAAAGGAAAAAATAAAAATTGTTTATTGAAACATTTATTTTTGTTCATTATTAATAAATTTTTTTTTATCATTAGTGGATATTTTATGTATGAAAAATTTTACAATTTGAGAAGAAACTAGTAATTTCCAGTTCTACGTACAATTTATAAAGAAATAACAATTTATTGTTTAAACAATGTTTAATTAATCCATTTTTTTTCATTACTAAATGTTTTACTCACGACAAAATTTAACAATTAAGAAAAAAATCAAAATTTATAGCCCAAAGTTAAAATGAAAAAAATAACAACAATTAATTAATTTTGTTGCTAAAAAAATGTTTTTTTACGATTTTAATGATTTTTTGGTATTATTCAATCTAGTAATAGCAGAGAAATTCATTTTTGACAGTAATACGGACCAGAACTGAATTGGATATTTTCAGTTCATTTGTTAATGTAATTCCACTTAATTACTTTCATTATAATTTCGATTCTCTAGTCAATAATTTACGTATTGAACAAACATAATATATATGTTGATTTGAAATAAACGAATTTAAATTTGATATTTAAATATTTTTGAATACTAGTAATTAACTATCAAAATAATTTTTAATGTACCGTTTGCTACTAATATTTTAAGCAGCTTGTCTGACTATAAGTATCGTATACTACTTATTCTACATGAATGTCAAATTAGAGGAAAATGTCTGACCGTTGCGATAGGTTACCACTTAATACTATATTGAGTTCCCAGATAGACAAAAAAAACTTATGTCTGACTAAAACGTTCTTTTACCACTGATATAAAAAAATTCATTTTTACTATGTTTGTCTTACTAAAAATCATGTTTTCCACGACTTTCATTAAATACAATTTATGGACAATAAATATTTACTATCTATAAATCAGTATTAAACCAAAGTAAAAAAAAAGTTCCCATAAAATACTGAAATAGTAAAAACAATGACAGACTGTAGCATAAACTATAATATTTGAATGTTATAGATAACATGAGAAATAGACTATAATAATTATGAAGTATAAACTATAAACAAAATATTGTGATAAAAAATATTGAAAAATATCTTCTTTTCGTTGAAACAATATTTATAATGCCTCTAAATATAAATATGCTAGTCGATTAACGCAATTACTGAAACTATTTAAAAACTTTTATCATTCGAAGATATTATCGATACTTATTGGATATTGCTGATAGAAGATAAAAGATACAATGTTCAAGGGTACTTTATCAATCAATGATCATAATTTGACCGATAAAGTCTCTGCGCGTCTCTTCCTTGCCGACGATTGATTTTCAACTTTCAGTGGTAACCGAGAAATCTACAAGTTCATATTTCAAGGAAATTTAAACAGATGTCAGCAGCAAAAATACAATACAAATAAATTAA
Organism: Leptopilina drosophilae; assembly: GCA_032873175.1. Lineage (NCBI taxonomy): Eukaryota > Metazoa > Arthropoda > Insecta > Hymenoptera > Figitidae > Leptopilina > Leptopilina drosophilae. Next base: position 52,845,488 of record CM065481.1, read on the forward strand.
GAACAATAATAATAAAAATAATAATAATAATAATAATAATAATAATAATAATAATAATAATAATAATAATAATAATAATAATAATAGTAAATAAATGGTATTTGCTTCTTTGGTTCACAACTTTTTTTAATAATTGTTTTCTTTTAATAAAACGTCATAAAAATCATTCAAGTTCTTGAGAAGAATCTTACAATTTATAAAAATAATTAAATTGTTAATGTTAATATAACATCTAAAAATAATTAAATTTATTAACATTTTCCAAAATCCTGATTCAATTCTCATTTTCTGTTAAAGAATTTCTTTGAATTTTTTCAAAATAATCTATTTTCTTCAATAAATTTAAGTGAAAATTTTAAAAGTAGGTAATTGAATTTTATGCAGAAGTTCTATCAATTTCAATCGCTTATGTTGAAAATGATATTTAAATTCTTTTTGGTTGAAGTTTATTATTATTGTTTTGAACATATTTAAATTCCTGTAAAAAATGTTATTATTTATAGAAATAATTTAATTCTTGCGAAGAATTTTACTATTTTTAAAAATAATTGAATTGTTTATAAGAATTGATTAAAAGTTTGGGAAATAAATTAATATTTTTAAATAATTTTATCAAAAATTGGAAAAAATTTTATTGAATCCTTCAGTGAAATTTTATTAAAAAATTGAATAAAATTGAATAAAATTTTTAGAAATAAATTGAGTAGTTTTTTAATTTTCAAAGAAAAGAATTTAATATTTTACAAGAATTTTCTTAAAAATTTGGAAAATAATTGAATTTGTAAAATAAAGTTTACTGATAATCTTAGAAATAATTGAATTTTAGAGAATTATTTAGAATTATTTTTAAGACTTAATTGAATGTTTGCAAAGACTTTACTAAATATTTGAATTCTTTCAAATAGTTTTATGCAAATTTCAGAGAATAAGGGGATTCATTTTTGAAATTTTAATAAAATATTGTGTTCAAAATAATTTAATTTCTGCAAAAAATTAAATTCTTTTGAAGAATGTTATTATGTGTCTAAATAATTGAATTTTTGCAAAGAGTTGTTTCAAAATTTTTGAAAATATAAACAAGAATAATTAAACTTTTACGTAATACTAATAAGTGAATTTTTTAAATTTTGATTATGAATTTATCCAAAAATAAAAATTTGAAAATAAAAATTTGTATAATTTGGATTATAATAAATTAAATACCGCGTTCCTTGCGCTAACGCCCGTAATGTTTCTTAGTTGATATATAATAGTTATCAATATTACTTTAATTTATAAATATAATTAGAAAAATAAACTTAATGTAGCATAAAAAATTAAAAATAGAAAATAAAACCCAAATTTTGGAAAAAGAATAGAAAATTCTAATTGAATATAAACATTTTTACCTTTCTGTACTAAATGCCGGTAAATTTAGTAAATTATTTCCTTACTTTTAATTAAAAAACGGCTTAATTAATATTGATAGAAAATAAAAATGATTAAAATAATTTTCAATGGTTTCAAAAGTTTCTAATTGTTCTAAATTCAAAAGAAATATTTTTTTTATAAAAGTCTAATTTTATTAATAAAATACAGTTCCTATAGGAAAATTTTGTTACCAATTTATTCGTTTTTATAAATTCAAATAAAATTTTTGTTTAAAAATATTCTTGTTTTAAATCTTATGGTTTTAAAAAATACAAACATTTTAAATATTATATTACCATCGAAATATTTTGTTAAACTTACTTCTTCATTCAGTTATTTATTAAAAAGGAAGACTTCGAAGATGAAATGAATTTTTGGTTGGAGTACAGTTTTTCTAAAAAGTAATTTCTAATTTTTTTATTTCTAAACATTTTTTTTCTAATAAAATTTAATTTCTAAAAATTTTTTTTCTAATAGAGGTCGATTTCTAAAAATTTTCTTTTTAATGAAGATCGATTTCTAAAATTATTTTTTCTAATAAAGTCCGATTTCTAACTTTTTTTTTCTAACAAATCTAAAAATATTGAATTTATTGAAATCATTGAATTTCATTTTTTTTGTTAGCAAACTTCGCAGAAGTCGTGTCAGTTGTTTTTAATATTTTTAAATTCTGTTGTCAAATTAGTCAGTCTTGTCAAATTCTTTGTTGTTATACTATTTTTATATTTGTAATAATTATTTACTTATTTGTTTTATTTACATATTTTTATGATATTTATATGGTTTTAATAAATTGATTTTTACAAGAATGCACTTTAGAAAATATTATATTTTTAGAAATATTTTTAGAAAATTTTATTTTAGAATTCACATGTTATTAGAAAATTTTACTTTAGAAATCACATGTTATTAGAAAATTTTATTTTAGAAATACAACTTTATTGGAAAACAATTTTTTTTAGAAAATATGGATTAGAAATAATTTTTTAGAACAAGTGACCCCTTACCGAATTTTTACTCGGAGCAAAATGTAAATTTCGATTATTTCTAACAGCAATAATTTTTTTTCCTTTTTATAGATAAAATATTAATGTGCATTAATATTTTGTTTAAGATATTTTTAATGTATAAAATGTCAGTAATCATTGAGAAATAGTTTTAACCTAAAACTGAAGACAAAGTTTAAACATTTTTGTCAAAAATAAAAGTGGGGTTTAAAAATTTTTAAAATGCACATAATGATAGAAAAAACATTGTACTTTTTGACAATATTTTTAAAAAATTTCTGAGAATTTGAAAAAAACCATGAAAATTTAATTTTATTGTAGAAGTCCTATTGGAGACATATTGAAAAGGCTTCGGAGATGAAAGTAATTTAGTTATTACGTAAATTAAGTTGAATAAAATTATTTAATTTTCTTTTAAAAATGATAAATAAGTTCTAAATTTTCACTATGGAAATTGATAAAAATTATTAAAGAGTAGATTTTGTAAAATTAATCAAGACACAAAAAATGTCACTTCCAGAAGAATCACCCATATGTTTATAATTGCAATGTTTTAAATCTTTTTATTTTTAATTTAACATCTATATTTATTGTGTATATACATTATAAAAATTATTTCAAAATTAACTTTATAATTTTCTCTCTATTGAATTACTGTTAAATTATTTTATCGTAATTTTCGTCTTCGTGTATTTTACACACATTTAGGAGGAAATTAGTTCATGTACCTGGTGAGAGTATTTATTTTAATTAAGAGACATAAATTGCAACTAGTTGTCGAGTATAGCAAATGAAATGTTCCCTCTTAACCCTCTAAGTAAGTACAGTAACAATGTGTTATCCTGTGAAAACAGGTTCCTAAACAAAAGCCATTTCTGCACGATTGCTCGGCTCGTTGCAACGAGTGTACCTATATATTCCCTTGTACCAAGTGTCTCATGCATTCAAAGTACAAGTCGTTTCTAGTGTGATTGTGGTTCAACTCTTCAAGTTGTATCCATAACCATATAACCAGTTGATGAAAAAACCACAATTCCCAACATTCGTCTCACGTTTTCCCACCGCATTCGGTCAATAAATTCAGAATTCAAAAACTCACACACGCAATATTTCTGCGTGTTGGGGAAAAAAATATTGTTCCTCTCGGAAAAAAATGAAAATTTAATTTTCTTGAAATTAGCCGAATATTCATAGAGATGAAAAAAAAACTTTTTTCTGCGGTTATTTCTTTTTGAATATAGTACTATCAAGTTTGATTTTTCAAATGCTTCATAAAAATAGCGATATTCTGTAGAGTTACACCAATAGAAATGATGCTCCAATTTCATTAGCAATCAAACCACTCTACAGGTCAGAATTTTTGACCCAAAACTATTTTTTCTGATTCTTCACAATTTAATTAGCTATCAATCATTTGAGCCCGATTTTTTATTTTTGTTTTAAACATTTGTGACACGATCTGAAAAATAGAATCTTAGAAGAAAAAAATTGTAGGTTATGTTCGAAATTTTTGAAATGAAAATACAGAAAGAGGATCAACTTTTAATATAAATCAATAATATTTAAGTCTTCAATACAATTAAAGTTGTTAATAAACAGAGATTTGAATGTGCAACAAGTAAAAAGAAATTTAAAATTAACAAACAAGTAACCCTAACATAACCTTAAAGTGATTTGCTTCTAAGGTTTCTTTCTTCAGATTGTGTCACATTTTATTAATAGCAATAAGTATTAGAAAAATCGTAAAAAATATTCTTTTAGCTTCATTAGTTAAGAAAATTAATTGAAAAACCCCATTAAAATAATGTTTAAAATAATTGTTTAAATAAAAAAAAAATAAATTAAAAAAAAGTAAATAATAATTTATAATAATAATTAATTATAATAATTAATAATAATAATAATAATAATAATTAATTATAATAATTAATTATAATAATTAATAATAATAATAATAATAATAATTAATTATAATAATTAATAATAATAATTATTATTATTATTATTATTATAATAATTATTAATAATAATTGTTGTCATTTTTTCATAAATTGTACTTAGAGCTAACAATTTTTAATTTTATCTCAATTGTGTCTGTTATGAGCAAAACATCTACTAAGTACTAATGATATAAAATGAATCAAATAAACATTGTTTAAACAATAAATTGTTGATATTTTTTATAAATTGTACTCAGAGCTAGAAATTACTAGTTTCTTCCCCATTGGTCAATTTTTTATACATAAAATATCCACTGATGATAAAAAATAAAAAATAATTTATTCAAAAATTGTTTAAACAATTAATTGTTATTATTTTTGTCATAAACTGTAATTAGCACTACAAATTTATAGTTTTTTCTATATTGTGCACTTTTTTGTAACTAAAACATTCAATTATAAAAAAACTAATAATTAGTTATTTAAACATACTTTAAATAAATAAATTTTGTTAATTTTTCAATTTACTGTACTTAAAAATAGAATCAATTTTTTTTCTTAAAGTGCAATTTTCTATAATATAAACACTTGAGTATAATAAAAAAATTAAATAACTAAAAATTTATAATTTAACCATTGATTAATTAAATAGTTGTTAGTTTTTCAATGGATTTTATTTAGAAAAATCTAGAAATTTGTAGCCCTATGTTCAGTTTTTGAAAAATTAAAAGAAATTTTTTAAACAGTTTTTAAATAAATTATTTTTTTATCATTAGCTGATATTTTAGTCATGAAAAATTGCAAAATTGGAAAAAAACTTGAAATTTATAACCCTCATTACAGTTAATGGAAAAAATAAAAACACATAACAGTTCAAACAGTTTAATAAATTGTTACCTATATTTTTTTCATAATTTACAAACAGTTTAATAAATTTTTATATTTTTTTCATAATTTAGAAACACTGAGACATTAATTTAATAGTTTTTTATTAATTTTTCTAATTAATGAAGTTGAAATAAATTTTCTTTTTCGATTTTACGGTTTTTTTAATACTTATTGTTGACAAAAAAATGTTTAAAAAGAAAAATTAAAAAATCCAGTTTAAAAAATTGAAAGATAATTTAAATACGGAGATTTAGAAAGAAGGGAAAATCGATTGGGTCAAAAATTGTGACCCGTAGAGTGATTCGAATGGAAAAAGTAGATTTTATCGCCAGTGTGGAGCATTTGTACGTGACTCTTTAAAATTATGTAATTTGTTTAATTTTTAAAGTTAATAAATTTTTTTTTGAAATTAAATTGTAGAAAACACAGATTTCTCTAATGTTTGTATCTTTTTCGTAACTATTTAGAAATCACTCAAAACTATAATTCATTAATTAAGTAGCAATTTTTTGTTAGAAATAGTTTATGCATATACAACGAAGCAATACAGATTTTTCGAAAAAGGTACTTTAAACTTTAATGGTTTCTAATTGAAAAATTAAAATTTTTGAAAATGTAATCCGAGAATATTTTTGTACCACCCTGTTACAAATTATGAATACACTGGAAAATAATTATTTGATTCAAATAACCGATTATTTGACTATTAACAAATAAATATTTACTTAAATCAAATAATTTTTATTTGAATCAAATAAATTTTTTTTTCAGTGTAGACATAATGCAAATTTAAAAAATTTGTTATGGTTGTCTTTCAGTTTAGAATTTTTAACTCCGTATTTTCATTAGAAAATATAAAAGTACTATCATGAATTCAGGCTTCGCACTCCATTATGATTTTAAAAAAGTAGGAAAAAGTAGCCTCGATGACAAAAAAAAGTAGGAAATAGTAGCCTTGGTGAAAAAAAAGAATTAAAGGATTTCATTCAAACTTTTTCAAAAATTGAATTTTCAAAGTATTTTAATTTAATAATTGATAAATAATTAAATTTTATAAGGAATCACATTCTAATTTACTCACGTTTCTTAGTGCGAAAATTAATAATAAAAATTTTTATCAGTTAATTTAAAAAAAATACACAACTCAAATTTTTTAATAAAATTGAATTTTCGCAGTTTTTTGAAAATTTTGAAAAATAAGATTTTTTAATTCTGTTATTTCAAGATAATTGAATTTTTATGAACAAATAATTAAAAATTTTTTGATGTAATTGAAATTTCTTTACATTCTTTTAAAAATAATTTACTTCTTTTCAAGAATTTTATTTTAAATTTTCTAAATAATCGAGGGAAGTTATAGTCACCGTATAATTACAACTTTATTTTTAAAAATTTATTCGCAATACATTCAAATATTTTTTTAAATATTAAAATTCGACAAAATTAAATTACTTTTAGAAAATTTTTTAAAATTCATTGTAAAAGTTCAATTATTTCTATTAATAACAAAAATTTATTTATATTCACCACAAGAATTCAATTATTTTCAAAAAATTTTCTTAATTCAATATAATATGTGTCTACTATTTTAATAAAATTTCCAAAAAATATTCAATTATTTAAAAACAATTTTGACAAAATTCTACACGAAAATTCAATTACTTTCTAAAAGAATGAAAATTCCATAGGAATTGAATGATTAAAAATAGTTTATCTAAATTTTTTTCTAAATCAATTATTTGAAACTTTTTTTATAAAATCCTCGCAATAATTCAATTACTTTCATAAATAATAATACTCATTGCAGAAATGAAATTATGTTTAATACAATTTTAATCAAATTCGTCGAAAAATGCAATTAGGTTTAAAAATTTAGTTAAATTTTGTCTAAAGAATTCAATTATTTCAATTATTTTCATAAAAAGCAAAATTTTCCAATTTACTACATTCTTTGGAATATTATTTTTGAAAAATATTCTTCACAAGAATTTAATTATTTTCATAAATTTGCATAAAATTAACAAAAAACAATTCAATTATTTTCAAAATTAATAAAATTCTCCGCAGAAATTCAATTACGTTTAAAATTTTTTTGAAATTCCCCGAAATTTCAATTATCTTTATAAATAATTAAATCGTTCTCTACAATTCAATTATTTTCAAAAATTTTAATAAAATTCTACGTAAACATTTAATTATTTTCATAAATATGTAATAACATTCATTGGAAGGATTCAATTACTTTTATAAATAGTAAAATTCTTTACAGGAATTCAATTAGTATCAATAAATTTTAAACGAAAATAAATTAATCAAATTTTCAATTATAATTATGAACAGACAAGATTTTTTTTGAAAAATTTATAATCAGTCACTATTGATAGAGTAAATGTAGGTAAAATTATTTTTTATTATTTTATTGACGGTCGTTTTTGATTAACGATTTTAGTTTTTAACACTGTTTTTAAATGGTAATGTGAAAACTAAAAATAAAAATTTGACTATTTGTTGAAAAAAGTAGCTTTTAGTAGCATTAGGCTCAAAAAAGTAGCCAAAAAGTAGCCTCGTATCAAAAAAGTAGCAAATAGTAGCTTTTAGTAGAAGAGTGCGAAGCCTGTGAATTATAAAAATAATAAATTAACTTTTACTTTACGTTTCAGGGGAATAAAATTTTAAATTAAACTTCATAATATGTGACATAAAATTAGAGTATCGGTTGTTAAATAGTGACATGGAAATTTATTTCATTCCCTATTGAATGAGTTCGCAACTTGTGTGCAGTGTTGCATTCTCGAACTCATTTTGTATTGAGAAGTATCGAGCTTGATGAGTAATGTGTGCGAGAAAATAAACCATTTCATAATTAATTTATGTGAAATTAATCACCGCACTTGAAAATTAATGCACGAAAATTACGCAGACGCGTTTCAATTAATTTTCTCCAGCTGAAAACGACGTTATACGGTTGGTTAAAAAAAAGCTCTATTCGATTTTTGGAAGGAGTGTCTTTGACGTGATGTCAATCGCAGTATTTTTTTTTTTTTACGATCCGACTTTTTTTTAGAGGTGGTATTGTTTTTTAGTTTAAGCCTATCTCTCGCTTATTGCGATTTCTTCTTGCAGAAATAACATTTTGTTTCATTTTTACTGTATGGAGTTGCGAAACGACTGTTTTCTCTGGTTGCCAATTTTGTTTTAAAAACGTTCGATTTTTTCAAAACAAATCAAAACTGGGAGAAATATTTTTTTAAGAGTACAACATCTAGTAAAATAAAAAATTAACTATAATAATCTTCGTATTTCATTCTTCCATTCTGTTTGTTCATAGTTTGAAGTTAGTTTTTGTGTATGCTTTTGTTTTTTTTTCTTTGGAAAATATTGCTTGACAAGTCGAAAATATGAAGGGATTTTTCATAATTTATAATGAAACAATATTTGTAATTTGAAAATTTAAAAAAATTGCGATTAACAAATAAATTTTGTTTTTTTATATCGAATTTCGTTTGACTGATGTAAGTTATGGCAATTATTTTTTAATTTATTTAAAATATTGGAAAATTGTGTGTTGTTTGAAAATTATTATTAAGAAATTCAAAACCTTTTGAAGTTGATTTATTTACGAATATAATAAACGCAAATCTTTTAAAAGTAAATTAATATTGAAATTTGAATTACAAATGTTTAAATTCTATTTTTTTTTTAAATTTACTAATTTTATTCTAAAAAGTATGCAAGAAGTTAGGGAATTGTTGCTAGTTATTTATTAAATTGCCTAATATCATGTTACTTATTAATTAAATGGTAATTTTTTCAAACACTTTTCTATTTAAATATTAAATAATAGAGCTGAAATTTTGAACAAAAGTCTAACACAGTAAATCCTGAGGTATTAAAAATTGTTGCAGATTAAATTAACACAAAAAAATTAAAATAATCAATTTTGGTATTACTTTTTACAATAAATGAAATTTTAGTTTATTAAAATTTTTTATACTTATAAAACATGAAGATATCGATCACTCCCAGTCTTCGACTCAGAGAGATCGATTTCTTCATATTTTATAATAATTAAAGATGATCAAGTTATAAAATAATTATTTTATATTATAAGAATATTATACTCCTTCAAAATTGTTTTCATTACTTCAGTTCAATTATTATTTTCAAAAATTGTTAACTACAATTTTACTATATATCTATTATTTTTAAACATAATTAATTACTCAATTTTACGAAATTTCAATTACTCTTAAATTCTTTAATTAAATGCTTATTAAAAAATAAAAACTTCAAATAATATTTAAAAAAATTCAATTAAACTTTTTCAAAAATTTTTAATTCAAAATTCAATTATTTCCAAATAGTTCACTCTATATTTCTTTTAATATTCAATTATAATCTAAAATTTCAACTGAAATTCATTTTTATGAAATAAAAATCAATTTTTATTCAAAAATTCTACAAGAATTTAATTATTTAAATACAAAAGAAAATAATTTATTGAATAATTGAATGTTTCTCAAAATTTAATTCTCATAAAGAATTTTAGTAACAAATTTTTTAATAATTCAATTCTTTTGTTGAATTTTATTAAAACTTGCATGAACATAATTACTTTCTTCCAGGAATTCAATAATAATTGTATGAAAAATAATTGAAACGCTGCGATGAGTTTTATGAGAATTTTCAAATTTATTCGTTTACAATTCAATTTTACAAAATTTCAATTATTTGGAAATTCTGCAATTAAATATATATTGAAAAATAAAAACTTGAAATAATTTCAATAAAAATCCTATTAAACTTTTAAAAAGAATTAATTCTACAGAATTTTTTGTCAAAAATATGAAAAATTAAGAATTTCAATGATTTTAGTTGGAAACTTTTTTAAAATTTAATTAATTTTAAAAACCCAAGTTATAATGCTTTTAATACTTAAGTATAATTTAATATTTTAACTAAAATTCATTTTTAAAAACCTTTTTTATTAGTAAATTCTACTAGAATTCAATTATTTAAATACAAAAAAAAAATTTATTAATTTCATGTTTATTGAAATTAAATTCTCCTAAAAAATGTTATCAACAAATTGTTTAAATCATTAAATTCTTTGGACGAATTCTAATAAGATTTTTTGGAATAATTACATTTTTCGAGGAATTTGATTAAAATTGAATTAAAAATAATTGAAATTCATCAATGAGTTTTGTTATTTATGAAAATATTTGAATTCCTAAAAGAATTTTATTATTTTTAAAAATAATTGAATCCCTGTAGAAATGTTATTATTTATAAAAATAATTGAATTATTGTGCAGAAATTTATTTAAAAAATTTGTTAATAATTGAATTTCTGTAAAAATTATTATTCATGAAAATAATTGAATGTTTGCGTAGAACTGTATTCAAATTTTTATTAATAATGGAATTCTTTGGAAAATTTTATTGAAATAGTAGATATTGAAAATTATGGAATTTTTAGAAAACTTGAAAATAATTGAAATTTTGACAAGAATTTGATTAAAATTTTGTAAAATAATTGAATATGAGAGAAGAATTTTATTATTTATAAAGAGAATTGAAATTTTGACAAGAATTTTTTTAAAACTATCACGGTAAATCGTTAAGTATTAAAATAACACCAAAATAAATTAAAATAACACTAAATTGGATTATTTTAATCCTTTTTGGTGTTATTTTAATACCTAATGATTTACTGTGATGTTACTAAGTTAGTTAGTTAGTAACTAACTTACTATTCTCCCTGGAGAAGCTAAATTCATTAAATTTTTACAAATCGTTGACTTTGGTGTTTTATTTCAAATAAAATTTCATTCATAGTGAAAAATAACACCAAAATAGATTATTTTAATCATTTTTGGTGTTAATTTAATCCTAGAGGGGTTAAACTGTTGCAGATTATTTTAATCCATTTCGATGTTATTTTAACACATCACGTTTTACTGTGAAAATACAATAATGGAGGTCAGTGATGTGCAAAAGTTTTAATATTTTTTAAATCAGTTATTAACAGTTGTCACAGTCATTTCTAATCAATTTCTCGTCTCAGCCGATTTCAAAGTATTTTATTATTATTTGTTTTTGAATTATTACTACTTTTGCACACTTTTGCCATTCTTTATTGTATTTTAGACTTTCTTGCAAAATTTCAGCTCAATTTATTAAAATATTTAAAGGGAAAAGTGGTGGAAAAAATTCCCGTTTAATTTCTAACAGTCGCATGCTGTTAAGGAGATTATAAAAAAATAGATAGAAAAGAAAATAAAAGAAAATAATCCAATAAGAAATTATTCCGCGACTCATGTCCTTCAATCTTGTTTTCAGCATAAAGTGCAATATATTTTTATTCATAAGGAGTATACACATTTTTACCACAGGGAATATTGGGTAATCGTGAAATAACTATAATTTTAATAATAATAAAAGTGTAGAGCAATCTCGTGGGTATAAAAGCTCATCACAACTTCCATTATTTCTTGGCGTTTGCCCTGATGGAAAGAAGAAAGTTGTGTACCGGATGAATATCATCTACGTTGAGGAGAAATCCCAGTATGAAATCTTGGAATATCAAGCTTTCTCGCTTTCTCTCTCTCCTCTCTCTCTCTCTCTCTCTCTCTTTGGCGAATGTTTCCGGTTTACAGTGGCATTCCAATGGCGGGGCTGTCTTAGTTATTCCGGAAACGTTCCTCCCTCTTCGAGGTCGAACCCCCTAAAGTAGGACATTACAATGCGATCTGTGTTACTCATGGAACGGGAAAAAGATCGAGAGTTGGACGCGCGCGCGCGAGATGCCCCTATAAATATTTATACAAGAAGTGCAGTTTCGTCGGAACAGTTTGTCGTATCTCGGATCTTTTCTGGACGCCACAAGAATCGTTACCCCTTCCTCTACTTATATGCACATGTACGCTTTTATTGTACTTGAAGAAAGGAGAGGTACTTTAAAATGCCACGAAATCAGCACAATGAAATCGGTTTTGTCCTAAAGGAAGTTATTCATGTTCTGGCGATTTGCCCACCAAGTCATATACTGCATCGCAAAAAAATAGGATCAAAACTTTTTTATTTTTCTTATTTTCGTAAACAAATTTTTACAATTTCAAGAGCTTTTATAAGAGTGATTCTTCTGGAAGTGACATTTTTTATATCTCGATTAATTTTACAAAATCTACTCTTTAATTTTTATCAATTTTCATAGTGAAAATTTAGCACTCACTTCTTATTTTAAAAAGAAAATTAAATAATTTTGTTTAACGGAATTTGTGTAATAACTAAATTACTTTCTGATTTTTAGATCTCACTTTTATTTTTGATAAAAATGTTTAAACTTTCTCTCCAATTTAAGGTTAAAATTACTTCACAATGATTACTGACATTTTATACATTAAAAATATCTTAAACAAAATTTTAATGCATATTAAAATAAAGCTGAGAATCTGACGTTTAATTTTTTACGATTTTACCTATAAAAAGGAGAAAAATTATTGCTGTTATAAATAATCGAAATTTACATTTTGCTCCGAGTAAAAATTCGGTAAGGGGTCACATGTTCTAAAAAATTATTTCTAATCCATATTTTCTAAAAAAAATTATTTTCTAATAAAGTTGTATTTCTAAAATAAAATTTTCTAATAACACGTGATTTCTAAAATAAAATTTTCTAATAACATGTGAATTCTAAAATAAAATTTTCTAAAAATATTTCCAAAAATATAATATTTTCTAAAGTACATTCTTGTAAAAATAAATTTATTAAAACCATATAAATATCATAAAAATATGTAAATAAAACAAATAAGTAAATAATTATTATAAATATAAAAATAGTATAACAACAAAGAATTTGACAAGACTGGCTAATTTGACAACAGAATTTAAAAATATTAAAAACAACTGACACGACTTCTGCGAAGTTGCTAACAAAAAAAAATAAAATTCAATGATTTCAATAAATTCAATAATTTTAGATTTGTTAGAAAAAAAAAGTTAGAAATCGGACTTTATTAGAAAAAATAATTTTAGAAATCGATCTTCATTAAAAAGAAAATTTTTAGAAATCGACCTCTATTAGAAAAAAAATTTTTAGAAATTAAATATTATTAGAAAAAAAATATTTAGAAATAAAAAAATTAGAAATTACTTTTTAGAAAAACTGTACGCCAATCAAAAATTCATTTTATCTTCGAAGTCTTCCTTTTTAATAAATAACTGAATGAAGAAGTAAGTTTAACAAAATATTTCGATGGTAATATAATATTTAAAATGTTTGTATTTTTTAAAACCTTAAAATTGAAAACAAGAATATTTAAAAAAAAATTTATTTGAATTTATAAAAATGAATAAATTGGTAACAAAATCTTCCTATTAGGAACTGTATTTTATTAATGAAATTAGACATTTATAAAAAAAAATATTTGTTTTGAATTTAGGACAATTAGAAATTTTTGAAACCATTGAAAATTATTTTAATCATTTTTATTTTCTATCAATATTAATTAAGCCGTTTTTTAATTAAAAGTAAGGAAATAATTTACTAAATTTACCGGCATTTAGTACAGAAAGGTAAAAATGTTTATATTCAATTAGAATTTTCTCTTCTTTTTCTAAAATTTGGGATTATTTTCTATTTTTAATTTTTTATGCTACATTAAATTTATTTTTCTAATTATATTTATAAATTAAAATAATATTGATAACTATTATATATCAACTAAGAAACATTACGGGCGTTAGCGCAAGGGACGCAGTATTTAATTTATTATAATCCAAATTATACAAATTTTTATTTTTGGATAAATTCATAATCAAAATTTAAAAAATTCACTTATTAGTATTACGTAAAAGTTTAATTATTCTTGTTTATATTTTCAAAAATTTTTAAACAACTCTTTGCGCGAATTCAATTATTTAGACACATAATAACATTCTTCAAAAGAAATTAATTTTTTGCAGAAATTAAATTATTTTGAATACAATATTTTATTAAAATTTCAAGAATGAATGCAATTATTCTCTGAAATTTGCATAAAACTATTTGAAAAAATTCAAATATTTAGTAAAGTCTTTGCAAACATTCAATTGTCTTAAAAATAATTCTAAATAATTCTCTGAAATTCAATTATTTCTAAGATTATCAGTAAACTTTATTTTACAAGTTCAATTATTTTCCAAATTTTTAAGAAAATTCTTGTAAAATATTAAATTCTTTTCTTTAAAAATTAAAAAATTACTCAATTTGTTTATAAAAATTTTATTCAATTTTATTTAATTTTTTAATAAAATTTCACTGAAGGATTCAACAAAATTTTTGCCAATTTTTCATAAATTTTTTTTTGAAACATTAATTTATTTTCCAAACTTTTAATCAATTCTTAGAAACAATTCAATTACTTTTAAAAATAGTAAAATTCTTCGCAAGAATTAAATTATTTCTATAAATAATAACATTTTTTACAGGAATTCAATTATGTTCAAATCAATAATAATAAACTTCAACCAAAAAGTATTTAAATATCATTTTTAACATAAGCGATTTGAAATTGATAGAAATTTTAAACGATATTAGAGTGGATTTTTAATAGAAAAACTCGCGAATAGTATAAAATTAATCTAATGGAGCAACAATAATCTTCTTCAAAGGAGAAAAACTTTAACATTTTAAAGAATTAATTTTGCGCAACCTGAAATTCTTACTCTTGGGTATGAAATTAATAAGTAGTTTTAATAGCAAAAACTATATAATTAGTAAAAATAAATTAAGAACTTAAGATTAAAAGTGTCACTTTCTACAATATAGATTAGAAAATAAAACCTTAAAATAATTTTAAAAAGTTTTGATTAACCTTATTTGGAAAAAATTAGTTTAACAGAATTTTTGATTATAATTAAAAGTGTGAAATTTAATCAAATGTTTAAAGATTTTATTTTAAACTTTTACAAAATTATATTCTTTTCTAGAAATTCCAATTGTTAGTTACTTTTCTAAAATTCAATTGTTATCTAAAACTATAACTAAAATTCATTTATAAAGCAATTTTTATTGAAAAATTCATAGATATTTTATTGACTAACTGAATGTTTCTTAAAATTGAATTCTTACATATAATTTGATCATCTAACTTTTAAATAATTCAGTAATATCAACGATTTTGAATAAAATTTTTAAAATAATTAAAGATTTTGAAGAATTTATTGAAAAGTTTTGTAAAAATACTTTAAATTCTCCAATGAGTTTTATTATTTATGAAAAGAGTTGAATTATTGCGAAGAATTTTTACAAAAAAGTTTCAACTAATTATTTTTTAAAAAAATGTAAATTTTATTTAAAAAAATTTTTTTTTCCTGTAAAATTTCCATTATTAAAAAAAAATTTTATAATTGAATTCTTTTGGAAAATTTTATTAAATAGTAGAATATTGAAAATCATTTAATTAAGAAGAATTTTTGACGTGAATTTTATTAAAATTTTTGAAAATAATTAAAATGTTGACAATTTTTTTTAGATTTTTTGATAATAATTGAATTTCTAGAACAATTTTATTCATTTAAAAAATATTTAAATTCATCTAATGAATATTGTTGTTTACGAAAAAAATTAAATTTTATAATGAATTTTTAAAAATAATTTGAAATTTTTACGACAATTTTTTTTAAATTTTTTGATAATAATTGAATTTATTTTTAAAATAATTGAATTATTTTAATGAAAATTGTTATTTACGAAAATAATTGAATTTTGTTATGAATTTTATAAAAATTCTTTAATATAGTTGAATTTTGGTGAGAAATTATATTAAATTTATAAAAATATTTTAAATGTTGACGAAAATTTTTTTTTACTTTTTGAAAATAATTGAATTTCTAAATAGGATTTTAGTAGGTATTTATTAAAAAAGTTGAATTCTTTCAAGGAATTGAGTTAAAAATTTGTAAAATTGAAACTAATTTCAATAGAATTGTAATTAAAAAGTTTCAAAAAATACTCTTTTAAATGACAGTTCTTCACTAGAATAAAATTATTTAAAATAAATTATTGTCAAAAATAAATGAATTTTTTGTTTTGTATTGATAAATTAAAAATTTTATCTTATTGCTCAAAACTTCTTCTAAACTTTAGAAATTTTTTTATCAACTAGTATATAGTTTTCATTAGAAAACGACGTTTTAGAAAGAAAGACTATTAAATTTTAAAACAATACCAAAATTTAAAAATATTTAAAGAATTTTTCAAATAATTTTTCTATTCACTTTTTTTGTGTATCATAAAATAAGGTGTAAAAAAATTTTAATAAAAAAAATATTTCATTAAAAAAAATCGCTCAAGAATTAGCGAGGATATAGGAAGGATGAAAAAAGAAGAGGAGAATTAAGTGATTGTGAACAAAGGGCTTAATCTTTTCACACATTTTTCCGGCAACTACATATATAACTATTGTTCTCTGACAAACCATGCCACTAATACATCGTCATAACTCATAAAAAAAAGGCTATAAAGTCCTGTCGTGCGACATAACGCGGTATACGAGCATCATTAAGTCGAGAATGTGACACCAACCACGAGAATCAGGAGAAGGCCTTTTTTTATTGCACACCTCTTTCGAGCA
The DNA here is from genome assembly GCA_032873175.1 of Leptopilina drosophilae. NCBI lineage: Eukaryota > Metazoa > Arthropoda > Insecta > Hymenoptera > Figitidae > Leptopilina > Leptopilina drosophilae. Next base: position 52,862,356 of record CM065481.1, read on the forward strand.
AAATGGGAATCCGGCAAAAATTGACGCCTGAATAATAAAAGTTTCAGAATTTTACGAAATGATCATAAATAAAAAAAATTTTAATTACTGAAATTTAAATTAGATAAAAATTTTTTTCTAATTATTAAGAATTAAGAATTTAATTATTTTTATTAAATAGAAACATTTTTTACTAAAAGTCGATTATTTCCAACAAAATTAAAAAAAAAATATTTAACTAATGAATTCAATTATTTTCCAAAATCTTAATAAATCCTTTGAAACAGTTCAATTTTCTTTTTTAAACACTGAAAAAAAATATTCTTCATTTAAAAATATTTTTTTTTCAGTGAATAGTAAAATCTTTGCAAAAATTAAATTATTTTCAATACAATTTTATGTAAAAAGTAAATTTTTTCTTAATTTGGTGTAAAATTTTTCAAAAGAATTCAATTATTTTCTAAAATTTTCATAAAACCTTTGAAACCATTTAATTATTTTTATAAATATAGTAATATTCTTTACTAAAATTTATAATAATATTTTCCGATGAAATTAAATTAAATTTTAAGATTTTAATAAATTGTTCAACAAACGCTTCAATCTTTTTTTAATTTTCAATACAATTTCGCTAAAAAATTCAATTATTTTCCAAAGTTTTTATAAATTTTTTAAAACAATTTATTTACCTTTTCTTTAAAGAGTAAAATCTTTTCAAAAATCCAATTTCTTCTTAATTCGTAACAAAATTTTTCAAAAAAGTTTAATAATTTTCGTTTTTTGAATTTTAATAAAACCTTGGAAACAATTTAATTATTTTTATAAATAATAGAAAAATTCTATGCAATAATACACCTATAATAATACTATTCCAAAAAATTAAATTATTTTCAAAGATTATAATAAATCCTTCGAAAAGATTCAATTTTTGAAAAAATTTGTAATAACATTTTTCGAAACAATTCAATTACTTTGATAAATTAGTAATATTTTTTGAAAAAAATCAATTATTTTCAATATAATATTAATAACCATCAAAAATCAAATAACTATAATTATCAACAAATACGATTATATTAAAAAGTTGAAAAACATATTTTATTTTATTTTATTATTTTCACAATTTTCAATTAAAATTATTCAATTATTCAATGAAATTATTCAAAAGAAATAAGTTAATTACAAAAACACTAATCAAATTGTTAAAAAGAGTTCGATTCTCTATCAATAATTTTAATAAAATCTTTTATAGTATCTGTTCTTGAAAAAATTTTGAATTATTTTTAATATTTTATGAAAATTCCTTGAATTAGTTAAATACTTTTTTGAAAATGGTAATAAAATTCTGAGAAGAGTTTTATTATTTTCAAAAATTTCAAAAATTAAATGTTTAATAACAATTTAAAAGCTTGTAAAGAATTCTTCATAAAATTGTATTATTTTTAAAATGTTTAATTAAAATTATTAAAGAGACTTTATTATTTTAAAAAATCTCAAAACAATTCTTTAAAAGAATAGTTATAATTAAGATTTACAAAAATTTTAATATAATTCTTCCAAGGAATTTAATTAATCTCAATATTTTGATAAAAAATTTTTTTTTATTTTTTCGTTTATTATTATTATTATTATTATTATTATTATTATTATTAAAAAATTTTATTCAATTGTTTGGGTAAAATTGTTGAGTGCAAAACTAAATTTTTAATATATTTTTTTAAGTGTAAAAGAATAAGTTTTAAACTTTGTTATAATAGCTCTAAAAATTACAAACCCTTGTAAAAATTCTGAAACCAATGAATTAATTCGTTAATGGATAACAAATTTTATAATGATTCAAATCAAAAGTTTTAATTATTCGCTCGAGCCTAGAGTGCCGATTTGCCGATATAAAGTTGAATTATCGAGGTTAATAATTGAACGAGCCCTTTTTCTCCTTTATTTTTCTTTTAACCCTTTTTTTTCTTCATCTGCTCTCACTCGTCCCCCTTCTCTTTTTTCCGTATAGTATCCTTGACTCATAAATTTTTTTCAACCCCTTTTTACCATATGATGAAAAAGTTGGGGAATCGAAGCTTGACGTCTGCTTTAGTGCGCTCGTGTACTTCATTAGTTAAATTAATTTTCGTCGAACCATTTCTGACGGAATGAAACCCTTAGAGACCGATACGCTTCTTTCCATTAGGATATTGAGTTTTCAGTTATTTAAAATTTTTAATCCACTTCTTTAGAAATGTCAGAATTTTTTTTCAACATTTTTGATTGATATAAGGTAAGAAAGTTCATAACGCCGAAAAGCTGAAATATAAAAAGTGTCGACGAGAAATTAATTTTTCGTTTCAATCGAAACAGAGTGATAAAGTTGGTAAATGTAAAATAAGTTATACATTTTTATTTAATTTTTAAAAAATTATTAATGAAACATAGGGTTCAAAGTAGGTTTATAAATCATGTAAAAGGCAGTTTTTTTTAAGGAAAAAGTCTGTAATTTAATAGAAAAAGAACGGAAGTTCATAAATTTTACTGTACAATAATTTGGAAAATTTCAGAAAAATTATTATTATTATTTATTTTTAATTATTTTTAAAAGTAATAAAATTCTTCACAAAAATTCATTTATCTTCAAATATTTAAATAATTCTTATAAAAATTTCCAGTATCTTTAGACATAATGAAATTCTTTTTCGAAATTCAATTTTCATTTTCAAAAATTTTAATAAAAAATCTTTTCAAAAATTCCTCATTTCAATGATTTTTAATGTTAATTTAATTTATTTCATATAAAGAAAATTTTCCAAAAGAATTCAATTACTTAAAAAAACATTAATGAAATTCTACACAAGTATTTAATTATTTTCATAAATTGATAAAAAATGCACAGAAATTCAATTATTTATAAATTTTGTATAAATTTCTTCTAAATAGTTCAATTATTTTTATAAATAGTAAAACTTATTGTTGAATTCCAATGATTTTTAATATAATTATAATAAAATTCCTCGAAAAGTGTAATTATCCTTAAAGCTTTTATTAAAATTTGTCAAAATTATTCAATTATTTAGAAATTTTTTGATAAAATTCTTTACAAGAATTCAATTAATTAATATTTCTTTTCTTTAAATAATTAAGTTCTAGTACTTCTAATAAAGATTCTAGTACTTCTAATAATCTTCTAATAAAGATTGATATAAAAATGAATTTCACTTCAAATTTTAAATTAGTATTAAATATTTGAAATATTATAGCAACAATTTTTAGAAATAATTGAATTTTTAAAAATTTTAATATTAAAATCGTTGAAAATTTTAATTTTTCAGTAAAATTAACTTTTTTAGAAGAATTAATTTTTTTTAAAAAGTTTGATTCAATATTTTATTAAAACTTATTTTTTTGAAGTTTTTATTCTCTAATTTATATTCAATTGAAGAATTTCTGAATAATTGAAATTTTGGAAAATTTAATTGTTAACAAAGAAACTTGAAAATTCTCATAGAACTTTTTTAAAAAATAAAAAAATAATAGATTTATAGAAGCATGTTATTAATACTCATAAATAATAAAATTCATCACAGAGTTTCAAATTAAAATAATTTAAATAAAATATTTTAAAAAGAAATTAATTAATATTTAATAAATTTTTTTTTAATTTTAATAAAATTTTTAAAAAATTTTTAATTAATTTTTTGTATTATTTGTAATACATTTTTAATCGAATTTCTTAAAAAATGTAATTATTTTTAAAATCTTTATTAAAATTATTTTAAAGAATTCAGTTATTTAAAAATTTGTTGATAAAATTCTGTATATGAGAATTCAATTTGAAGGAATATTCCATTATTTAATAAATTATTTATTTTTGCATTTAAATTATTTTTATTCTAGTAGAATGTTTTAATAAACATTGATTTAAAGATAAATTTTAGTTAAAAATTAAGATAAGAAATTAAAAATATTAAAAACATTATAGCTTGAATTTTTAGAAATAAATGAATTTTGAATTTATTTATTTATTTTTTTTAAAAGTTTAATTGAATTTTTTTATATTGCCTAAAGTTTTTATTTTGAAATATATATATATTAAATTAAAAAATTGACAAATCATTATTTGGTCGGTAATTTTTGTTTTCTTTATCCATAAAGTCCTTTATTGTTATATAAACTTTTTACTGGTTCAAGGCAAGATTTTTCTTTTTTCCAATTTTAAAATTTTTTTAAAGAAATTCGATTCATGAAAATAATCCAAATAATTTAATTTCTGACATAATTTGTAATTTTTCTAAAATTAATTTTTTTCAGAATTAAGAAATATTTTAGTCAGATATTATTAATAACATATTTCTGAAGCTGTATTTTGAAACATTGAACTTTAAAGAATCGAAAATTATTTTCAGTTCATTTACCTGTAGAATGAGTAAATTTTAGTCAAGCAGAGTATTAATTTCTTCAAATTATGTAAAAAATGGTTAAAATTTTAAGGTAATTTGAAATAAAAAAAATTATTAACTTTCATTCTTTAAATTGTGGAATTATATAGGTATACAATCTTTTCCAATTAACCTAAATTTTAACAAATATTTTCAGTCTAATTAATAACGCAATAATATTTTTATATCAATAATTTTTTTATGATTTATCAGATGTGTGAATTAATTTTAGTAAAAAATCAGTAAATTTTTTCTATTGTGCAATTAGCATTAAAAATCTTTCAAACCAGATTCAATATTGAGGAAAAAAAATAATCCGTTATCAGTAGTGAACACACTTTTTAGTCAAGCAGGTGCATTTTTATTCTCAGGAATTGTGGTTTCAGTAGAATCAAATTAAAAATTAAAAATTAACTAAATACTAAATTTAAAAAAATTTGTAAAAAATATTCTCGTCATAAACTCATTATTAAAATATATTTAAAAAAAAGTTCGAAACAATGTGTAAAAGAAATTTTTTAAAAAATGGTTAATTTTAAATTTAAAACAAAAAATTAAAAAAAAAGAAAAATAAACAAAAATTAAAAAAATGAAAAATATGCAGAAAAGAATTTGAAGTAAAAAATTAAAATTCAGCAAAACTTTCAGTAATTACACATAGTAAGCCATTATTATTTGTTGAAATGAAACAATGCGCAATGCAGATAAATGTCTCTCGTTTTAATGTTTAATTATACAAGATACATTTTCCCCTTCTCTCTGAAAAACACATGATAGACGCTTGACAATAAAAAAAAAAAAGAGAGAGAGAGGGAGAGAAGAAAGAAGAACGCAACGCGGGAAAGGGGCGTAGGTAGCAGTAACAATTTGTCTGCAATCGGTTTTCCTACTGTTGTACGTTGAGGGTAAATGCGATAGTAGCGCGCACCAAAAGGGACTAGTCCATGGCAGTATGATAATTAACCGCTTCGCAAATACGGTTCGCTTTGGTGCATTCCATAAGCCAAAAATCCACTCTCGGTGTAGAATGCGTCAGTTCAAAGTAAAGCAAATACAGGCCAGAGAGATAGAATAGAGTTTCACTATAACATACCAGTTCAAATCAGAATTATTCGATAAAATACTATTGCGAGTTATATATGACCGACCACCCCCTCCTCCCGCTCCCCTCTCTCAATCCTAATAAGTTTGACCAATTTTGTCAATCAATCATTTGAATATTAATTATTGCTCCAATATTTGATAAAATTATTTCATTCCTTTAGAACATTTCTAAATGACAATTTTATTAATTAGTTTTTATGGTAGGGGGTCACTTTTTCTAAAAAATTAATTCTAATCCATATTTTCTAAAAAAATTGTTTTCTAATAAAGTTGTATTTCTAAAATAAAATTTTCTAATAACATGTGATTTCTAAAATAAAAATTTCTAATAACATGTAAGTTCGAAAATAAAATTTTCTAATAACATGTGAGTTCGAAAATAAAATTTTCTAAAAATATAATATTTTCTAAAGTACATTCTTGTTAAAATAAATTTATCAAAACCATATAAATATCATAAAAATATGTTAAAAAAAAAATAAGTAAATAATTATTACAAATATAAAAATAGTATAACAACAAAGAATTTGACAAGACTGACTAATTTGACAACAGAATTTAAAAATATTAAAAACAACTGACACGACTTCTGCAAAGTTGCTAACCAAAAAAAATAAAATTTAATGACTACAATAAATTTAATAATTTTAGATTTGTTAAAAAAAAGTTAGAAATCGAAGTTTATTAGAAAAAAATAATTTTAGAAATCGATCTTCATTAAAAAGAAAATTTTTAGAAATCGACCTCTATTACAGGCTTCGCACTCCATTATGAGTTTAAAAAAAGTAGGAAAAAGTAGCCTCGATGACAAAAAAAAGTAGGAAATAGTAGCCTTGGTGAAAAAAAAGAATTAAAGGATTTCATTCAAACTTTTTAAAAAATCGAATTTTCAAAGTATTTTAATTTAATAATTGAAAAATAATTAAATTTTATAAGGAATCACATTCTAATTTACTCACGTTTCTTAGTGCGAAAATTAATAATTAAAATTTTTATTAGTTAATTTAAAAAAAATACACAACTCAAATTTTTTAATAAAATTGAATTTTCGCAGTTTTTTGAAAATTTTGAAAAATAAGATTTTTTAATTCTGTTATTTCAAGATAATTGAATTTTTATGAACAAATAATTGAAAATTTTTTGATGTAATTGAAATTTCTTTACATTCTATTAAAAATAATTTACTTCTTTTCAAGAATTTTATTTTAAATTTTCTAAATAATCGAGGGAAGTTATAGTCACCGTATAATTACAACTTTATTTTTAAAAATTTATTCGCAATACATTCAAATATTTTTTTAAATATTAAAATTCGACAAAATTAAATTACTTTTAGAAAATTTTTTAAAATTCATTGTAAAGGTTCAATTATTTCTATTAATAACAAAAATTCATTTATATTCACCACAAGAATTCAACTATTTTCAAAAAAATTTCTTAATTCAATGTAATATGTATGTTGTGGCCACCAAAATTAAGAGTTTTAATTTTTTATTAGAATTAGGGTTCGACTTAATCCGGAGGGCACAACTTACTGATCAAAAATCCTTGAAAGGTGAAAATGCTGGGAAGACGCTTTTCCTTTATGAGCGAAGCCAAGAAAAGAGGAGAGAAAAGACGAACTTACCAGTATTTCTCGTTTCTCGGACACTGCTAGGCGCTGAACAGGCGATGAATCAATCCAAATAATTAGTTAACAAAACGCACTGATGTGAAAATTAACACAGTCTTTATTTATTTTATAATTGGATTTTACAAAAAGAAAACAAAGGAGTTCTTTACAATTGCGTGGTTCGCAACGAGGTTCGCACCAATCTAAAAATGCCTGGCACCGGTTGCACAAACATGTGCTTTTGTCGTCTGCTCTTACAGCGACGCGCGCGGCGCCTGGTGGCTAATATTAGTACTAAGCGCAATTTGAAATTGCGCGCGTAATAATAATAATAATAATAGTAATTATTAAATTTAGGCATTCGGGAAGTGGCAACGATTAACCCCAAAAGAGAGAAAACGATTATGATCGTTACAATTCCCCCCTTCTAAATCGCTGCTACTACCCAGAATTAGTTTAAGCTCGTCAAATTTCTCCAATCCATGTTTCTTGGCTTGTAAACAAAAAATTATTATCTGAGAACTGGAATGAAATAATTTTAGACAATTGAAGTTAGTAAATTAAAAGAAAGGAAGGAAAAGAGTCTCAAGAGAAATCTTATCTAATATCTCACTGTTCGTCTTAGTTTGATAGGAGGCGCAATCTTAAATCGAAGTCTTACAATGAGGTAGACAATCACATTATGTTTCGATAATTCTTTGGCACTTAATCTACACCAACGTAACAGTCTCTCTTAGTTTCAGTTAATACTTTTTTCAACATCTTCGGCACAATTTGGCCGTTTAACTTAAATAACTTGAAAATTTTAATAGTAGTAAATGTTATAAAAAATAGTAATGAGCGCAACGACGCTAGATAATAATGAGTATCAAAAATTACATCTTTGTAAATGTGAGAGCTATTATGCTCGTAAAACTAGAGATTAATAATAATGAACACTTGTGCGCAACGGCGCAGTTTAACACACACAAAGGTAGAAATTAGAGTCTGTAATTTTAACAGTCTTTGAGAGTCTCAAACACTACACTAATCCGAATCTTCTTTTTCGGAGTCATCCTTCTCGACGACTAGCTTATAGGCTAAGGCTAAGTTTTCCCAATAGGCAACGTTGGCAATATCGGGGGCATAAAGAGAGGGTTCTTGAAGTGTGTTTGAGGCAGTGGAGGAAGTTTCGGGAGGACAGGCGCCTTGGGCTGATGGCTCTCGTTTTTGTTGAGAAGGGGCCACAGCTTGGCTTTGCTCCTTGGACTTCGTTGCTGGGGGAGTAACGGACTTGAACTCCAGTTCAAAAGCGCGTCTGTAACGCTTCATGATGCTGTCTTCCATCATTCTTTTTCGGCATTCGTAACAGTTTGCATCTGGGAGGTTGAGCGGGCGCCAGCAACACTTACAGCGTAGGCGTTCGGGCACGGGTCCTGGCAGTTGAGTGTAATGCGGCCAGGGACAATCTTCCGTCGAGAAGTCCGGGTGAGAGCAAATTTGGCAGAAACTGCCGGAATACTTCTTCTCGCACGAGCGGTAGCTATGGCCGGGGATGCCACAGTTTAGGCATCCTGGAGCAGCTTTAGGACGAAGTCTTGGTTCACGGAGTTCTGCTATTGCACGGAAGACTTCTGTTATGCTCTTGTTGAAGAGTGTACGTAGACTACTATACTGATCTTCAATATAATAATAATCTGCTGAAAGCGCGTCGTAGTCGACCTTGTAGGAGTCACCAGTGGCTTGGAGTTTGACGCGTTGCTTCTCGGAAGACTTGACTTTTTTTCAGCAGCAGCTAGTCTGTCTGACAACTCTCGGCGCTCTTGGTTCATCTTGAGAATCTCTCTGGAATGCTCAGCAATCTCCTTATTGCTAGGTGTTGGAGCGCTGGTTCCCTTGCGCAGTTTGCTGATGACTTTATTAGCTTTGATCAGCTGTGCAAGGAGGGTATCACGCTCGGTGACGATTTTGTCGAAGACAGGTTTTGAGAGCGCAATCAGCCCTGAATGCGACTCCTCGAATTCAAGTTTCGCCCCTTGAGCCTGTTGTCCTTCGGGAACTGCTATGTGCCATACGGCCATGATCTCGGAGACGGTGGTAGTGGTTGGAGTAACGACTCTGGTTGAGGGCTCCATTTCGTCTTCTTGAGCTCTGAAAACGATTTTACAAAATAACACGCGATCGGAGATTTTTTTTCGCCGGTTTTAAATCATTTACATGATACTTTCCAAGCTTTTTGCCGTGCGCATCGCAGATAACAACTATCATGGGTGCCAATTTCTCTACGACTGTTGCTGGGCCTTTGTAACGTGGTGCTAGTTTAGAACTATAACCACGCGCAGCATTGGATAGCGTGTTATTAGGATAAAATACGAGATCTCCAGTTTTGAAGTCAATATCATTCTTCCGGTTTTTATTGTATGTTTTACCTTGCTTTTTACTAGCTTTGGCCATAAATTTTTCAACTTTTGCACGTAAAGCGTCTATGTGCTTTATACGTTCTAACCAAGTGTCGATTGTTTCGTCAGAATTAATGTCGGTGTTGGTGTCACGTGGTGGTTCACCTGTTCGTCTCGGTTCACGGGCAAAATTTAAAAAGGCTGGTGTAACTCCGAGGGAAGTGTGAACGGTGGTGTTATAAGCGAACTGGATATCTTCGAGAAGAATATCCCATTCGCGTTGGTTCTCGCCGAGAAGACTCGCTAACATCGTTTTCAAATTACGGTTTACGCGTTCGACGGGATTTGCCTGGGGATGATACACGGGCGTAGTCCGTTGCACAGAACCGATTTTTTGTAAAAACGAGGTGATATTGCGATTCACGAACTCTGTACCGTTGTCGGTGATAACGATTCTAGGCGCTCCCCAGCGGTTGACAAGAGTGTTCAATGATTTTACGATCTTGGGGCCGTCTGCTTTGGATAGCGCGAAGCAGTCAATATAACGAGTATACGTGTCTTCACAAACTAGAATGTAATTTTTACCTGATTTTGACCGAGGTAGGGGGCCTACGATATCGAGTGACACTGTTTCCCAGGGTTCCGTAATTTTGCGCGGATAGATTAAACCTTGTGGGGGTGTATTTTTCAGTTTACACCTGAGGCAAATCTCGCATTCATTAACGTAACGCTTGATATCTTCGCGCATGCCAGGCCAATAAAAATGGTTAATTATCGACTGATAAGTTTTATGGATTCCCTGGTGCGCGGATTGGGAAGTGCAATGATGTTCGGTGATAATCGGTAAAATTTCTTTTTCTTTCAGAACCTTTTTCCAGGCGTTATTGTCGCCGATGGTTTCCTTAATTAGGTTAGGTTTGAAATAATATAGTTGATTGTTCGGATCAACTTTGTATCTTTCGTATCGCGAAGGATCTTTACAAACTTTTTCTAACATTTCGCCGTACCAACTTAAGCTTCGAGTGAGGTTTAGTTCGGTAACATGTGTTTCGTTAGTGTCGTCTTCGTAAAGTCGCGAAAGCGTATCTGGTGCTTCGTTAGTTGTACCTTTTCTGTGCTCGATCTTGACGTTATTTGCGGATAGTTCAAGAGCCCATCGCGCAAGTCTACCTTTCGGATCTTTGAGACCTTGCAACCAAATTAAACTGGAATGATCTGTGATCACAGTGAATTCAGCGCATTCGAGGTAACAGCGGAGCTTTTTAATAGCAAAGATTACGGCCAAGCATTCCTTTTCGGTGGTGGTGTAATTTAATTCTGCACCCCTTAAAGGTCTGCTTAAGCACGTGATCAAGTACTCTTTTTCTCCATCTTGCTGTGTCAAGATAGCACCAATACCGGTGTCGCTTGCATCGGTATACAAGTAGTAGGGTAAGCCGGGCTTAGGCGCGACTAAAGTTAAAGCACTTCTTAAGGACTCTTTAACTTCATTGAACGCGGCCTCGTGTTCTTCGGTCCAGTTCCATGGTACTTTTGGGCTCGCTAATTTATTCAGCGGCCCTTGCACTTTTGCAATATTGCGCAAGTGACGATGGTACCAGTTTACTGAGCCATTGAACCTGCGCAACTCTTTTCGATTACGAGGAGTTGCCCGTTCGAGGATTGGTTCAACGCGCTTAGCGTTTGGCTTCAAACCGTCTTTGTCGAGAATAAACCCTAAGTATTCTACTGACGATTTCGCGAAGTAGGACTTTTCGCGGTTAATTGATAATCCTGCTTTGTGTAGAATGGTGAGGACTACATCGAGAAGCAGAAGGTGTTCTTCGAAAGATTTGGATATTATTATCCAATCGTCAAGATAAGCATGAACTTGTTCGCAATAATGTTCGGGAAGATTATTTACGCGAACGTGCTCTACGAACTTTTCTTTTAGTCGATCGGTTAGAGCCTGGAAAGTGGCTGGCGCGTTTGTGAGTCCGAAGGGCATTCTGACCCATTCGAACTGTCCACGACCGGGGACTACGAAGGCGGTATATTCGCGCGACTTCGGGTCAATTGGTATGTGGTGGAACGCGTCGGTCAAATCGATCGTGCTAATTATGTTAGCTTCAGATAGCGCGTCAAGTATGGTATCCATGCGTGGCAAGGGATATGCTGATTTCTTTGTGTTGCGATTCAACTTTCGGAAATCCATACATACTCTTGGCCTACCATCCTTACGATAAGTGAGCACTACTGGGCTAGCAAAACGTCCGTTGCTTCTGACTATAAACTTTTTATCTAAGTAAACATCGACCTGATTGTTAATAATTTTATTCGCTTCTAGGCTGCGGCGATAAGGCTTTAATTTGAATGGCGTGGGATCGGTGAGCTCGATTACATGTGATGTGAGATCAGTTACACCGGTTCCAGACGCAAATTTTGATAATTTCTCGTCTAGAAAGTCGTTTAGAATCTTTCTTTGTTCCGGAGATAGTTCGATTAATTGAGCCGAATTTAGGAAGCTGCGCGTACTAGAATTGGAGCCTAAAGGGTGACGAATCGTTGACCCTTTCATGGACCAATAACCTTGGTCTGCGTCAATAATGACTTGCCAATTAGTTATAAAGTCCATGCCTAAAATGACTGGTGTGGTTAGTCCATCGAGAACTGCAAACCATATTTCACCGTGGCAATTATCTATCTCTATATCAAATTTAACGGAATGACGAGGCGCGGCTACATGGTCGCGTTGCGCGAGTTGTACGCCGGCGCGTGTTATCGCGTCCTTAATTGGTTCGCCGTTAGCTAAACTTTCGAGTTTGTCGAAAAGTTCTCCTGACATAAAGGTGCGGTCGCTACCTGTGTCAAGAAGCGCTATTATTTTCTCATTGTCGATTTTAATTTCGGTGGAAATTGTGCGTCTTTCTTGAGACGGTGAGGGCGATGCGTGCCCTTTGTTTACTCTGCGCTCAGTTTCATCGGTCATTACAAATAAATTGTTTGACTGATTAACTAGCGGCAGTGATCTGAGTGAAGATATGCTCGCGCCTATTATGGGGGAGAGGTCTTCTTCAGAATCAGAGTAATCTGTCTCAGATTCAGAGTAGAAGCAATCATCGTAATCGCTTTCAGAATCACTAGTATCAATCCTACCTGCATGCGCTTGGTTTAGCGTTGATGCAGTTTGAGGATTGTACGTTGAATCATTAGCGATGGGAATGCTTTCTGAATTTGAAGGAGTCGCAATTTCGTTTGAATTATCTATTTTGTTATTTATCGGTAAGTTGTTGTTTGGTGAACTAGAGTTTCGATCTAGTGGAATGTTGCCAGGAAGATCTAATCTCTCCTGGCATCCTTGTCGTTTTTTGGATGTGGATTATTTTGTGTGTTTTGACCGAAATTTGGTGGAAAGTCCCGATTATAATTATCATACCATTGTTGTATGAGATGCGGTGGAGGCGCAGACGGTGGGAAAGAAGATTGCTGGCCTTGAGCATTCTGCTGTTGGTTTGGTGGATAATATGGTGGGAACTGTGGGTAATAATTTGGGTTGTAACTACGAGCGTTACTATACCAATTATTGTTTCCACGGCCTCGATTATTTCTACCACGTTGACCTGTATTCTGGTCAGTGTTCCGACGAGATTTGTCTTCTTTACGACTTTTGTGCGCGGGCGGTCTACGTCCTTCTCCCCCCTTCTGCGAGGAAGCAGAGCTAGACGAGTGGAAAGAACTAGAAGTAGAGCGGTGGCGCGACCTATGTCTCGAGGGTTTGGTAGTGGAGGGCTTTGGTGCCATGTTCGGTTTTTCCGATCTATTCGTATTCTTGATATCGATACTATTTAATTTTTGTTTTAATGAATCAATTTGTTTTTGATAAGTATCGATTTTATTTGAATTTTGTTCTGATTCTATTTTTGCTTTTTGTTTATTGTTTTTCGCTTTCGGTTTTGCTTTTGTTTCTACTTTTGTTTCGGTTTCGGTAGATTCGACGGGAGAGGTCTTAGACTGAGATGTTTGCGAATCAATTGCGTTCAATTGATTTCTATTGCGCGGGTAACGAGATCGCTTAGCGACTTGTTCGCGTAATTTGTTCGCTTGTTGCATGTATTCAATTTTTTCTTGATACTTGCGTATCTGGTCTAAGAGTTCTTCGTAGGTCGAAAAGGTATCTCGATCGAAGTGTGTGAGAAGATTTGGGTTAAGATTCAAGTAGATTCTATCGAGTTGAACTGTTTCTGGGATTTTGTTCCGTAATTTGTTGTAAAGTGCGCCGGTTCTTACAACAAAGTCTATTCCTGGTTCGTCTTCTGATTGTACCGAACGATGAATTTTGTTTAAGATTTGTGCATCGTCATTTACATCGCTAAATGTTTTTCGGAACGATTTAGAAAATTGGGTCCATGTTGTCCATTTATGGCGAAACATGTTGAACCAAGTGAAGGCTGTATCGGTTAGAGTTTGAGAGAAAATCGGAAGCGCGTCATCAGGATCTATTGTCGATGCATACATTTTTCTTTCGAATTCATCGAGGAATTCGTTTGCATCTAATTTTCCTGGAAATTGTAAATCCCATGATTTGATGATTTTGTACAAATTAGGAACATGGGTTCGTTGCGCGTGAGAAGCGTTAAGAACCGTGTTCTCAGGAGAATCGATTGAGTCATGATTATTTGTAGCTTTGTTTGCTAAAGGTGTTGTGATTATAAAATCTGGTGCTTCAGAGAAATGAAGTGTGCGATTTGTCGTAAGACAGGGTCGCGAAGGTGTAGGGAACGAGAGTGGGGGAAGTGTTGGCGCTGCAACTGCAGTTGCACTTTGACTTGTAGTCATAGTGCTTCCCGTAAACGTTACCGTGGTAGTGGTTGTGGTGGGGGGTAAGCAGGTTGGTTGCGCAACGTGTTCTCCACTTGAGTCGTATGCCCAACGAGAGTCATGCCATGGGGATTGCGCATGCGTCGTTTGGAGCTGTGACATTTTGTTCATAATGTCCTTCATGTTTGTCATTTCTGTGCGAAGTTGTTCTACAGATTTTGTTGTTTCTAACCTAAGTGTGTTTATTTCGCGGTGGGTTTCGCTATATAAATTGAGCATATGTTGTTGCGTATCTTCAAGATGGCGCTCGAACATCTGTTGAATTTCATTTTTAAGCTTGCTACTTTCAGTTGCTTGGTTGGTAGCGAAGTTTTCAAATCGCGAATAAAATGTTTTTAGGTGTGTGGTTATGGTTGGTGTATGTGAAATTTTTGGTTTTCGACCGCGGCGTTTGATTGTTGTTTTCAGGATTGTTCCGGTTGTAGATTGTAAAGGGCGCGATGTAGAGGTATTTGTTCTAATGTTCGCTGTGTTATCTCCTAAGTTGGCCATAGCTGTGTTAGCGCTTGCGAGTTCTGTTTCGTAAGTATCGCTATGTATAGTGCTAAGACTTTCTGTAGGTGAGGGGTGTTGTTGTCTCGGATCAATCGTGGGTGATAACAACAAAATGTTGTTATTAGATGCGCGCAATGTTGCATCTTTTTCGACACGTGCGGTTGTGTTGCCTGGATTTTCAGGATTCACAGAAACCGATTTGTTTTGGTTGGGTGGGGTTCTCATCATTTTGTCGGAATTTCTAAAAGCGATTGTTTGAGAACGTGTTTGTGTTTTTTGTTGTTGATTGTTTTTAGGGCTTCTTCTTCCCATAGTTAAAAGGAGTTCTTTTTGAATAAAAATAATAAAAATCTAATTTAACCATTGGTAAATTTAGTTAATTAGTCGAACTAACTTTGGTTAATTTTGAAAAAGAGAGAAAAGAAAACAAAATTGTAACTATAAATCAAAATTTATTGATCAAACAATTTCATTTAAAAATTCGATTTCAATTTGATTAATTTTTATTTTATTAATTTATTTAATAAAATTTTATTCTATCAATTTATTTAATGAAATTTTATTTTAGTTATTTATTTAATAAAATTTCATTTTATTAATGTAAAAGAAAATAAAAAGTTTTATTTTATTTTGAGGGAATTTGGTTTGAACGAAATTGAAATTTTATTTTGTCTGTAAATTCAAAGTGACTAGGAAGAAGCAAGTATAATTTGTAAACACCGTTCTGTTTATTTTGTTAAACACGCTGGAAATTTCGTATTTTGTTGTAGCGATTTGGCTACAGTATTGACAAAAATTTATTTAATTATTATTTTGTCACACATGTGCATAATTGCGCATGAGTAAAAAGAAGAAAAAATTAGAAAATGGTGCTTCGTCAAAATTAACTAATTAATTTTTAATTACATTTTGCACGAATTAATTCATTTTAGATTAATTTAGATTATTTTTATTTTAATCAATTGAATTTATATAAATTTAATTATTAAGTAAATTTTATTTAATTTATTTTTAAATTAACTTAATTATTTTCTTTAATTTCAATTGATAATTAATCTTTGTTAAATTAAATTTATTTCTTCAGAAAATAATTTGATGAGAAACACAGCTGTGTGTTTACTTTTTTTTTGTATTGGGAATCTCGCCTTGTATGGTAGCGCTTGTGGCTACAATCAAAACAAAAAAAAATTTTTTGAATTTGTCACCCATGATAATTATGGAGAAAATAAAATAAATTTTTATGTTTATTTTAGCGAAAAATAATTATACATGTTTTATTAAAAAGCATAAATTGAAGAGAGTAATTGAGCAAAAAGCAGTAAGCAGTAAGCAGTAAGCGCAAAATTTACAATAACGATTGATAAATTCGGTGAGAAAAAAAATTTTAATAAATTTTCACATTATTTATTTATTTTTTTTTTGTTTGTAAATTATTGCGATAAATTATTGAGCAGTGCGAGATTGATGCGAACAGTAGCAGTGAGAAATTAGACAATTAATAAAAATTCATGCATTAATCAATTTCATTAATTTATAATAAAGCATAATAAATTTCAAGGAAATTTGGCCAGTTTCATTTTTATAACGTTTGACGCGAAAGAATAAGTCAGAAAAACAGCTGAGTTAATTCGAGAAAAAGCAAGTGTATTGCTGTTGAATCGCGACAAAGGTATAATTGTGTGAGTATCGAAGGAGAGTCAACCTTGTGTGACGTCACAATAACGGCGCGAGGGGAACTCTCAACGAGAACTCGTACAAAGAAAAGAATTTTAGACAAATTGACTAAAAAAAAAACACGTTGGGCGCCAAAAATGTGATGAAAGACACAATTTTGGCTTTTTAAAAAAAACTACGTTGGGCGCCAAAAATGTGATGAAAGACACAATTTTGGCTTTTTAAAAAAAACTACGTTGGGCGCCAAAAATGTGATGAAAGACACAATTTTGGCTTTTTAAAAAAAACTACGTTGGGCGCCAAAAATGTGGCCACCAAAATTAAGAGTTTTAATTTTTTATTAGAATTAGGGTTCGACTTAATCCGGAGGGCACAACTTACTGATCAAAAATCCTTGAAAGGTGAAAATGCTGGGAAGACGCTTTTCCTTTATGAGCGAAGCCAAGAAAAGAGGAGAGAAAAGACGAACTTACCAGTATTTCTCGTTTCTCGAACACTGCTAGGCGCTGAACAGGCGATGAATCAATCCAAATAATTAGTTAACAAAACGCACTGATGTGAAAATTAACACAGTCTTTATTTATTTTATAATTGGATTTTACAAAAAGAAAACAAAGGAGTTCTTTACAATTGCGTGGTTCGCAACGAGGTTCGCACCAATCTAAAAATGCCTGGCACCGGTTGCACAAACATGTGCTTTTGTCGTCTGCTCTTACAGCGACGCGCGCGGCGCCTGGTGGCTAATATTAGTACTAAGCGCAATTTGAAATTGCGCGCGTAATAATAATAATAATAATAGTAATTATTAAATTTAGGCATTCGGGAAGTGGCAACGATTAACCCCAAAAGAGAGAAAACGATTATGATCGTTACAATGTGTCTACTATTTTAATAAAATTTCCAAAAAATATTCAATTATTTAAAAACAATTTTGACAAAATTCTACACGAAAATTCAGTTACTTTCTAAAAGAATGAAAATTCCATAGGAATTGAATGATTAAATATAGTTTATCTAAATTTTTTTCTAAATCAATTATTTGAAACTTTTTTTATAAAATCCTCGCAATAATTCAATTACTTTCATAAATAATAATACTCATTGCAGAAATGAAATTATGTTTAATACAATTTTAATCAAATTCGTCGAAAAATACAATAAGGTTTAAAAATTTAGTTAAATTTTGTCTAAAGAATTCAATTATTTCAATTATTTTCATAAAAAGCTAAATTTTCTAATGTACTAAATTCTTCGAAATATTATTGTTGAAAAATATTCTTCACAAGAATTTAATTATTTTCATAAATTTGCATAAAATTAACAAAAAACAATTCAATTATTTTCAAAATTAATAAAATTCTCCGCAGAAATTCAATTACGTTTAAAATTTTTTTGAAATTCCCCGAAATTTCAATTATCTTTATAAATAATTAAATTGTTCTCTACAATTCAATTATTTTCAAAAATTTTAATAAAATTCTACGTAAACATTTAATTATTTTCATAAATATGTAATAACATTCATTGGAAGGATTCAATTACTTTTATAAATAGTAAAATTCTTTGCAGGAATTCAATTAGTATCAGTAAATTTTAAACGAAAATGAATTAATCAAATTTTCAATTATAATTATGAACAGACAAGATTTTTTTTGAAAAATTTATAATCAGTCACTATTGATAGAGTAAATGTAGGTAAAATTATTTTCTAATATTTTATTGACGGTCGTTTTTGATTAACGATTTTAGTTTTTAACACTATTTTTAAATGGAAATGTGAAAACTAAAAATAAAAATTTGACTCTTTGTTGAGAAAAGTAGCTTTTAGTAACATTAGGCTCAAAAAAGTAGCCAAAAAGTAGCCTCGTATCAAAAATGTTACAAATAGTAGCTTTTAGTAGAAGAGTGTGAAGCCTGCTTTTAGAAAAAAAATTTTTAGAAATCAAACTTTATTAGAAAAAAAATGTTTAGAAATAAAAAAATTAGAAATTATTTTTTAGAAAAACTGTACCCCAACCAGTTTTTATTTTCGAAAATTAAAAATAATACCTCTCTAATTTTTATTCCAATTGTTAATGTTTAAATCATAGTTTTGAAATGTTTTCAATTTATATTCTAAAATTGAAATTGGGTCAGAATTCGTGTAATTTTCACAGAAAACAAAAAGTATTTTTTTAAAACTAAAATGGTGAAAAAACATTTCTATTTGGTCTTAGAAATGTGTCCACCAAAGAACAGAAAAAAATATTTTTTTTTATAAAAGTTATTGCAAAATTAATTTTTTTGCAACTTTTTAAACAAAACCATATTTCTTCTAAATGTATCAACCGATTTAAGAAATGAATGAACCAAGCGGGAATATAAAGGGAATGAAAAATACTTTCGTTTAGAATTAGAAAATTTTAAAAAAGTTTATATTTTAATAATTATTCAATAAATTTTTTACAAACAATTAATTTTTTTAAATGTTCTACGCCTTTAAAAAATTTTTTTAAAATATCTACATACACTTAAAACTATAAGAAATCAAAATCCGTTGAGAAAATTTTGGAGCGACAATTATTTTAAAAGTTATAATGGAAATTATATTGGCGCGGTGTAGTGAATCAACACTGAACTTAGTTTTTGATTATTTTTATGGTTATATAACTGAATAAAAATGTTAATTCGACAGTGTTTTGTTCATTTCATAGTTAAAAATAATGTTTTAATTCTGAAAATCATCAAAATCGCATCTCCGTTCGATATAATTTCCATTATAACTTTTAAAATAATTGTCGCTACAAAATTTTCTCAACGGATTTTGATTTCTTATAGTTTTAAGTGTATGTAGATATTTTTTTAAAAATTTTTTAAGGCGCAGAACATTAAAAAAAAATTAATTGTTTATAAAAAATTTATTGAATAATTATTAAAATATAAACTTTTTTAAAATTTTCTAATTATAAACGAAAGTATTTTTTATTCCCTTTATATTCCCGCTTGGTTCATTCATTTCTTAAATCGGCTCATTCATTTAGGAGAAATGACATTTTGTTTAAAAAGTTTCAAAAAAATTAATTTTGCAATAACTTTAAAAAAAATAATATTTTTTCTGTTCTTTGGTGGACACATTTCTAAGACCAAATAGAAATGTTTTTTCACCATTTTAAATTTAAAAAAAATACTTTTTGTTTTCTGTGAAAATTTTACGAATTCTGACCCAATTAAACTTTTGTTACAAATTTTATTCCTTAGCTCATAAGTTAGTCCCTTAGTGAGGTACTAGAATACCCTAAAAATAAATTAGAACGATTCTTTTCATTTTAGAAGTAAGTTTAATCCATTTTGTCAGAGAAATTTTTTTCCGTTTTCTCTCCTGACATTTGTACTTACCATTTTCAAAAAAGGATAAAAAAATAAGTTTCAATTTAAATTAGAGTAAAAATTAGATTCACCTCCAAAACTTTGTTTTCTATACAAAAATATGGTCAAAAACGAGAAGCATGTAATGTGACAGTCTTTTTGTTTTATCCATAGTTTTTAAATAACAAGAAATTAAAAAATTTCTATGTCTACATCTTAAACTGTATATTTTGTTTTATTAATTTTGCATAATAGGAACATAAAAATTTTTTGAATTTATTGTTTAAAAGTTATAAACATTTTTAAAAGACTGTTACGTTACAAAAGTTTCGTTTTCCGCGTTTTTGACCATATATTTTTTAACCTTTTCGCACTATATGTAATCTATGAGAAAATATTTGATGATTAAAACTAAAAATATTGTTTAAAAAATTAGAAAAAACGATCACTTTTCTTTTAAATTACCAATTCAACTTCAAAGTCTGTTTTATTTTTGATATGCGTTTTCTTTTGTTTTTCATTTTTAATCATTTTACTAAAATATTTAACCCTCAAATTAAATTATTTATTTAATAAAAAAATATAGAAACAAGAATTGTAGTAAATTAAAACAACAATTTATTATTTAAAATAAATTATTGCTACCGAGTATTTTTTTTGCAAAATAAATTCTTTTAAAGTTATAATTGATTATACTTAACTTCTAAAACACATGATAATAAAATATTAATGAAGGTCTTATTTCTAAAAATAAATTTTGCGCAACTTATATTTTAATCTTTAATCATCTTCTAAACTTATTTATTAAAAAAAGTAAAAATAAAGAATAATTATGATTTCTTGGAAAATCAAAGGGTTCCTTTCAGGAGAATCACCCTTATAAACAATTTTGTTTATAAAATTCTTTTATAACATTTATAGTTTTATACCAAATAAAAATGTAAAGATTTAGTATTTTTATTCACTATTTATTTTCTATAGAAACATAATAGTTCTCAATAAATAAAAATATTTTACTTTCAGTTATTGCTAAATAATTTATTCACAACAATTTTTTATAACTTTATTGAACAATATTAAGTATTAAATTTAATTTTATAATTTTTTTCGTATCTCTAAAAAAGGATAGTAAAAAAATAAAAAAAAACTAAAAGATATAGAAAAATTTCTAAAAAATAATAAAGTTTGAATATCTTGAACAAGGCAGAAAAATAATCAAGTTAGAAAGTCTAGGGTTAATCAAAAAAATTTTCAGTTAAAAAACAAATTTTTTCTGCTTTACATTCAAAATTACAAAATACGTTGTGATTGAGTAAAAAAGGTTTTTTTTCGATCCCTATAATTATAAATTTCTCTTTAATATATGCATAATAAATTTTCTAAAATCAAGTACACTCATTCGAGCGGAAATAATTTAAATTAAAATGCACTCTCTCGAGGAAAAAGAGCCAAAGTCAAAGGAACTTTAGTGTGTCGTACGCAGAGAGACGTATACGATATTAATAATATTCAAAGCTTTATATGTGACTTTCAGTTCCTCAACTTATTTCTATAATTCTCGAATATTCATGGAAATTAGAGGAGGAAATGAGCATAAAAAATTTCTCCAATTTCTTTTTTAAACTAAAGGATAGTTCAGTAGGTACAATATTAATAATTACATTTGATTGTAAATTTATATTATTAGTTTCATTTCTAATTGTATTCGCATAAATAATAAATAAAAAATAAATAGTAATAATAATTTAATAATAATATCATTAAAAATAATAATCATTATTATTTTTATATTATTATAAAATATAAACTGTAGCTATTTCTCTTTTTTCAGAAATTGAATTTTACAGGGGAATTTTTCAATTAAAGAGTCATTTTTTTATAATTTGTAAATTGCGATTCTGATTTTTAGATTAATTTAAATTGAAATATTAATAAAAGTTGAATATTTAAAAACATTTATTATGGAAGTTAAATTAAATTTTTAAAAACATTAAAAAGGTAAATTTAAATTGAAATTTTGTTAAAAAAAAGTAAATTCTTTTCTTTTAATGAGGAGAGAGCAATAACTTTTTTCTAATACTGAATGAAATTTTTGTAGTCATTTTTATTTAATTTCTCATGTGAACATTTCATATACTATATTTCAGAAATTCTAAAAGCTCGATTATCTACTAACCCTTCTATTTGATCGAACTTCCAATCGCTTTCAACCTTTGATGATATCAACGATTCTTCATTAGAGTAATACGTATTTATCAAAAACATTTACAATTTAATTTATCCGGTTTGAAATTAAATTTTCACATAATCTATTTTTATTATTAAATATATATTGTAATAATTTATAATTAAATAAAATATAAACTATAACGTAAAACATATTGAATATTGAATAATGATTATTGAATAATGATTATTGAATAATAGTTTTTGAATGAAAAATTATTATTTATGTAATTTTATATATTTATAAAGTAAAATTATTAATTATCTGGTTAATATTTAGTAATTAAATGATTTATTTGCTATGATAAATTTATAAAAAAAATGTAATTGAATGTGATAGTAAAAAATTACTAATTTTTAAAATTTATTATCATTTAAGCTAATTTCTCATCCGAAATTAAGAAAGTGAATTAAGTTTTTATATTAAAAATACATTAAAAATAAATATTAAATAATTATTGTAGTAAAAGATAATAAAAATTATGAAGTAAGATAATTATAAACACTTACCTTGCATATTTTCGGAAAATTCTCTGGCTCGTAAAATGAAATTCGAAAAGTATTTTTTGTAGGAAAAAAAATATTATATACTTTAATTTCTTTTAATCTTCAAACAGAGATTTTTAGAAATAGATGAAAAATTGTTAGAAAAATATTATCAAAATGAAATTTTTAAAAAAGTTTAATTTTTCGTTTCTAATTAATTTTCATAGCCTTTAATTTTTGTAATATTCGTTTTTAAAAATAATCAAAACTAAGAATTACTAAATGATTTGATTCATCATTTCACAAACAAAGAATTTTAATTATTAATTTATTAATTTGTTTTCTCCATGAATATTTAGTTTTCAATTTCAAAATAAAAAAAAATTTTTCATTTACAAATTGTAATTGACATTCTTACAAAGTTCTCCATTTATATTATATTTATTTCTTTATTTATTTCTTTATTTATTTATATAAGAATATTTATTTTTTTATTGTACTAAAAATTGATATTTAATATTTTATCAACAGAATTATGGAAAATAGTCATTATAGTTGAATATTTATAAAAATTATTAAATGGGAAATAGGTAAAGGAGGAAAAAAGACAAATAATTTGCACAAAAATGTTAATATAATAATAACAATAATATATAACTTATATGCATGTATACATGTTTCTTATGACAACAATTTCTTAGTTTTCTGCTTATTTCTACCCAATTCGTCGAAAGCATCACGCGAACTTGATTCCATAATTCACACAGTTAAACTGGAGATTATTTATTTAAAAAAAGAGAAGCAAATCTTGACCGCTTGTGTGAAACTTTCGACTCACCTTTTTTTTTAATTAACATAATATAATATATGTATATATTAACATTTTCCTTGTAATCAGTATATTTATAATATATATATAAGGTTCCTACCTAAAGCAGTTTTACAAAATCTTGGACTTTGAATTTTTATTTATGTAATATATAAAAAAGAAAATGGCGAGCATGATTTTCCTCCACCTTAATTCTAATTGAGTTTAACAATCTTATAAGAAACGAACAAATAAAATTAAAAACAATACATTATTTTATTTTTTTTAAATAAAAAGATAGATACGATTTTATTTTTTACTCCGCAATTATCATTACTGTCAATAATTTATTCTAAATAACAGTAAATCAATTACTTTTTTTTTATCTTAAAAAATACATTTTCTATTACATAATAATAATAATAAGAATATTAATAATAATATTAATAATAATATTAATAATAATATTATTAATAATAATAATAATAATAATAATAATAATAATAATAATAATAATAATAATAATAATAATAATAATAATAATAATAATAATAATAATAATAATGATAATAATAATATAGTAGTAATAATTGTTAGAATATATTCACCATGAAAAATAAATTCTTTTTCTTTACAATAAACAATAAATAGTGTTAGAGAAATAGATGATTCGAAACTTTTTAAAACTTAACATAAATCTCGATTCCACAAGAAAATAAAAGTTAAGATTCTATACAATAACAAAGATTTTTATATCAATACAAGTAAATTTTTGCTTATTCTACGTAAATCTTGTCGTTTCTTTTATACTTGCTTGGTAAAAGTTTTCTTTTTTTTCTGTGTTGAATATTACGTGTGGAATCGATGCGAAAAAGTGGAGAGAGTGAAAGAGAGTTAGTGAGGAGGAGGGAAAACGAAGTTCTTCACAAAGAGCGACAAAAAAAGTCTTAGTTGTGATGTTACTTTTCCAAAAAAAAAAAAAAAAAAAAAAAACAGAAAAACTTTTCTTAACAAAACTTTAGAAAGTATCAAAATAGAAAAAAAGAAGAAAATTTTTTTTCTTGTAAAATATTTCATTTGTATAAATCCCTAGACGTGATTTGGACTTTCGTTTTTTTTTGCTTTGATTTTTTAGTCACGTACACGAATTTTTTCTTTATTCACTATTTTCTAAAGCAGAAATAATATTTACATATTTGTGTATATTGAGCAAAAAATTACTTCCTAATAAGTACGTGATTTTTTTATTTAATTTACATTCTTCGGATACTATTCTTGAAAAAGAGTTTTTTGGTAAATTTTCATTATTTTTCTGTTTGAAAATTTTTGTTTATTATTTTTTTTTTATTAAAAATGGCCTCTTTAATTTTTTTGTCCTTTCTTGAACTTTTATGAGAAATACTTTGAAACCCCTTCAGTCTTTATTTGAAGTTTTAATAAAAAAAAATGAGGAAAAATGTAGAGTTTAGAAAAAATTGAAATTTAATTAAATTTTATAGAAAAAGTTAGTATTATTTTGTCTGTCTTGTTTGGAAATTTGTCTTTGTTCTTTTTTCAAATTTCTTTTTTAATTTTTTTCTTTCTTTTTTTTCTTTCTTTTTTTTCTTTCTTTTTTTTCATTTTTGTAAACTTTGTAAACTTTTTAGTCATTACTTACAATTTTGATGAATAAAGAAAGCAAAATTCATGTAGTTAAGAATTTTTTGTAATGTAAATTATATATTTTTAATTAATTAATGTAAAAATTTTTTTAATTAATATCTTTTCAACTGCTAACATAATTAAATTTAAAAAAGTAGTTTCTATGTAAATTTAAATGTAAACTTTCACTACTAAAAAATTACAAGTTTTCTTAATTATTTTTTCTCGGAAAATTTAAAAAAGTTTTATTAGGCTATTTTAATATTTTCCTTTTTATTGACAATTTTTTTTCATTCCTTTTTTTAAATTTCCTTTTTAAATTTTTCCTATTTTTAATTTTTATAAAGAAAACTTTGAAAACAATTTTAATTACAATTTTAATAACCAAAAGAAGAGAAAAAAAATTAGTGTTATATTGTCTGTCTTTAGAGTTTAGAAAAAATTTACTATTATTTTGTCTCTCAATATTTTTACAACTGTTAAAATGAAAAAATTAAAAAATTTTATTGTCTACTTGAATTTTACTTTTATTACTCAAATTGTAAATTATAGATTTAAGAAAGTTTTTCTAATAAAATAAAATTTTCTTTAAATAGAAAAATTGTTATGTTGGTCCGTCAGTGACTGTTTTTTTTACTAAAAGAAAAATTAAAATACTCTAAATTGTTATCTAAGTAAAATTCTACTTTTTTTGTTTTACTGAAAAATGTCGATTTTTTGAAATTTTCTTAATTTTCCTTCTCGTAAACTCATTAAAAAAGTTTTGTTCGTCTGTTTGGATTTTTTGATTGTTGAGTAAAAATCATAATTTCCTTAAAATAGTAAATAAAACATTTCAATAATTATAAAAATAATTGACGCTTTTAAAAAAAACTTTAAAATCTTTTAAATCTATAGTTTTAAAAAAAAATTTCCTCATTTTTTTATTAATTACATGGTTAAAAATTTTAAATTCGTTTTCTCGGTTATTTTTCTTCATTTATAATTGAAATTCGTTTTTCACTTCTATCAAATATTAATATTTAAAAAAGAACATTTAATTGTTGCAAACTTTTTCGAAAATTTGTTCCATGAAATGTTTTATTAACTATCGAGCTGTTAAAACATTCGATTTAATTCCATTTTTTTATAACTTTGATAAATCTAGATTCAATCTTTTATTTTTTGATATTCCGCTTTAGAAAATTGAAAATTTTATAACACAAAAATTTCCCTTTTTTGGAAAATTTAGTAAAAATTCCATTTTTTATTCAACTTTTTGGAAGAAATTTCTCTTGTATTTACAATTTGTTGTAAATTTCTTTGTAAATTTTTTTGTAAATTTTTTTGTAAATTTTTTTATTAAATTTTTGGAAGAGATTTCTTTGTTAAATTTCCATTCAAATAGCAAACCGAAGAATGTTTCACCATTTTATTTCTCTGACATAGATTATAGACGGAAAATTTATTACAATTCTTTTATTTGGCAACATTTATTTTCTGCTGGAGGGTTTTCTTCACTAATAATTATTCTAGAAAATAAATACGATAATTTTGATAATTTTCATTTTCTGAATTATTATTTTCGTGATGTAAAAAAGCAGCGCTTGTAAAATCGTTGAATAAAATTCTCTCATCACTAATTGTCATTAGTCGTCAGCATTTTACAAGTGCGAACAGTGATTGGAAAAATATTTTACGTTTTATATATATTTTATATGTATATATATATATATATAGACAGAAGGTCGATATACGGCAGTTTCATTGACAAATTGCGTGGCTCGACATTGGATGCATCATATACAAAAGCCAAGCGAGCGTCGAACCTCGGGTTTTTCGAATTTAAACAGCATCCCGATTATTATTCTCTCGTGTCTGGGTTTATAAACAAACTTGTCGGTTGAATGCGATGTCGAGGGGAGATTTTGAATGCGAATGCAAAGCATCTCCCTTACTTCAAACCAAAACTGATCCACACATTTGAATAGAAAACAAAATTTCTCATAGAAAATTGTCAAAGGTGTATGTACGTTTTGTACAGCATATATTTTATCATTTTCAGAAAATAATTTTCCGAGAAAGAAAATTTTTCTCCTACCGAGACTTTTTTTCCCCACAATATTTTTTTGGGGACATAAAAAATGAGTCTTCTTTTTTTTTTCATTTTATCATTGAATCAGTAATTCATTTTAAAACTTTAAAACGAATTCTGAAATCTAAATGAAAGAAGTCTTTTCATTATCGCACGGTTGTGAAAAAAAAATTTTGTTTTGATTTTCGTAATTTTTTACACTGAAAAAAAATTTTATTTGATTCAAATAACCGATTATTTGACTATTATCAAATAAATATTTACTTAAATCAAATAATTTTTATTTGAATCGAATAAACTGTATTTAAATAAAATATTTCAGTATTTGAAGCAAATATTATTTAATTGATTCAAATAAAAATTATTTGATTTAAGTAAATATTTATTTGATAATAATCAAATAATCGGTTATTTTAATCAAATAAATTTTTTTTTCAGTGTAACGTATTCTTTTTTCTATTTTGTAAACATTTTGAAAGTGAAAAAAAAACTTTTGTGTTTTGTGAATTTAAAAAAAAAAAAGAAGGGTGGAATTTATATAAAATATTTTTTTAGTCTTTTACGAACTACGTATTTTAATTTTTCGAATTGAAAATGCAAGGAGTGGCAGAAGGGAAAATTGAATCGACTGACAAATTTCGAGTTGAATAGATTCAATTTTGTCAAAGTGAAAATTTCTGTCTCTGAAAGTATCAGAATCGAAGGTCAAATTCTCCTCTTCTTTTTCTCTGTCTCTCTCTCTTTTTCTCGCAATAGAGAAACACGAACTGCAACTGAAAAGAGGAAAAACACGTTCGGGAAAATGATCCAGTCGAACGCAACTTTTTCCTTCATTTCTCGAGTTTGTGGTTTTACGGTCGCAACAAAAATGATAGTAGCTTTTTGTCAGTGCATTCTCGCAGGACGAGTTAAAGATCGTAGGGCAAAAAGGGGGGAGAAAAAGACAGAGAAAGAGGGAGAAAAAGGGAGAAAACGAGAGAAAAAGAGATAAAGAGAGAGAGAAAAAGATATAAAGAGAGAGAAAGAGAGAATGAAAGAGGATATTTTCCAAAGATATGGGATGTAGTTTGCGAGAAAGTTACGCTAGAAAAATACTCCGAGGGGAAAAAAAAAGAGTTGAAATTTTACGAGCCCCTTATGCGCGCAAGAAGGACACGCACACGAGCGGTAAAGTCTTTTTTACAACTTTGCGAGATGAAAGTTTCATTTTGTTGGCTTTCACGGGGGGAAAGGGGTGAAAAAGGGACGAAGATTCCAAAAGCTCGACTTTGCCCGACACGCGCCAAGACGTGCCACAATCTAACTGATGGATTGTGCGCGGGGCTTTACTACCATATATATATAAACATATATAAAAACTTGTAATTGAGACTGGACGATTTTCTGAAATTACACACTCAAGCGGAGCGGAAATAAAAAAAAGGAATATTGACTATTCGATTTGAGGCGAAATTGCTTTACAAAAGAAAAATAAATAAAACAATAAACCAACTTTTACCACGCACTATGAAAACGCACTATATATATATATATATATAATGAAATAAGATTTATTTTTCAACTTTTAATCACTCGGATTTATTAACTTTAGTCTGTATACTTTTCTCTGAATATGTCTGTGTACTTTTGTCTCTTACAACAGAAACGTAAAATGCAATAAATCTGTAAATTTCTTTCTTAATAAAATAGAGGTTGATTAAAGGAAAATCAGAATTATTACATCTTTTACTACAGATAACAAAAAATTGATTGTGGTACAGTTTTTCTAAAACGTATTTTCTAATTTTTTATTTTCTAAAAATATTTTTTCTAATAAAGGTGAATTACTAAAAAAACTTTTTTCTAATAAGAGTGAATTTCTAAAAAACTTTTTTCTATTGAAGGTAATTTTCTAATTTTCTTTCTTCTAATAAAGGTTATTTTCTAAAAAAATTTTTTATTAAAAAAGGAAAACTAAATAAAGGAGAATTTCGAAAAATTCTATTCCTATAACAATATTTAATTTCTAATTAAAATAATAATAATAATTTTTAATTTAATAACGATTAATAGGTATGTGATTAAAAAATAATGTTTACAAAAATTTTTTAATTCTTTCAAAAAAATACTTGAAATTCTGTTGCAAAATTGTGATAAAAAATTATAAGAAATTATACAAATTATAATTATAAAAATGATGGAAATAATTTTTTTTTTTAATTTTTATTAACAAATAGTTGTTTTATGAAAATTTCTCTTTTTTTTCTCAAAAGGTAACTGAATACGTAAACAGAATTATGATTAAAAAACAGAAAATATGAGAAATAGCTTATATATTTTATAATTTTAGTTTTATTTACCAATTTTCTAGCTTCTATCAAAATTTATGGAATTTTACAAACTTTTGGAAAATAAATATTAGAAATCATAACTTTTTAGAAAAACTTTTTTCAGAAATCAAAACTCATTAGAAAAACTCTTTTTAGAAATTAAAATTCATTATAAAAACTTATTTTAGGAATCAGATTTCATTAGAAATCAATTTTTTTAGGCAAAAAGGATTAGAAAATATTTTTTAGAAAAAGTGACCACCTACCCAAAAAATTACACAACTTCAAAGCAAAACGGAAAATAAACGAAAAGAAACTACTGTTACTACTAAAACGCAAATTACACTTTCCCTAAAAAATTAATTTCAAAAATAAACGAAATAAATAAATAAAATTACTAAAATTATACGAAATAAACGAAAAGAAACTACTTTTACTACTAAAACGCAAATTAAACTTTCCCTAAAAAATTAATTTCAAAAATCCATTGTTACTAAAAAATTTTAATTAAACATTAAAAAAATAGCGCTATATTGCTTTCAATATTTTTTTAATTATTAACTAAAAATTTTAAGAGAAATTCATCTTTAAATCGATTTTCATTAGAAAATTCTACAAGAATTCAATTATTTAAATACAAAAATAAATAATTTATTGAATAATTGAATATTTCTCAAAAATTGAATTATCATAAAGAACAACAAATTTTTAAACTATTAAATTCTTTTGACGAATTTTAATAAAATTTTAAAGACTAGTCAATTTTTTGATAAATTCGATTAAAAATTGTATTAAAAATAATAATTGAAACTTTGTGATGAATTTTTTATAATTTACGAAATTAGTTGAATTCCGAAAAAGAATTTTATTATTTAAGAACATAATTAAATTTCTGCGAGTAATTTTATTATTACTTTCGAAAATAATTGAATTTTTGCAATAATTTATGATTTCTCCAAGATTAATTTTTTTATCGAGTTTTTCTAAATAATTTTTAAACAATTAAATTTTTTTGACGAATTTTAATAAATTTTTAAAGACTAGTCATTTTTTGATAAATTCGATTAAAAATTGTATTAAAAATAATAATTGAAACTTTGTGATGAATTTTTTATAATTAACGAAATTAGTTGAATTCCGAAAAAGAATTTTATTATTTAAGAACATAATTAAATTTCTGCGAGTAATTTTATTATTACTTTCGAAAATAATTGAAATTTTGCAATAATTTATGATTTCTCCAAGATTAATTTTTTTATCGAGTTTTTCTAAATAATTTTTAAACAATTAAATTTTTTTGACAAATTTTAATAAATTTTTAAAGACTAGTCATTTTTTGATAAATTCGATTAAAAATTGTATTAAAAATAATAATTGAAACTTTGTGATGAATTTTTTATAATTTACGAAATTAGTTGAATTCCGAAAAAGAATTTTATTATTTAAGAACATAATCAAATTTCTGCGAGAAATTTTATTATTACTCTCGAAAATAATTGAATTTCTGCAATAATTTCTGACTTTTTCCAAGATTAATTTTTTTATCGAGTTTTTCTAAATAACATTCTTCTATAAATCTATTATTTTTTCTAATTTCTAAACAAGTGTTATGAGAATTTTCAAATTTATTTATTTGCAATTGAATTTTCCGAAATTTCAATTATTTGGAAATTCTTCTATTCACAATAAATTAGAAAATAAAAAATTTTAAAAATACGTTTTAATAAAATATTGAATCAAACTTAAAAAAAAATTAATTCTTTTAAGAAAGTTAAAAGTAAAATTCTTCTATGAATCAAATATTTTTTAATATTCAATTATATTCTCTAAGTTATATTCTTTTAAGTGAAATTCATTTTTAAATCAATTTTTCTTAGAAAATTCTTCTAGAATTCAATTATTAAATTAAAAAAATAATGTATTGAATAATTGAATTCTCCTAAAGAATTTTGAAAATATATTTAAAAATTTTTTGATTCTTTTGATGAATTTAAAAACAGTTTTACGAACAATTAACATTTTTCAACGAATTCCATTGAAATTATAATATTATATTAAAAATAATTTAAATTCAGCATTGAGATTTATCGTTCATAAAAACGATTGAATTTCTAAAAAGAATTTTATTTACGAAAATAATTGAATCCTTGTAAAAATCTTATCATTTATGAAAATAATTGTCCTATTTAGAAGAAATTTATTAAAAAATTTGTAAATTATCGAATTCTTGTGAAAATTTTATTATTTTTTGAAAATAATTAAATGTTTACGTTGAATAATAATTAATAATAATAATTTGTCAAAAAGTAAAACTCATGTGTAATTGAAAAATTTACGTCAGTTTGTCAGTGAGTGTCCTTTTCTACTAAATATGAAATTTTTTAAAAATGTTCAATCTAAAATTTAACTTTTACCATAGAAGTCAAAAATACCTTTCAAAAATGTAAAATATTAAAAAAAATCGTTTATTACAAAAATTTATAAGTTTGCTTTTTGTAATATACATTTTCTTTAGAAAAATTTCAAATAAATCTAAATCTGACTGAAATTTATTTCTTTCAAAGTCAAAGTTTGTTTAGTCAAATTTGACCATTCTAGTCGGATTTATTTTTAAAAAGAAGAAAATTTAAGTAACAAATAATGTATAAATATAAAATAATTTTACAAAAATACCTAACATGTAAAATCGAAAATAAAAATGTTTGAAATAAGAATGTATTTTCCATATTTAGAAATTCTTTTTTTTTTTTGATAAATTTTATCCAATTTACTAGAAATATTTTGCCTCAAACCGAACGTTAACCAAATCAATATTCGTTATCTGCGAGACTGCATTCTTCTTGGACGGATCGTAAAGAATGTACTTTGAAAAAAAGAATTCAGAAATTTTTTCCTCAATAAAATATTCACTTTATGGCAAACTTATTTACTTATTCAATTTTAACGGTGGAAAAATTTTCCCTGTTCACTAGAAAATTTTTCATTTATTTTTGTTATTTTCTATTTATTTAGTTTTTATATTTTTCATATTATTTTGAAAATGCGGACGAAAATGACTTTTTTTGAAGACTTCTCAGTTTTTTTATATTTCTGTTTGTTTTTTTTATTTCTGTTTGTTTCTGCTTTTGACTTTTTCACTTTTGATTCGCTTTTTAATTTCCGAAAATAGTCGAAAATTTTATAATATTTATTTTCTATATTTATATTTATATATTTAAATTTATATTTTTATTTTTGTATTCTTTTTTATTTATAATTTTATTTATATTTATATTTTAATATATATAATGATGTTTACAAAATTTTCTCAATTAATATATCGTTAGTGTAAAGTGTTGTAGAAACGAGTGTAAATAACGACTTCAAAATGGAATATATTTAACATCATTTTTTTTCGAGAAATGTTTTAATTTTTAAATTTAAATTCACCTAAATAAATTGCAGAGTTCTTTTTTACATTCGTCGAAATTTCACCTAGTGTGAAAAAAGTTTTTTTGCAACATGACTTTCACAATTTATCTCTCTCGACACCTGACGCTTTAGACTATATTAGGAAATCTAACACTTTTACGATTCACAAAAAAAGCTTACTACTTTTTTTACATACAGCAATAAATAAAATTAAAGTGTGAAAAAAGTTTTTTCAATTACTTGTTGCTTAAAAAAAATTAGAAAATGGTAAATAAAAAATAATTTTGTACATATGAAACTTGGAAAAAATTATCCGGAATTTTTTCGAAAATAATAGAGAATTTCAATTTCAGCATATATTTTGAATGAGAAATCAAATTGAAATTTGAGTTCAAACCGAATTTTTCCTGAAAGCAGGAAACAAAATTGGAAAAACTGTTCAAATTCCAGAGATTTCGCTAATCGTAAAAGGGGTAAATTTGGATTTAAAAATACTGGTTAAAAGATGGAA
This sequence comes from Leptopilina drosophilae, assembly GCA_032873175.1. Classification (NCBI taxonomy): domain Eukaryota; kingdom Metazoa; phylum Arthropoda; class Insecta; order Hymenoptera; family Figitidae; genus Leptopilina; species Leptopilina drosophilae. The sequence continues at coordinate 52,895,690 of CM065481.1, forward strand.
ATTTTGTCTAGATATATTCATTTGGAATTAAAATTTTCCTTTTTCTTTAAAAATTAGATAAGAAAGGAAAATTTTCTGTTTTTTTTTCTTTATTTTAGTTTTTTTGTTTCTATTTATAGAATCGATTTATTATTTATTTATAGTGTCGATTTGTGTCCCTATTTATAGAGATTTGATAAGTAGGCAGCCAAAAAAATTGGTGTTTTTATTTATTAGTTTGTTAAGAGTAGTTTTCTATATGAGTGACTTATTTCAAGATAAAGCTGGTGCGGAACGATCATTGGTCTTCGTTTTGCGCAGCTTCACTGTGGAAAAGACGTTGTTCCTGCGAAAGAAGGGCCAGGTTAGTAAATGAGTCTTGCCCCCGGGGTGTGTCACTTTTTTCTCTTTGAAAAAAAAGAAGGAAAAGACGAAAAGAAAAACGACACGTTGCCGAACGGTTATGACGCCAGAAAGAGTCGTGCGAAACCAAACGAAAAAAACAAAAAAGAAAATAAAAACGAAAAAAAGAAAAAAAAACGAAAAAAAGAAAAAAATTGTAAAAAAGAACAACTTGTGAACGCGACCGTGCAACAAAACGAGTAAATAGAGCCTCCCGTGACCTGGGACGTGTCTCTATTTTCATTTCATATTGTCCCATACTGCCATAAGCTCAATTTACTCTTATCAAAAACCGATGTGTAAAAATTCTTATAATACAACGAAAGTGGAATTTATTTTATTCACTACTTTCTTGTTGTTAATTTAACGGCAATAAAAGTTTCGTCAATGGGAAATTTTTTCGAAAATTAAAATTAATAATGTGCTGAATTTAACGGAATTTTTTCCGAATGAACAATGACCGAATATTCTTGTTATGAAAAATGAAAAAATGCGTGTATTGCTTCTCATAATTATTATCCAGCCATTCTGGGAATATTGCAGTCCACATGAGACAAAATTCGAAAAAATTTATGCAATCAAAAAAAGTTATGCTATGCAAACAATTCTTTGATTTATATTCGAAAATTTCTTTCCTTAACTGTACAAAAGAGAAAAACAAGAAATAAAAAAAAAGAAAACAAGAAATAAAAAAAAAGAAAACAAGAAATAAAAAAAGAAAACAAGAAATAAAAAAAAGAAAAAACAAGAAGTAAACAAAAAAAGAAGACTTATTTAAAAATAATTAAATGCAAAGTACATAATTAAAATAAACAATTAGTATTCAAATAATTAGTTTGCGAATCAAAAATTTTGCCCATGAACTAGTTTTCTGGTTCTTTAGATTTTATCCAAAGAAATACTTTTTAGAAAATTTATTTTCAAACATTTTCTATATTCCCTTCGAGTTTTCTATTTTTCAAATTCTGATTACTTTCAAAATATTTTTCATGCTTCTGAATAGGTGCTTAACGAACAAAAAAAAGTTCTTTGAAAGTTCAATTCTTCATTTACGTTTAATTCCTTTAAAACATTTTTAATTTTCTTTCCAAGTCACTTTAACTCCCATTTCAAGGGAATAAATTTTCAAATAAATTTCTTTTCAAATATTTTTTTAACCATTTTTTAAACAAATTTCAGAATATAAAAATGTTTCTCAATTCAGATGATATTATTCTTGAAAAATATTTCCGTTTTCAAACATTCTTTTTTACTGTTACAAAAATTTTTCTTAAAAAAAATTCAGTTTCTAGTATTTTAAAAAAATTATTAAAAATCATTAATACGAGTTATCAATAATTGACAATAAATAAAATAAAATAAAAATATATAATGTCAATTATAAAAATACTAAATATTTATATTATTAAAATATTTATTATCTTGATTAACAAAAATTACTTGATTATTATTAATTATTTGATTACTGTTATTTACAAAATTGATGATAAAAAAAATAAAAGTTTTTTAAATTGATTGAATAAAAAAACAGAATGACTGGATGTTCACCTACTTAAGCAAACGAAAACAATGAAAAGCAATAATATATATGAGAAAAGAAGGCATTTTCATCAAAACTATGTATAAACATTAAAGGCGACAACAGGAAACAATATTCATCACAAAACGAGAACAATTTAATAACAAAGAAATAGCACCGAAAATTTTGTCATTCTGCGCCCAAAGGAAAAACTGAGTTTACATAAATTTTCAAAACAGTTGTAAAAGTCAATTTGAATATTCCACAACGAATAGAAATTTTATAAAATTGTGTACGTATGAAAAAAAGTTTTCCTACTTTTTCTCTCCTGCAGAAGGACAAAACTTGAAAACTACTTGGAGCATCTGCAATCAAGAACACAATTTGCATTCTCAAGTTTTTTTTTTATTTTCATATAAATCGAAACGAAAAAAAATATATCGCCCCAGATTCGTTCCAATTAAAAAACTTTTCCTAATTCTCCATTCATGTCAATAGGGAAACAATTTTCAATATAAATAGTTGCTAATTTTTCTCTAATTTAAATTTTTCATATTTAAAATTTTTAATTTATTATTTTTCTGAATAAATTTTTTTAAACGAAGTTTTCAATTTTTTAGCGTTAAATTGATTACTTTTCTGAAAATATCACAACCTTGTTTGAAAATAAAAATGTTTTTAAATTATAAGTAATTTTTTTTTTAAACACATTTCACTCTGAATCACATATTTTTGTTTAAAATATTTTCCCTTTTTCGTTGATAAACCAATTTTAAAAAAACAAAAACTTTGTTAAACAAAAATTTAAAAACTTTTTTATATATTTTCCAGATTGTTGATTCTACGTGTTGTGAATTTCAGGGACGTAATTAATTTAGTTTACTTTTTTTTTATTAAATTTCGTTACATTGAGAATGCAAAAAAAGGCACATGAATAGAACCGTAATTTAGCTTTCCGAGTTTTTATTTTATCGAATTTGGTTTTATCTGATAATTAAGATTAATTATTATGAAGTTGAAACAACAACTATTTTATTTATTCTTAGTATTTTTTTGTTTCATGAAAGAGAAGATTAACAGAATTTTTATTACCTTTAATGAATTTTATAGTTTTTTTTCTTTATTGCATTATTTTTAATGAATCACTCTTTTTTAAATTTCTATTTTAGAAATTTTTAGAAACTAATAAAAATAAAAGATTTCTATCAGTGTTATTGTATTGAATTATTATAATTACTGCAATAAGTAGTTTTTCGAATTATCATTCAAAATAATTTTCAATATTATCATTTACCAATTGAACAATTTTTCTATCGTGATTATAGTTTTTTACAAAAATTTTTTATACTTTCCAATTTGTATTTAATTATAATTGTACTTTTTTTATTTTTAACGGGATTATTTATTTAAACCCGTTTATGATTAAATGAATAAATAAATTTCTAATTTATTTTAATAATTACCACAGCTTATAACTATTATTTAATCAAGTTCGAATTTTTCAACCCTTTTATTATGAAAATAGTTTGTACTATTTTTATTACCCTTGTTTTTAATTTTATTCTTTTTTCTAATGTTTTTAATTTTATTCTTTTTTCTAATTTAATTTTTTTGCTTTAACATTTTGAGTAAATAATATTTTTCCAAACTTCAATTTTTTAAAGCTGTAATTTTCTGAATTAGGAAAATTTTATAGTTTTTTTAAAGTTACAAATATTTAATATTTTTTGTGATTTATTTCTTATCGAACGTCAATTTTAAATAACATTTTCTTATTCCTCTACTTATGTTTATTTTAATCAATTGGGTGTTATAATTCTTTTTTTGGCAAATTATAATTATTAACTATATTATTAATTAATAATTCTTATTTACAAACAACAAATTGGATTTATAAATAATTTTCTGATAAGATGAAAATTATGTGAATTTTCCCTGAATTATTCAAGAAACTTTCGTTTCGTGTATTAATTATTTATATATATTATAATGTTATTTATAATTGCAAATTTTATTTTGCAAAATTATTATAAATAATTTTCTGATAATATGAAAATTATTTAAATTTTTCCTGAATTATTCAAGAAACTTTCGTTTCGTGTTATTAGTTAATTATATTAATTATAATATTAATTAATATTTGTTATTTATAATGGCAAATTATAATTATAACTAATTTTCTGATAGTTTGAAAATTATTTGAATTTTCTCAGAATTATTCACGAAACGAAAGCTTCTTGCATTAATTATTATTTATAATAATTACAATATTTATAAAAATAATAATTATAATTACAATTTATAATTATCAATAATTTTCTGATAGTTTGAAACATATTTGAATTTTCTCAGAATTATTCACGAAACGAAAGCTTCTTGCATTAATTATTATTTATAATAATTACAATATTTATAAAAATAATAATTATAATTACAAATTATAATTATTAATAATTTTCTGATAGTTTGAAACATATTTGAATTTTCTCAGAATTATTCACGAAACGAAAGCTTCTTGAATTCATTATTATTTATAATAATTACAATATTAATTAGAAATTATTGTTCATAATTGCAAATCATAATTATAATTTTTTGATAATATGGAAATTATTCGAATTTTCCCAGAATTATTCACGAAACGAAAGTTTAATTTATTTTCCAATAAAAATTAATATTATTATTATTATTATTAATAAATTAATAATAATTAGAAAAATAATTTTAATAGATACAAATTTCAGACAAAAATGCTTATTCAGATTTACGATTTCAGAATGTTCAACTGTATGTATTGGTATTGAAAATATTTTAATGAAAAATGTAGTATTATTACTGAAAATGCTAAAGAAAATTTATTTAGAGTATTAAAAATTCTGTTAATTTATTTTGGAAATATTTCCGTTTACACAAAAATGGAAGTAAGAAAATTATTCCCAACGAAACGAATTTCATGAAAATAGAAAATCGGAAAAGATAATAAACTCTAAAAAAAAGTAAAATGGCTGGTAAAATAAAGAAAAAAAGGTTTAGTTGGAAGGTAAAAAAGTTTCAGAACTTAAAAAAGTGGAAAAAAATCCCCTCTTCCCTTTCAATCTACTTCTTCTTCTTTTTTTTGCTATTGTTGTTGTTGTTGTTGTTATTGTTGACCGACTGATCAACACCCCACAAATCGTACCAAGGTCCACATGTATTTTTCTCCCTCTCTTTCCCTCGTCCCCTTTCCCTCTCTCTTTCACTATCTCTCCTTAATTTTGTTCTTGGCAATAGAGTTTTCTCCGCCACCTGATCTTTCACGATAATACAACTGTACGTCGATTCCTCGTCAGATGCTTCAGTTTCAGTGAAATTTTGCACCAGACCATCGTCATCGTCGCCATAAGTTTTCTTACATCTACGATCATTTCTTTTCGCCTCATTATTCTCCTTGAGTTCAGCGACAATCATATTTCTCTTCGCTTCCAAACTACGTTTACGTTCATTCTCAAGAATTGCCTTACGCGATATGTTACCAACAAAGTAGGATCTCTCCTGTTGTCTCTCTCGGTGATGATGATGTTGTTGTAGTTGTTGTTGCTGTTGCTGTTGTAGTTGTTGTTGCTGTTGATATTGCTGTTGATGTTGTAGTTGTTGTTGATGTTGTGGTTGTTGTTGATGTTGCTGTTGATGTTGTTGTTGTAGTTGTTGTTGATGTTGTAGTTGTTGTTGATGATGCTGTTGATGATGATGTTGATGACGATGATGATGTTGCTGCTGATTGGCATATTCCGTTCTGTCGACAATTTTCGGCCTCTCGGCGGGTTTTGGAAAGTCGTCATCGGTGAAAAAGTCCGTTTTCTCAGGCACATGTTGACGTTCGGCTGGTTTTGGTTCGTTTGTAATGGTCGAGTCACTATTTTTCTTTTCTAACGTCCGGTGCGTGTCGATAGTCTCCTCGTAACTTGACTTTCGGGACGATTCGTTGGTTTGATTTTTCTCGTCCTTGGTCTCTTTTTTCAGCATTTTGGGAATGTCGACTAGTGAGCGATGCTGCCACAGGGCCATTCCCTCTAGAACTTCGGAATCGCGTCTGAAGCGCCAGAATGATTTGGTTCGCTTCACTAATTTTGGACTCTTCCCATCGATCTCCAACGATCTGCCGGTTTGAATTAGATGACCCATTGCGGTACTCTGTCTTGGCAAGAGGGCCTTTCTCTCATTCTTTAATGTATTATTGTTGTTTTCATTATTTTCGGTGTCCTTCTCGCGATAGTGACGTTCGAGCACTTTGGTGCGTTCCAATTTTGTCTCGAAATTTGATTCATAACCACGATCCTTATCAATCATGGGGGGATTGTGATTGTAGGTTTCGCCGTAGATTTCCTCCTTCTCCGAGTAGCGACGTTCGCGAAAATTTGGCCTCTCGGGAGCCTCGATGGACGGTGGTCGTGGCCTCTCGAAACGATGACGACTCTCATTTTTCTCCTGCGTTCGTTCGCGTTCATAGCCAAGTGTCGCTGATTTCGAACTGTTTTCGAAATAACGCCTTTGCGATTGTGATCGTCTGTCAGTGGAATTAAAGTTCTCGTAACTATTTTTCTCCTCTGTTCTTCGTTCCATGAATTTTGGTGGACTGTGCTCCCTCGCGTACTTTTGCGCCGTTTGCTCTAATTTTTGGGCAATGTGCTCGACCTTACGGCCTGTCTCGGGAATCGTTATGGTACTCTCGTCGTCAGAGTTGGAAGAATTTGAGGAATTTGAAGAACTCTTGTCCTCGTTGTTGTTATTGTTATTATTGTTGTTGTATTTTTCTTCTTGATAGTGTTGATTTTCAGTTTGTTCGTTATTTTCGCGGTAGTATTTTTTGGTGGTGTATTCAATGCCGTTGGTGTAGGTGACCTCTTCGTCGTCGTCTTCCTCCTCCTCGACTTCAATATCGTCTTCACTTTCGACTTTTGTTGACTCACCATTGCGACTGCTGGTGAAACTTCTCATTTTTTGATCGCGGGAAAATTTACTTCTGTTATTCGGATTTGGACGACTTGATAAATCGATGTCACTTTTGGGTGATTTATCGAGTTGTTGATTTTTATTTTTCTTCTTTTTCGATGAGCCATTCTCCCTTTGGGAATTGGCGAATTCACGAGTCTCCTCAGTTTCGTGACGTCGGCCTGATGAATAACGTCCGGACTCGGCTTTCTCGCTATCGGGAATATTTGAATTGGCCCAAATGTCCATTGCAGCTCTATAAAGATGCCAGCTCTTCTCATCCCTTGGAATTGACTTCCAGGAATCGTTCTCCCAATTCTTTCCACTGCTTGGCTTTTCATCTCTCTGCGGTTGTTGTTGCTGTTTCTGCTTTTTGGATCGGTCAGCTTCGCGTGGCTTTCTGCGTCGCAGTCTGTTTCGAGGTGTTTTTTTTTGGTGAACGTTGAAGAAAATAAAAGAACAAACAAAAAAAAAATAACAAAAAAAATGGAAGACTGCAGTGCCAAAAGAACCAAGAGCCAGTAGATACGGATCCCCTACGTGCCAAGTCAGGAATTGGGATATTTAGATGATCGGAAAGGGATGTTTGGATTTTTTTTCCAGGATATTTATTTCTTGGAAAGCGCAAACAAGAAAAAAAATTATATATAGGAAACAAAAGGAGAGGACCACCACCGTCGCGTTTAATTCCATCGATCGTAGTAACGCATGCGGAATCTACAAAGAATGAGAAAAAAGAAGGTAATCTAAAAAAATGAACCCAATTATTGTTTAACAATGGAGAACGAAGAGGTTCTTTGACATGAGAATAAATTTAATAGAACACGAAACAAATTACATTAGCTCGAGACACATTAACTCTATACAAAGGACGTGCATTATGACGAATAAAATTAGAAACAAAACAAAAAAAGATATATATATATACTTCAAAATTTAATTTTTCATGCCTTTACAAAGTCTAAAAAGCAAAAGAGATTTTTTAAAAAAGGAAAATCACGATTTAATCGATTTTTGAATAATTTTTATTGTTTTTATGTTAAAAATCTTGACAAAAAATAATAATATAATTAGGGTCAAAATTTCTAAACTGGAACACTTAAAACGAACTTTATAGATTTGCATTATGTTACAACCGAATGGTACCAAAAAAACTCGAAATGCATTTACAAAATTTATAATTTTTCAATTAATCATAAACTAATAAAGTTTAACCATTAAAGTTCCTTTCTGAAAAATTCACTATTGCTTCGTTGTTTTTTGAAAAATTTAATAATGTTTTGAAGAGATATACAAAAATAATGTATCTATTAATAAAGAATTAAAAAAATTAATGCATATTTATGTAAAATAAATTGTTAATTAATTAAACAATTAAAGTTTTGAGTGACTTCTGGAATAGTCACGAAAAAAAATTCAAAAAGTATAAACATTTATTTTTTCTACACTTTAATTTCCAAAACAAAAATTTAAGTACCTTTAAAAATCTACAGTAGCGAAGAAAATTACTTTTTCGTTTCAAATCACTCTACAGGTTACAATTAATGACTAAAAGGACCTTTTTTTTAATTTTCATAATTACTCTACAAATTTGAATCAATTAAAAATATAACTAATAAAAATAACTATTAGTATTAATTATTATTATTATTATTATTATTATTATTATTATTATTATTATTATTATTATTATTATTTATTAGTTGTTAGTTAAAAATTACTGATTTTTCAGTAAATGTTTGTTATCTGATTCAGTTAATCAAGTTTTATTACTTTTTCAGTTATTTTTTACTGAAAATAAGTTACTTTTCACTGAAAATCAGTTAAAACCACGATTTTTATTTAATTAAAATCAAGAGGGTAAATTCTCTATCGACGTTTTGAGCTCAATTTTTTAATTTTTCTTTTTAAACACTTTTTTAATAACAATAAATATTAGAAAAATCATAAAATCTTAAAAAATAATTTTTAATTTTATTAATTGAATTAATTGTTGTTATTTTTTTAATAAATTGAACTTAAGTTTAGAAATTTCTATTTTTATCTCAATTGTGAAATTTTTTATGAGTAAAACATCTACTAATGATATGAAATGAATTAAATAAACTTTGTCTAAATAATGTATAAATATAAATTGTTATAGTTTTTTTTTATAAATTCTACTTAGATCTAGAAATTAATAGTTTTTTCTCAATTGTGCAATTTTTCATATGTAAAATATCTACTGATGATAATTAATAACAAATTATTTATTTAAAAATTGTTCAAAAAAATTAATTATTATTTTTATTACAAACTGTACTTAGTGCTAGAAATTTATAATTTTCTCAGTATTGTGTATTTTTTGTATACAAAAAAAGTTATAACTAAAACATTCAATTGTAAAAGAAAAAGAAAAATTAATCATTTAAACATTTTTTAAACAATTTATTTTATTGTTTCGTCAATTTACTGCACTTAAAACTAGAATTTCTTAATTTTTTCTTTAAAAGTGCCATTTTTCACAACTTAAACAGTTTAGTATAATAGAACAACTAAGAATTTATAATTTAACCATTGCTTAAACAAATATTTTTTAAATTTTCTATTGATTGTATTTCGAAAAATCTAAAAAAATCATGAAAAAAAGATTAATTGAGAAAAACTGGAAATTTCTAACCCTAAGTAAAGTTTATGAGAAAAATAGCAACAATTAAATGTTGAAATAATGTAATAAATAAATTATTTTTTATTTTTTATCATTAGTAGATGTTGTACTCTTGAAAAATTGCACAATTAAAGAAAACTAAAAATTTCTAGCCGCAAGTATAGTTTATGAATAAAAATAGCAACAATTTATAGTTTAAACAACTTAATAAATTGTGACAATTTTTTTATACATCAGAAATACTTAAATATTATTTTTATATTTTTTTGATTAATTATCTTAATATTAATGAATCTTAAATAATTTTAATAATTTTAAAAAAATTTAAATTATGAAGCTAAACATATTTTTAACGATTTTTTCTTTCTTTTAATACTTATTTTTATTTAAAAAATGTTTAAAAATAAAGAGTAAAAATCGAAAACAAACAGCATGTGATTGTTAGGTTCCAATAGTTATTTTCTTCATCACTTTTTTCTTTAAAAATTTTATTAATTGAGCTGAATCTTTGTAAGAAAGTCTAAAATGTAATAAAAAAGGTCAGTGATGTGCAAAAGTTTTAATATTTTTTTAAATTATTTATAAAAATTACTTTAAAATTATCAGTTTGTCGCGGTCACTTTTAATCAATTTCTCGTCTTTACTGATTTCAAAGTGTTTTATCTTTTATTATAATTTATTTTTGAATTATTAAAACTTTTGCACATCACTGCCCTTCTTTATTACATTTTACACTTTGTTATAAAAGTTTAGCTCAATTTATTAAATATTTAAAAAGAAAAGTGCTCGAAAAAATTACCATTAAATTTCTAACCTTCACATGCTGCTGAAGTGTAGAAAACATAGATTTTTATAGTTTTAGAATCTTTTTCGTAACTATTCCAGAAGTCGCTTAAAACTTCAATTGTTTAACTAATTAACAATTTATTTTGCATAAATAATCAAGAATTTAAAAAAATTTTGTATTATTAATAAAGGTATTATTTTTCTATATCACTGCCAAATATTAAATTTTATCAAAAAACAAGAAAGCGAAAATGAATTTTCTAAAAATCTTTAAACTTTAATTATTGATAACTAATTAAAAAATTCAAATTTTTTAAAACGTATTCGGGGAATGTTTTTGTACCATCCGGTTGTAACAAATTATGCATAGACATAATTGCAAATCTAAAAAGATTGTTTTAGATTTCGCAGTTTAGAATTTTCGTCTGTAATGTTACAAATTTGGACTCTAGTATAAAGTAATAAATTTTATTTATACCAATAATTAAAAATAAATACCATAAAAACAAAGCAAAAAGTAATGAACGCAAAGAACCTTCCTCTGATCTCTGAAATTTTCCTCTTTTCTCACTTTCCCAATCACTATATAATATTGACTGGACTAAAAAAAAAGAACAAAATAAATGAAAATACATAGGGAAAGGATTCAGCAATTTTTACAAAGCATCATGCCAATAATAATTTCAGTTAGACTAAATTAAAAAAGGGATTTGTTTTTATATGTATTGAAAGCAGTTTCTACAATTGGAAAACTTGGCCGAGAATTTTATTTAAGTTATATGGCAAAAATGAAATTTAAAATGCCCGAACACTACGTTTCATAAAGCGTTCGCGATTAAAGTAATAAGAAAAACGTAGGAAAAAAAAGAGAGAGAGAGAGAGAAAAAAAGTTGAATTTTTCTCACCTCATTGCCTCGTCATCGCTGTAATCAATATCAGGCTGAACTGGTGGCTCGTTAGAAAATCCACTATCATTACTACTGTGAAGTGAAGTGACGGCCTGAGGAGGTGGAACCGGAGGGACTGGCGGTTGCACTCGACGACCACCAGCTAAAACTGTCGGCAAAGTACCGGATGGACGGATCTGTGGATAAAATGGACAATTTAGAACATTATTGCGAGAATTTTTTGAATTTTTTTCCTTCTTTTTTTTAATCATTTCTCGATTTTCCAACGAGAGAAAGAAAGAGAGAGAAAAGATAAATTTTTAAGAAGAAAGAAATATAGAGGAAGGAAAAAATTATTACCACTTTTTGTTGACGTGCCGTTGGAGTTGTAATATTATGAGCGCTATTACTTTTTGGCACATTAGTTGGAGTTCCATTATTGGCGTTGCCATTGCCATTGGTTCCATGGTTCAAGGATAAGTCATCATTACTTGGCATTGGTGGTCGAGTGGGTGGCGGTTTGCACGGTGGAACTGTTCTCGGCTCCGGTGTTCGTCCATTATTCGAACTGTGATTTGGTGACCTGTTAATTAATAGTAATTCATAGTTACGAAGTTTTTTTTACATTTTTCAACAAAATTTTCAAAAAAGGCTTATTTTCTAAAATTTTTTATTTTTAAAAATTTAATATCTCTGGTGAATATGGATGAAAAATGTTTATTGAGGGCTCAAAAGATTCGTCTAAAAAAACTCTACAAAATTACAGAAAAACATTTATAGGTGTCCTAACAATTTTTTAAAGTTATGGGCAAGAAACGTTTTTTTGAAAAATTAAAAATCAAAAAAATATATAGTTAAACTTTAGTAATCTGTCTCAAAGTACTCTCATTTTATGTCCGCAGGTGAGACCTACAATTTTAAAAAAATTCAACCCAAAAGCTCTTTATCATTTGGAGATATTTATAAAAATATGATGTTTACACACACACACAAAGTGACATTTTTTAAAAATGTCATTTATGACAAACAACATAAAAAGATATGTTAAAAAATCAAACTTGAAAAATTTTAGTATTACAATACTTCCTCTATATGAGGCAGCAAAACACTATATTTGGTAGGGGGTCACTTTTTCTAAAAAATTATTTCTAATCCATATTTTCTAAAAAAATCGTTTTCTAATAATATTTTATTTCTAAAATAAAATTTTCTAATAACATGTGAGTTCTAAAATAAAATTTTCTAAAAATATTTCTAAAAATATAATATTTTCTAAAGTACATTCTTGTAAAAATAAATTTATTAAAAGTTAAAACCATATAAATATCATAAAAATTTGTAAATAAAACAAATAAGTAAATAATTATTACAAATATAAAAATAGTATAACATCAAAGAATTTGACAAGGCTGACTAATTTGACAACAAAATTTAAAAATATTAAAATCAACTGACACGACTTCTGCGAAGTTGCTAACAAAAAAAATAATATTCAATGATTTCAAATTTCAAAAATTCCATTCCATATTTTTTATTTTCCTGACTTTTTCCTAATTTTCATCAAAAATATTTGGGTCAGAATTCGTGAAATTTTCACAGAAAACAAAAAGTATTTTTTTAAATTTAAAATGGTGAAAAAACATTTCTATTTGGTCTTAGGAATGTGTCCACCAAAGAACAGAAAAAAAATTATTTTTTATAAAAGTTATTGCAAAATTAATTTTTTTGCAACTTTTTAAACAAAACCACATTTCTCCTAAATGAATGAACCGATTTAAGAAATGAATGAACCAAACGGGAATATAAAGGGAATAAAAAATACTTTCGTTTAGAATTAGAAAATTTTAAAAAAGGTAATATTTTAATAATTATTCAATAAATTTTTTATAAACAATTAATTTTTTTTAATGTTCTACGCCTTTAAAAATTTTTTTAAAAATATCTACATACACTTAAAACTATAAGAAATCAAAATCCGTTGAGAAAATTTTGGAGCGACAATTATTTTATAAGTTATAATGAAAATTATATTGGCGCGGTGTAGTGAATCAACACTGAACTTAGTTTTTGTTCATTTTTATGGTTATATAACTGAATAAAAATGTTAATTCGACAGTGTTTTGTTCATTTCATAGTTAAAAATAATGTTTTCATTCTGAAAATCATCAAAATCGCATCTCTGTTCGATATAATTTCCATTATAACTTTTAAAATAATTGTCGCTACAAAATTTTCCAACGGATTTTGATTTATTATAGTTTTAAGTGTATGTAGATATTTTTAAAAAAATTTTTAAAGGCGTAGAACATTAAAAAAAATTAATTGTTTATAAAAAATTTATTGAATAATTATTAAAATATTACCTTTTTTAAAATTTTCTAATTCTAAACGAAAGTATTTTTTATTCCCTTTATATTCCCGTTTGGTTCATTCATTTCATAAATCGGTTCATTCATTTAGGAGAAATGTGGTTTTGTTTAAAAAGTTGCAAAAAAATTAATTTTGCAATAACTTTTATAAAAAATAATTTTTTTTCTGTTCTTTGGTGGACACATTCCTAAGACCAAATAGAAATGTTTTTTCACCATTTTAAATTTAAAAAAATACTTTTTGTTTTCTGTGAAAATTTAACGAATTCTGACCCAATTAAACTTTTGTTACAAATTTTATTCCTTAGCTCATAAGTTAGTCCCTTACTAGAATACTAGAATACCCCAAAAATAAATGACAACAATTATTTTCATTTTAAAAAAAGTTAATAATAATAATAATTTAATTTTCAATGAAAAATGTTATTACTTCTAAAAATAATTGAATTTTTCAGAAGAATTTTTTTATTTACAAAAATAATTGATTTCTTTAGGCAAAGTCGGAAAATATTTTAATTTTTGGAAAGAATTTTTAAAACAATTCAGAAAGTCAATTTTAGGAAAAATTTACTTTTTTGGAAAAATTTTATAATTTGAGAAAATAGTTAAATTTTTTTGAAATATTTTTGTATTTTTATAAAAATAATTGAATTCTTGCGAAGAGTTTTTTTTAATTTGTGAAAATAAATGAATTCTTGGAAAGAATTTAAAAAAAATTTTTAAAGTAATTGAATTTTTCTGAAAAATTTTATAAAGTTTGAGAAAAATTAAATTTATTGAAGTATTACATTTTTTCTAAGGATTTTGTAATTTATGAAAATAAATGAATTCTATCGAATGAATTGCTCAAAATTTTGAGATAAATTAAAAAAACTGCTCAAAAAACAGAATTTAATGAAAAAAAAAATTAAAAAAAACTTTTATTAAATAACAAGTAAATGTCTATGAACTTTTTCTCACTGAATTCGAATTTAAAATCAATATTAAATGAATTGCTCAAAATTTTAAGAGGAATTCAAAAAACTACTCCAAAAACCGAATTAAATTTAAAAAAATAAAAAAAATTTTACAGCAAAAACTACTCAAAAAACGGAATTAAATTGAAAAAAATTTTATTACATAACAAGTACATTTCTATGAACTTTTTCCCACTGAATCCGAATTTAAAGTCAATATTGAATGAATAGCTCAAAGTTTTTGATAAAAATTAAAATTGTCTCAACATTTTGAGATATTAAAAAAAATCTGCTAAGTATAGTATTTTGAGCACTTTTGATTGAACTCAAAATTGGAGAAAATCTGTTAATTCTGTCGTCGAATTCGGATTCATCGTGAAAAAATGCATAGAAATATACTACTGTAGTGTTATAAAGAAATTGTCTTTTTTTTGTTTTAATTCGGTTTTTTGAGTCGTTTTTTAAGTATAACTCAAATTAAATTTATTCTGAAACGTGAGGAATACATTCAGGGTGAAGTCGTTTACGTGAAGTCGGGGCAATTTAAAATTTTAGAATAAAATAGTTGCACGTATTTTATTTTAACAATAATAAAATTTATATCTTGTTAGAACCAAAATTGTAACCAGATTTTAATTTCTCTTGATAAAATATAATTTAAATCCATAGTTTAATTTACGAAACCTATATTTGTTATTTATTAAACCAATATTTATTGTTTTTAGAACTCATGGCTTATAAATAATAAATCATACTAAAGAAGGAATTAAGACGAATTTTCATATTTAAAAACTAAAACTGTCGGGTCTTAAAAAAATAAAATGACCGGATTTACCCTTTAAAATTGTGATTTTGAAATTTATGTGAATTCAAATTTTTCTCTAACAATAAGTAAATCTAAAAAAGATAAATCAATAACTCTTTTTTTAGTAGAAATCAAAAGCTTTTAATTTTGATATAAATAAAATTGGATTTAGAGAATAATTTCCTAGATTTTTATCGATCTGACAAAAAGTAAACGGGTTTACCCCAATCAACCCTACTTATTGTAAAATATTTTCTATTATACACTGGCATATATTTTCATTGTTTGATTGTTTCAAAAGATAAATGGAATATTAGAAGAAAAACCTAGTAAAATATGGTTGAGAAAAAATTGAGAATTAAAAGGAAGAAAAATAAGAGTGGAAATTTATTCCTTACACTCTTCTCGGATCTTTTTCCACTTTGTTTCTACTTACTTTAAATGAAAGTAAATTTTAACGGCTCATAAATTTGACAGGAATGGAAATATATATTTGAAAAAAGAGAGTGTGTAAAACATTCATGAGATTCACTTTGAAAGGAGATTGTTTCAATCACTTTCATAGATTAAATGGAAGGCATTTGCCTCACGCAATGACGTTTATTTTCAGAGACAAGATGGCAGCGGTTTATGTGTCCACTCCAATCTAAACACTACTGTACTGTATATATATATATATATTGTATACGTAAATGCAAACCATATTGAAAAAGTGTAATCTGTCGAATATTGTTTCCAATCAAAATAACTCGCTTGAATTTATTTTTCTGTAAATAAATTCCAAGTGTTTTATTTCATCAATTAAAAAACTTTTTAGTTTTACTATTTTTTTATTCTCTCTTTTTATTGTTTCTATTCTTTGGGGGAATTTTACTTTTTATACATTATGAGGACGAAAGTGTGAAATTTATGGCCTTACCCTAAATTCTCGTCGATGATCACTTCGGTGTATGCCAGAGGGAACCATCCTGAGCTCTGTGTACGAAGATTCTCGCCAAACTGCCAACCCTTTTGTCTATCGCCTAGAGAGATAAAATCAAAAATTCACACAAAACTTTTCCACTTGCTTGAGAAAAATTTAAGGTATTTTTCATTGTAATATTGGACTTTGGAAAAAAATATTTAACTTCGTTTATTTTCTCAAACCACTTATTTAAAAAAAACTAATTTCTTTGTTTCAATAACTTAAAATATTCGAATTTTGACATTTTTGTAAAATTGTTTTTTTTATATCCGGTAAATTTGTTAAATAACAAAGGTGTGCATTTAATTGAATCGTCCCGAAAACAACGCTCGACTTGACATAACAACTAGTACTTATAAACTTTTTCTTAGAAATGTAAATATAATTTTTATTGTTTCTATAATTTTAATATACAAGTATCATACAAATACTAATAATTAAATAAACCAAATAAATTGGAACATTTTTAAATTTTTAGAAAATAAAGAGAAAAAGTTTACTCAAAGAAAATATTCTGTTACCTGTTACCAATTTCTTTAGTTATAAAATTAATCAAAAGAAAACAATAATTTGTTAAAAAAAAATTAATTATTATTATTTTTCCACAAAAATAAAGATTTTCAAAAATTTCAAATTCAAACCTTTTTGAAATTAAAGAGGTTATAACAGCATTATAATTATTTTTTATTAAGAATATTGTTACTGTAATTTCTTCAAAATTACTTTCATCATTTCAATTTAATTATTATTTTTTAGAATTTGAAAATTTTTCTCTAAAGAGAATAGAAAATTAATCAACAAAATTTCAAGTAATTAAATTCCTTTGACAAATTTTAATCAAATTTTTAAGAATAATTATACATTTTTCAAAGAATTCGATTAAAATTGAACTAAAAATAATTAAAATTCAGCGATGGACTTGATTATTTATGAAAATAATTAAATTTCTAAAACAAATTCATTATTTATAAAAATAATAAATTGAATTTATAAAAAAAAATTATTATTCTTGAAATTAATTGAATTATTGCGAAGAAATTTTTAAAGAAATTTGTAATAATAATTAAATTCTTTTGTGAAATTGTTTAAATAGTGGGTATTGAAAATCATTATAATAAGGAACATTTCTAAAAATAATTAAATTTATCCACTCCTTTGTAACTTCTCTAAAATTAAATTTGTTAAAAATGTATTTAACAACAATTTTTTATGCTTCCATTATTTTTAATAAATTCAATTATAAATACATATTGTGACAAATTTAACTAATTTCCAGAAGAATTTGAATTATTGACATTTTGCAATAATCTAGGTTTTTAAAAATTTCTAATTAAATTAATTAAAACATGTAAATTTTCTAAATTTTTAACTTGAAACCTTTTGAAGTTCATCTTTATAAAAATTTTAAACGCAACTCTTATAAAATCAAATTAATTTTGAAATACTTAGGTAAAATTGCTGATTAAATAATTTTTTGGTAATAATTTTGTAATTGTTCTTAAAGCATTAAGTATTAATTGAATTAAATATTTATTTTAATAACAAGTTTTTTTTAATAATTTAATAACTAAAGAAATTCATAAACTTAACAGAATATTTTTTTCAGTAAAATATTTTTCTTTATTTTCTAAAAACTTAAAAAAGTTCCTTTTCATTTTTAATTAAAGTTTGCAATAGAAAAATAGAATGTATAAACGTTTTTTTCTTTAGTTTTAAAAAACTTATTTTCTTTTGAAAATTGAGAATTTTCAACAAAAAATATTAGGAAACGGTAATATATAAAGTTTTTTTTCTTATAAGAAAAGAATAAGTTGGTGAACAAAATTGTTATCAGGAAACAAAAATTATGCAAAAATTGATATATTTCGTAATACTTAACCATAATTTTTGAATAATTAACAATTTGTTGCTACGAGATTAATTTTATTTAATTCGCGAGTTTTTCTATTAAAAATTTACGCTAATATCGTTTACGAAATCGAAAATAAAATAATTGCACATTCATTTTATATTATCATGAAACTATTCTGTTAAACTTACTTCTACATTCAGTTATTTATTAAAAAGGAAGGCTTCGGAGATGAAATTAATTTTTACTCGGAGAAAAATGTAAATTTCGATTATTTATAACAGCAATAATTTTTCTTCTTTTTATAGATAAAATCATGAAAAATTAAACGTCAGATTCTCAGCTTTATTTTAATGTGCACTAAAATGTTGTTTAAGATATTTTTAAAGTATAAAATGTCAGTAATCATTGTAAAGTAATTTTAACCTAAAACTGAAGACAAAGTTTAAACATTTTTATCAAAAATAAAAGTGTTGTCTAAAAATGTTTAAAATGCAAACAATGATAGAAAAACATTGTACTTTCTGACAATATTTTTAAAAAAATTCTAAGAGTTTGAAAAAAACAGTAAAAATTTATTTTTCTCATAGAAGTTCTATTAGAGACATGTTGAAAAGGCTTCAGAGATGAAAGAAATTTAGTTATTACGTAAATTAAGTTGAATAAAATTATTTAATTTTCTTTTAAAAATGAGAAGTAAGTGCTAAATTTTTACTATGGAAATTGATAATTATTTAAGAGTAGATTTTGTAAAATTAATCAAGACATCAAAAATGTCACTTTCAGAAGAATCACCCATATATTAAAATTGTAGAATTAATAAAAAAAACATTTTTAAGAAAAAGTTTATAAGTACTAGATAGCTGTATTATAAATACCAGTCAAAAAAAATAGTGCTAATACGGTTTTATATCACTTCGATTTTCAAATAGGTCGACTCGATTCGATAATTTGATTAAAACTGAAAATACTCTCTAAAAAAAATTCTATCAAGTAAAAAGTTCAATCAATTATCTTTATTATCCCAGAATTAATACATGTAAAAATGTAAAATAAATTGAACCGGAAAGTAAAAATATTCGAATTAGGTGCTAATCAAAAATGGAAGGAGGAGGAGGAGGGGTGGAAATAAACGAGCTTAACAGGAAAATGATGAAATAGGCTTGAGGGTTTAACAGGGAGTTAAGAACTATTAATTTGATAGCCAGAAAATAATGTAATAGCAACGGATAGAGATAGGCTTGGATGGGGTGGGGTGAAGGGGAGAGTAAATTTGAGATAGTTACCCATCAGAGCGATGAGATCTCCTTCTAAAAAGCTGAGTTGATTTTCTCCAGAGCTGAGATAAGCGAAGAGTGCCCTGGCTAAAGGAGCATCGCCCCATCCTCCGGCAACAACTCCAGTACTCATAACCACGGCACTGTTGCGGGATGCTGGGGCCATGGATCTTGGTCGTGGAGGTGTTTCCGGAACCTCTGTGAAAACAGAAACCTTGTAAATGCTTCAATTCACTTTGTCTGCCCTTTTCAAGTTTAAAACAAACATTTCCGACAAGCTGAATCGTATTACGTCTAAAGGTACGTCCTTATGAAAACATTCATTAATCCTTACAAACATTTCGTTTTGTAAATATCATCCCTTTCGAAATCTTAATATTTTTCTCCAAAATACTTGAGGCATATCAATAAATCTCTGTTTTGATATTGTAAATCTTTATTTTATATATGAGGCATTTCATTTCAAACCGTTCCACCGACAAAAAAAAACAATCGCAAGGAAACAGATTTTCTTATGCACTGATTTAAAAGAGAATTTCATGAGCTTTCTATTGCTATTTTTATTATATTAAATTTCTGTCAATTTCGTAGAGAAATTCCTGATTGAAATGTTAAACTCTTGAAATCTCAAAACACCCCCACGACGATTTTTATCAAAATTATATGAAAATAAAGCGTAAATTCCCTAGTTTCTATTCCCATTTGATATATTATGGACATTTCATGGGATTAATAGAAAAAAAATTATTTAAAAAATGTGTTTTTAAAAAATTTGACAAATAGTACGAAATTGAATGTAAGTTGAATGGGTTAAGTTTCAACTTCGTACTATTTGTCAAATTTTTTAAAAACCCATTTTTTAAACAATTTTTTTTCTATTAATCCTATGAAATGTCCATAATATATCAAATGGGAATAGAAACTAGGGAATTTACGCTTTATTTTCATATAATTTTGATAAAAATCGTCGTGGGGGTGTTTTGAGATTTTAAGAGTTTAACATTTCAAATAGGAATTTCTCTACGAAATTGGCATAAATTTAAAATAATAAAGACAGCAATAGAAAGCTCATGAAATTCACTTTTAAATCAGTGCATAATACATTATAAACAATTAAAGTTTTATATAATAAAAATTATTAGAAAATCTATTTCCTTGCGATTGTTTTTCTTTGTCGGTGGAACGGTTTGAAATGAAATGCCTCATATAGAAATTTGGTTTATTTACTCAACAAATTTGAAAATTAACAATGTTATATAAACAGTTTTGTTAAAAAAAGATATTGAGAGAGGAAACAAATTTTTTTCTCTACGACTAACTTATTCTGATATGTTTATAACATTTATAAAAAATTGTTTATGAGTCATTCCATTAAATTTCGACTAAAGTCGTTGCCGACTAATTTTAATAAATTGTAATATTTTGCAGGAATGATTTTAAAGATATTAGGATTACCGAACAAAACGAATTTTTTAAATATTTTTTATATTTATTGTAAAATAAGCATCTAAAGTATATGAAGTCGTAAAAACTGTCACACTTTTATCTATAAGAAAATATTAAAGAAAACACATAATTTATTATAAAAACGTAAAAAAATTTTTAGATTTTACTAAGAATGAATTATTTTATTACTATAAATTGGTAGAAACAATTATTAACAAGAAATATTAAATTAAACTTTTAGTTTTTCTTAACACTTTCTTCCTTTTTTCTTCATAAATGTTAAAAAATAAGCAACTAAAACTGGCAATTTGCTTATTTTCACGATTTTAAAATGTAAATAAATTCTGCCCAGAAAAATGTAAAATTACGAAAATTGGGCAATAATTAATTGATCACTAGATACACTCACTGGAAAAAGATTTTCTTTGGTCTCGAAGCTATTTTTTGAAATAATTAATTTTAAACTTTTTACTATTTCTATTTTTTTTAAAAACTAATTTTTAATTTTTTTATAACTGAAGTTGGTTCAAAACGATTAAACAAGAATATCTAACTTCGTCATTTAAAAAACACATGTGATAATCTGTCAAAAATAGTAAAAAGTTTAAAATTAATTATTTCAAAAAACAGCTTCGGGACCAAAGAAAATCTTTTTCCATTGAGTGTATCTAGTGATCAATTAATTGTTGCCCAATTTTCGTAATTTTACATTTTTCTCGGTAGAAGTTATTTACATTTTAAAATCGTGAAAATAAGCAAAGTGCCAGTTTTAGTTGCTTATTTTTTAACATTTATGAAGAAAAAAGGAAGAAAGTGTTAAGAAAAACTAAAATTTAATCACAGGTACTTTGTATTTCATAAGCTTTTATTCAATTTAATGATTTCTATTTCTCACATTTAGTGAATGAAATTTGCAAGAATAGGTTATTTGCCAGGTTAACTTTAAAATCATTTTTTATTTAATATTTTTTATTAATAATTGTTTCTACCAATTTATAATAATAAAATAATTAATTCTTAGTAAAATCTAAATTTTTTTACGTTTTTATAATAAATTATGTGTTTTCTTTAATATTTTCTAATAGATGAAAATGTGACAGTTTTTACGACTTCATATACTTTAGATGCTTATTTTACAATAAATATAAAAAATATTTTAAAAAATTCGTTTTGTTCGGTAATCCTAATATCTTCAAAATCATTCCTGTTAAATATTACAATTATTTAAAATTAGTCGGCAACGACTTTAGTCGAAATATAATGGAATGACTCTTATAATATTTTAAAATATTGTTAAATAATGTTAAATTAAAGTTTAAACTTTTACTTTCCACTTTTGCAGAACTATAGAACTATAGAACTATAGAAAAATACTGTACTTAAAATAATGAAATTTGTTAACTATTAAATTTTTTGCTACCACTTTGCCGCATAGTTTTGCAAATTGTTTATAAAAATTGTTTATAGTGTTATTAAGAGTAACATCAAATAACAATATTTTTTGTTGCATCCAGAGAAATGATTTATTTGAATTAAATAAAATTTATTTGAAACAAATAAAAAAGGATATTTGTCACAGAACCAACTAAACTTTTATTTAGCTCAAATAATATTTTTTATTTGAATTAATATATTTCGTTTAAATATCCATTTTTATTTGAATGAAAAATATTTTATATTTTCTTTGAATATATATTTTATCTTTAGGGCAAGTAAAAAACATTTTTCATTCTAATAAATCCTGTAAGTATTCTGAAATATTAAAATTCACCTATAAACCTTCAAATAAATTTAACAATCACAATCACTAATGAAACTCTTAATATTCATTAAAATAAATGTTTATTTTTATAAGAATATTTGTTAAATAAACTCAGATCTTCTCAGTCATTTTACTTTACTTTTCAACTTCATATGTAAAAGTCCACTGTCACATTTTTCTCACAAATTCTCAAATAAGACACGAAAATGTAAATGAAATCACATTCAAGTCTGTTACTTTGTACTAATTTAAATTTTCACTTAAAAAGTAAAATTCTGTACTTAAAATAATGAAATTTGTTAACTATTCATAATGAATGAATCTCTTATACTTATACGCGTTAAACTGTTAAAAGCAAAACATCTTATTGTTTTCAATAATGCAATATGCGCAGACTACTTATAAGTCAAACAAACATTTATTTGAAACAAATATATTTTTTGCTACAAATATATTATTTCCTAAATTGCAAATATATTTCTTTATTTTAGATTACTAAGTGCATTTAATTGAAATAAATATTAGTTTATTTATTTTGAATAAAATATTTATTTGCAACAAATAAATTTTTTTTAAATATACACTTTTAGTTAAAATAAATAAATTTTTTCTCTGGGTGTAGCAGCATTATTTTATTCAAATGAAGCATAAAAGTTAAAGAAAAATAGTGTTACATCATGCCTTTTTGATGGTTCCAACATTTTGGACGCGATATTTCGATGTTTCGGATTGAAAGTTTAATTCTTCAAAAAAAAAAAAAATTGGTGAAAAAAAAATGTTAAGGTCAAAAGTCGAAAGAGGAAAAGAAATAGACAAAAACAATTCGACGCTTTTCAATGAAATAAAGAATTGTGCTTTCAAATTAACACTACTCGATTTTTCAAGATTTCAATCAGTAAATCGCCAAGTACTGCGAGCGTGATTAAATTGCCAGAGGCTAAACGAATGAAGTGGAAAATTTTTTTTTTAATTCTACCAATACATATAGTGGTGAAACAAACAATGAGAGAACGATACTGGTTATCCAAAGCCCCCGTTGCTCTTCAACTGTTTTGCGAGCACTTCTACACATTCGATCGGTTCAGCGCGCGCTATTCGTTATATTTACCTCATCTATAGCTGCCATTGCAAAAGGTAACTCGTAACTTGATGTCTACACGTATATATACATATATTCACAATATTTTCCTGTATTTGTGTAACAACCGTAAAAAAGTGAGTGTGTACTCAAAAAAAAACCCCTCTGGGACTTTTTTTTATACATTAAATCGTCCACTAAACGTTCTCGTTAAAAAAAAGTATTAAATAAGCGCGAGTCTTTTTTTTAATTGGTATATTGATTGTCACTTTGAAAAAATTTTCAATAATAAAATATATTTATTTTATTATCGAAATAAACGTTTTTTAATGTTTTTTTTAACTTTTTTTTTAAATGAAAAAAGCAGAGATTCTATTCAGTTTTACATACATACGTTGATATGAATTTATTCTTGTTTCATTCGTATAGAGAAAGGAAAAATTCGCTTTTTCAATTTCAAAATTGATATGGTTGGAAGGTAACCAGTTCGTTAAAAGTTTAGTTTTGGTTTGACTGAAACATTGTAAAATGTAATTCGACGTGTGAAAGGAATTTCTATTTAGTTTCTAAACTTGTGGCTAAAAATAGCCAAAGTTTTGCTTTAGTTTATAATTTAATGATCGGCGCGAAATTCAAAATTATATCTATAAAACAGGGTTGCCACAGGTTAGAAAATTCTGTGAAAAGTCAGGAAAAGTAGAATTGATCAGGAGAATCAGGAAAAACTCTGGGATTTTTATTAAAAGTTATTAAAAAAATTTAAACTTTTAGAATTTTTAAAAAATACTAAATTTTCGTTGTTTTTATTGTTTGCTTGATATAAAATAGAAATTATCACGAATTTTAATACAAAACTTTTAATTTTGTTCATTTCTGACTATAATTTATTTTAAATAACTCAATTCTTGAATAACTGTCATAAAATTATTACATTTAAATTATTTAATGAATAATTTTACTTCTAAGTATTACAAAATAATTTAAATTTTAAAAAAGTTATGGGCTTATAATTTCTATAAATAGATGAATTTCTAACGGTTTTTGAAAAGTAATAAAAATATTTGCAAAAATTAAATAAAGTATGTTCAAAAATGAAAAAAAAAATTTTTTGTCAAAAATTCAATTGTTTTTATAGATCATAAAATTTTTCTCCAATATTCAATTATTTTCAAAAATTTTAATTAAATTCTTGGCAAATTGTCGATAAGTTTCGAAAATTTTACTCAATTCGATGATTTTTAATAACTTCTATTTGAATAAAATATTTTAAAAGATTATAAACATTTACATAAAAATTGTAATTAAATTATCTGCCAAAATTTAATTACTTACAAAAAATTATAATACAATTTTTTGCAAAAATTTAATTATTTACAAAAAAACTATAATAAAATTCTCTAAAAAAATTAATTATTTTTAAAAATAATTAAAATTTTACTGGAATTCAATTATTATAAACTTCTTATAAATTTCTTTCCCAATAATTTATTTATTTTCATAATTAAAAAACTTTTCACAGGCATTCACCTAATAATTTTTATCAACAAGAAAATTCTTGATCGGAATTTAATTATTTTAATAATTAATAAAACTCATCATAGTAGAATTTTAATTATTTTTATTGGAAATTTTAATCGAATTTCTCGAAGAATGTAATTATATATTATACTTTGAAAGATTATTAAAATTCTTCAAAAAATGTTAATTATTTAAAATAACTTGTTTACAAAATATTATTTTTTGAGAATTCAATTTCAAGAAACATTTATTTATTTAATTGATTATTTATTCTTCTATTTGGAAAATTTGAATTTTTTTTGTGTTCTCTATTAAAAATTGATTTGAAAATAAATTTTAGTGGAAATTTTAGGTAATTTATGAATATTAATAAATATGAAATAATTCAATTTTGAAAATATATTCAAATTAAAATCTTTCAAAAATTGAATTTATCAAATTTTTTACTAATACTTTTGTAGAATAAATTTTTTTGAAACAGTTAAATTGAATTTTTTTTTAATTTAGCTGAGGTTTTATTTTTGAATATATATAAATGAATAATTTCCGAGTAATCGAAATTTGGTGAAATTAAATTTTAAACATCTAGATTTGAATATTCTGAAATAACATTTTCAAAATTTTTTAAAAATCATTTTATTTAAAATAATTAATTTAAACAAGGTTCTATCATATAATTAATTTAAAGAAGAATTCTAGTCAAAAATTCTACTATAAATAGTAATTTTATTGAAATGATTACAATAATGTTGAAAGAGTTACAGTTCTCTCTGAATCTGAATTAGTAACAATTTTTACTAATTTTTAGTAGTTTTTTTTACTAATTATTAGTAGAAAATTTACTAATTTGAAATAGTAAAAAATACGCTCTACTAATTGAATTAATAATTTTCTACTAGCAATTAGTAAGAAACTACTAAAAAATGAGTATAAAATGTTACTAATTCAAATTGGTAAACAAATCGGCAGCTAATTCAGATTTAGAGAGCAACAATATTCTGATAATATAAAATATTTTTACTCTGTCGATTTCTTCATGTTTATAGTAATAATATTCTTTAAGTTATTGGATTTCAAAAAGGTTTGAATTTAAAATTTTTGAAAATCTTTATGTTTATGGAAAAATAATGATAATAAAATATTTATTTTAAAAAGAAACTATTAATGTTTTTGAGTAACTTTCCAATTGAATAAATTCGTAAATAAATGTAATTAAACATTTTTTTAAGTATCTGATAATTTTTCAAGTGAATCACAATATTCTTTAGGATCAGGAAAAGACACAAAATTTTGTCTGAAAATAATGGGAAAAGTCAAGAAAAAACAAAATTAAATTTTTGTGACAACCCTGATAAGAAAATAATTGTCTCAATTTCTATTTTAATTTTCCCTAAAATTCATGTAAATAATAGTTTTTGTTAAAATTAGAGAAATTCGAACCATTTAAGGAAAATTGCCGTTGTTCTAATAAAAACACGGAGAGTTCAATTTTCGTATTCATTGAAAATTGAATTATTGATTGAAAGTAACTTCACTCTTTGGAGGAAAGATTGGATCCACCGCAAGCGCAATGTAATTGAATTTGTTCTTGAATTTTTGTTTTGTTTCTTTTTTCAAACGAACCTGGTCCAAGTGAGAGAGACGATGCATGAAGATTGGCTTCAGATCGCGCCCTAGACAAAGCCGGCGGAAGATGAGGTGGTCCACCATGATGAACCAAAGTTGAATTTCCAGGCGATGGTCCCAATCTTAGCTCCAAACAGGAACTGTCCATACTCCTCGTCTTTCGCAATTGTGAATTCATTGTCAATTCGGAACCTCCATTTTCCTCATCGTCCGGCCAAAAGGACACTTGCTGAAAATTGATCCAAATCAAAAAAATTAAATTTTTACTCTTGAATCTTATTTATAAAAAAGATAAACTCCCTATGTGTTTAGATAGTAATTAAATAAAGCGAAGAATATTATTTTATTAAATATATTTGATAATTTTTTTTAATGGTGTAAAAACAAAGAAGTGATGCACTTCGAAGAATGGTATATTTTAGGTTATGTTCATAATTTTCGGAATGAAAATACACAAAGCAAATTAGATCTAAAAAATCAGTTATATTCGCAAGTTTTCATTGCATCCAAAATAATTAGTAAAATCTAATTTTCGATTTAAATGAGACGCAGGAGTTTTGAAATTAAGGTAAAAATAACAAAAACATAACCTAAAAATAATTCGCCCCTTATAGATATCTTTTTTCGAAACTGCTTTACAAAGTAAAAGGGAAACTTATGTTTTTGAACAAAAATAGAGTAAAATAAGTAAAAATATGGAAAAATAGAAAGAAATAGAGTAGGGAATATAAAAATTAAATGTATTCTAAGAAGTGTATTACAATGAATGAATGAAGAAGAAGAGAGGAAAAGAAGACGCTGTGCGTTCTGAATGACTGTAAGAAAAGACGAAATAAATATTTCAAGAACTATTCTCACCCTTAATCTCGAAGCGAACATATCCTCAACAGACTGTGGCAGGTACTCTCTTGTGGCTGCCACTTCACGCCACTCATCGACAGAGGGATGAAGTGCAGCCAAAGCCACTTCATGAAAACTTGCGTAGTGCTTTGCCAAGGAACATTGCCGCTCCAACACGAACCCATACCTTCTTCTCTCTTGAGTCATCGCCTGCAAATTTCACTATTATTTACTATTTCCTATTTACTCACGGCTCCTCACGAATGTATTATAATTGTCTGAGGCGAGAAATTCAAATGGTAAATAATTAAGAGAAATACTAATATTAACTATAATAATTATCAAAATCTTTCATTAATTCTTTTAGTCTTTAGTCTTCTATCTGAAGTTAGATTTTTGCTTCTATTTCTTTATTCTTTAGAAAATATTTCACAAATCAAAAATCTTCACTTTAAAAAAAATATTCTAAATTAGAGCTGATTTCGGTATTAAAAATATTGAAATAGAATCAAATTACGATTTAGTACCAAAATTGGTACTCAATTAGTGCCTCTCTTTTTACGGTGATGCAGGTATTTTGTATGCTATGTAATAAAATAATATTTACAATTGTAAAATTAAAAATCTTAAAAATATATATCCATTTTATGAAAAATTTTTATTTCTTAAAAACAATATTGTTTACAAACTTATATTCTTTTGTTTTGCGAATGAAACATTATAGACGTTTCATAATATTTTTATAGAAAATTCTCAATTTCTATAAGGAAATATTTTGCATCATTGGTAGGGGGTCACTTTTTCTAAAAAATTATTTCTAATCCATATTTTCAAAAAAAAAATCATTTTCTAATAAAGTTGTATTTCTAAAATAAAATTTTCTAATAACACGTGATTTCTAAAATAAAATTTTCTAATAACACGTAAGTTCTAAAATAAAATTTTCTAAAAATATTTCTAAAAATAAAATATTTTCTAAAGTACATTCTTGTAAAAATAAATTTATTAAAACCATATAAATATCATAAAATATGTAAATAAAACAAATAAGTAAATAATTATTACAAATATTAAAAATAGTATAACAACAAAAAATTTGACAAGACTGACTAATTTGACAACAGAATTTAAAAATATTTAAAACAACTCACACGACTTCTGCGAAGTTGCTAACAAAAAAAATGAAATTCAATGATTTCAATAAATTCAATAATTTTAGATTTGTTAGAAAAAAAAGTTAAAAATCGAACTTTATTAGAAAAAATAATTTTAGAAATCGATCTTCATTAAAAAGAAAATTTTTAGAAATCGACATCTATTAGAAAAAAAATTTTTAGAAATCAAACTTTATTAGAAAAAAAATGTTCAGAAATAAAAAAATTATAAATTATTTTTTAGAAAAACTGTACCCCAACCGCATCATTTTTAGTTCTTAATTACAATTGCTCTAATAAAGTTCAAAGTTTTTCTAAAAAAAGGAGAAAAAATTTTATAAACTCTATTTGTCAATTAGAAATTTTAATTATGAAAATGAAATTTAAGTTTATTATATTTTTAGAAAATGAAGGAAAAAATTTTACCAAATAAATGTTTTTTTACGTTTATTTACGAATTTCTTTAGTTGTATAATTATTCAAAAACACCCAAAACTTCTTTTTTAAATAAATATTTAATTATTATTATTATTTTAAAACATAAATTAAGTTTTTTAAAAATGTCAAATTTAAACCTTTTTTGAAATTAAAGAACTTATAAAAGTATTAGCATTATTTTATATTAAGAATATTGTTACAAATATTGTTACAGTAACTTCTTCAAAATTATTTTCATCATTTTAATTCAATTTTTATTTTCTAGAATTTTTAACTAAAATTATTCTCTCAATCAACTATTTTTAATAATTCTTGAAAAAGTTCTTTGAAAATTAGCAAATACATTTATTTAAACTTCAATTTTACGAAATTCTGATTACTCAAAAATGCTTCAATTAAATTATACTGTAAAAAATTTTTGGAAATTTTCACATAAAATTTAGGAAGCAAATCATTCAATTATTATTTTCTCAAACTTTCAACTAAAACTCTTCTCTAAATTACTTACTTTTTAATAATTTTTGACAAATTTTTGTGAGAATTTTCAAAAACATGATTTTAGAATAATTAAAATAAAATTTTACGAAATTTCCTTTATTCGGAAATTCTTCAATTAAATACACTAAAAAGAAATGTTTTGGAAATTTAAAAAGAAAAAAATTAGGAAAGAAATTTACACTAATTATTTAGAAAAATTCACTATCATAGTTAAATAGGGGAATTAATAAAAATATCAATTTTTTTTAATAAATTTAGAAACATTCTCGTGTGTAGAAAAAATGTTAAAATTTAAAAATTTTGTGATATTCTCTTGAACATTTCTAAAATTTTTTTAGAACTTGAAAAATTTCTTATAGTTACAAATATTTCCATGTACAACAAAAAATTAAATTAAACTTTCCAAAAAAAGTTTATTCTTCAAAAATGCTAGTTAAAAGTATAAAAAATTGAAATTCAATACTTAAATTTGAAACCTTTTCAAAATTATTGGAATTATTTCCAAATAAAAGTAAGTAATTTATTAAATAATTTAATGTTTTTTTTTTTAAATTTGATTCTTAGAAAGAATTTTTTCGACAAATTTTTAAACAATTGAATATTTTTTCTTTCGACGAATTTTTAGCAAATTTTTAAGAATAATTATATTTTGCTAGAAATTCGATAAATTGTACCAAAAATAATTAAAATTTTGCGACGAGGTTTATTATGAAAATTATTGAATGCCAAAAACAAATTTATTATTTATAAAAATAATTGAATTTATAAAAAAACATGATATTTTTGTAAATTTAATGAATGCTAAGAAATTTATAAAAAATTTGTTTATAAATCTATTTCTATCCAATTTTTATATCCCATGAAAATAAGTTGTAAATGTTTAAGTACAATTTTTTTTGAAAATTGAATTTATTGTAGTAAATTTATGAAAATAGTAGATATTGAAAATAATAGGAATCAAGAAAATGTTTTTGAATAAATGCATTTTGGAGAAGAATTTTTTTATTTATAAAGATAATTGTAATTTTGACGAGAATTTTTGTTTTGCATTTTTAACATAATTGAACTTTTATTAGATGAATTTTTTTTATTTTAAAAATAATTGAATTTCTGCAATCATTTGTAATTTGTAACATCTCAAAAATTTAATATTTTAAAATGTTTTTAACTAAAATTTTTCTTATAAACCCATTATTTTTAACTGTTAATTAAATATATATATTGACAAATTTAATTAATTTGAAAAAGAATGTGAATTATTAACATATTTTAAAAATATAATTTTATAAAAATTTCAAATGCATTTCATGTAACATTGAAATTTTATAAAGTTTCAAATTAAAACCTTTTGAAAGTATCATCTTTTTTTTTAAATTTTTATTTTTTGTAACAATTTTTTAAAGAAACAAAAAAAAATTGCTTTGACTTCAAACATCGGCTGTGGATTCGTATTTAGTGTTAAAATTTACATTAAAAAGTTAAAATTTCTGTTATCCTGGTCTAAAGTTATTTGAAAACTGAATTCGAAAGAGAAGTGAAAAATCAGTGTAAAAAAATTAAAAGAAGGAAAATTAACTGTAGTAAAAGGTGGAGACTAAATTAAAAAAGGTAAGTTAAATAAAGGGCAAGAGAAGCAAAAAAAGAAAAAGGAAAAAAGAAGAATCAAAAGAAGGAAACTAAATTAACAAAAAGGAAAACTATAATAAAAAGCAGAAAGAATTTTTCTTTATAAAATAGCAAAAGAATATGAAGTAAACATTTCGCCTCAAAGAAAAATGAAAAATTGGAAAATTGAATGAAAAGTGTAGAAAAAAATAGTTGCACTGTTTAAAAAAAAGAAGGTAACAAAAAAAAAAGTAGAAAGAAAGTTCTCGTCTAAAGCAAGATCAGAAGATCTACTTAACGAGCGACTCACGTTCTTCAAACTCTGTTCACAGAAGGCGTCAAGCTTTGACTTTTCCTCTTCAAGAATCTGCATGTTCTTCAACTCTTTGTCCATGGCAAGTCCACTTTTACTGGCACCTCTCGACTTTTTTCTTTGCTTTTTCATCGTTGCTGCTGCTTTACTATAAGTCTCAGATCTTGTCTTGTGTTGCTGAAGAAATTTCTTTTGCTCGCTCTGTTCAAAATTTCAACAATCAATTGTTATTTATCATTTTTTCCACTTATTCACTAATTATCATATTTATGCATTTAGTTATTTATTTATACTGACCTGAACAACTTTAGTGTCCTTTTCCAAATTAGTTTCAAGTGGTACCAACAAATCAACATAGAACGCCTTCAGCTGAAACAAAAAAAATTTTTTTAATTACAAATTTATTTAGACAAAAACATACAGTCGTCTAAATTTCTATTACAATTATATAATGCTTGTTATTTACGTTAAATTAATTATTACTTCTATCTACTATTAATTAAATTAATTTTTTGTTTTATTTATCAATATTTTTCTTTACTTATAATTAAATTGTTATTATTATAATTATTATTATTATTATTAGCATTATTATTATTATTATTATTATTATTATTATTATTATTATTATTATTATTATTAATTACTTTTATTATTATTATTATTATTATTATTATTATTATTATTATTATTAAAATAAGTGAGTAATATGATATACAAATAAAAATAATCATGAAACTGAGAGTAAATCCAATTTACAGTGATATTTCAGAAAATCACAAAAAAAGGAGGAGTAAAAATTCGTTGCAAAGTAGTTACTTGCTTCCTTTGAAATTTCAAAAGTATACATTTAATAGCTTTGAAATATGATGTTGCTTTTTAAAGAAAAAGCTTCAAGGTAAAGACGTTTCCTTTAAGCACATTTCAACATAAAGTAAGTGAGCTTTTTTCAAAAAAAGCAAAAAAGAAAAAAAAATCTGGAACATTTACAGCCCACTAACATACAATGTTTTGACCTAATTTGAATAATATAATTAATTTTTTAAAAAATAGTATGCAATTAATTAAGGCAAAAGCGTCAAATTAAAAAATATTTCATGTAA
Source organism: Leptopilina drosophilae (assembly GCA_032873175.1). Classification (NCBI taxonomy): domain Eukaryota; kingdom Metazoa; phylum Arthropoda; class Insecta; order Hymenoptera; family Figitidae; genus Leptopilina; species Leptopilina drosophilae. The sequence goes on from CM065481.1 coordinate 52,928,479, forward strand.
AAATTATTTAGAAGGAAAATCTTTTTTAATTATAGCAAAAATCTAAAGTTTTTAATATTTTTTAATTAAATTCATTGAAAATTAAAATTTTATTAAATGTCAAATTAAAATATTTTTTTATCAAAGCAGTTGAATTTGCTAACATACATTTAATTAATTATTAAAAATAGCGTATTTTTAGAAAAGTGTTAATTAAAAACATTTAAAAAAATTGAATTCTTGAAAGGTTGCAAATAATTGTAGAAAATTCAATTATTTTTAAAAAGAATAAAATTCATATTAGAAACGTTCAATTATGGTAAAAAGTTCAAAGAAAATTTCTTCTCCAAAATTTAGTTGTTTACACAAATTTTCCACATTTCCATGATTTTCAATATCTACCATTTTAATAAATTTCCCTCAAAAATTCAATTATTAAAAAAAATTACTAAAATTGTTCACATAATTATTTTTATAAATAACAACAATTAAACATGAATTCAATTTTTAAAACAACTATTTTAATTTCTTCGCAATAATTCTATTAATTTCGTATATAATAAACTTTTTTTTATGAATTCAACTATTTTAAATAATAAATTTGTTTGAGGAATTTAATTAATTTTATAAATATACAATGATTTTCTCTCCACTTCTGCTATTTTAAGAAATTTTACTAAAGAACTCAATTATTTTAAAGAAAGTATAAAAATTGTACTCTTATATTTAATTATTTTTATAAATAATAAAAACTGCATTAATTCAATTATTAAAAAATCTTCTGTAAATTTCATCGCAATAATTCTATTATTTTTATAAATAATATACTTTTTTATGAATTCAATTATTTTTAGTAAAATTTTAATCGAATTCCTGGCAAAATGTAATTATTCTTAAAAATTTGATTAAATTTGTCCAAAGGAAAAAGAAGTCAATTATTTAAAAAATTCTTTATAAGAGTTAAATTTTGAAAATCATACAAAAATTATTTAATAAATTATTTACTTTTGTTCTTCAATAATTAAATAATTTTGAAAGAGCTTCAAATTAAAATATTTAAAAATTTGAATTTTCTATATTTTTAACCGTCAAAATTATAAAAAATTAATTAAGAGTTAAATTTTGAAAATCATACAAAAATTATTTAATAAATTATTTACTTTTGTTCTTCAATAATTAAATAATTTTGAAAGAGCTTCAAATTAAAATTTTTAAAAATTTGAATTTTCTATATTTTTAACCGTCAAAATTATAAAAAATTAATTGTTTTTGAAAAAATTTAATTTAATTTTTCGTTTAAATAATTTGAAGTTACATGCAAATTTTTCCAAATATGGAGATTTTTCCAAATTCATGGAAATTTTCCTAAACGTTCAAAAGAAGTGTTCAAAACGTTTTGGGTTTTTTAAATAGAATTTTATGAGAATGTTTCTAAATTCATAAGAACTTTTTTAACATTTTTTAAAAAAATTTTTCTTATCTATCAGTTATAGTAAATTTTTGTAAATAATTCGCTTCGTAAATTTTATGGGAAAATTTGTAAACATTTTTTTTACAGTGTATTTAATTGAAGAATTTCCGAGAAATCGAAATTTTATAAAATTGAAGTTCAAACAAATGTATTTGCTAATTTTCAAAAAACTTTTCCAAAAAATTATTAAAAATAATTGATTTAGAGAAGAATGTTTGTAAAAAATTCTAGAAAATAACAATTAAATTAAAATAATGAAAATAATTTTAAAGAAGTTACTGTTATAATATTCTGAATATAAAATTCTCCTTACTTATACTACTGATTCCAACAGTTTTAATTTTGATTCAATTTGTCTGACAAAAAATTATTTATCACTAAAAATACAAAAGTATTAAAAAATTGTCTAGTTGTATATTTAAATTTTAATAACTAATAAAAAAATTTCTTAGTTTGACTGTACATTGAAATTTATTTTCACTACTAATTTCAATAATATTTTTGTCTGTCTACAATTTTTTACTATAAATTAATACTAACACTTTATCTTTGTCTGTAAATTGATTTTTAACCAATGTTTACTAAAAATTATCGGTCTGACTATAAATTGATATTTTTATTGCTAATTACAAAAATTTTGTATTTGCCTTCAAATCTATTTTTATTACTAAATTATTAAAAAAATCTCCATGTTTGACCTTAAATTTATTTTCACTCCTAATTACTAAAAAGTTATTGGTCTAGCTATAAATTGATTTGTACTATTAATTACAAAAAATTTTTTTTTGTCCTACAAATTAATTTCTATTACAAATTAGAAATTACAAAATCTTTTAGTCTGACTTTAGATTAATTTTTACTACTAATTATTAACAATTATTATAGGTCTGACTGTAAACTGATTTTGCCTATTTATTTCGAAGTCTTTTTTATTTACTAATCTTGAAAAAAATAATTTTAACTGATTCTAATAAATTCTCAATAAATTTTACCTTTAATTATATTTTAGAAATATTTTTTTCTGATTAGATTCAAATATAAGAGTAAGAATTATTAAATGAATAGTTTTTATTTAGTATCATAAATAGTATCTCAATTAAAAATGGTGTTGAGTTTTTATTCTCATTGATCGTTCAACAATTTTTAATCGAATTAATTTTTTGCATTAAAAAAATGTTTTTCACCGAAAATGATCCACATAGTAATATATATATATGTATATATGTCGTTTTTTATTTTTGATTGAAGCTTAAAAAAAAATCCCGCTCTGTTTACGGTGTTATGAGCGAGGGAATCAAACTACTAAATCCAATAACCTTTCAGAGCATTGTAGATGCATAAATATTCCCACAGCAAAGCGACAGATCGACTGTTTTATACCACTCGCACATCAGTCTCACATCGCTCGTTTTCCAATAAAACATCTAAATCCATATCTGAATGTCAGAGGCACGAGATATATTTTATATTAAACTACCAATAAATATATAGTTCTTCTCCTTCAAAAAATTTTCCATGATCTCTCTCTCTCTCTCTTTTTCGTTTTTAATAAAACACTGATTAGAGGTTGAATTTAGTTTCTGCTTCTCATCAAAAAAAAAAAAATTTTTTTCCCTTTTTTTTAAATTCGTCTCACCACGAAATTCGTTTACAAAGTCAAGCACTTGAAATTCGAACGAATCTGCTGAAAAGCGAACGTCGAAAAGAGAGTAATGAGTTAAAAGGATGGGATAACAAGACTAACAAGCACTTTTTCGCAGCACTAGCAACACGAAATCGCAAGAGCCAGTGAATTTAACTTTTAATTCCCTACCTATCCTCTATCTTTTTTTTCAATTTTCCTACTCTTCTTCAATTTTTTTTTTTTTTGAGGGATTCATCGTCAATCAAAACATAATTCAGATGCGAAAGTTACACGATTTTATTGGATCGTTAATGGCTTTATTACCTTATACTACTTTTTCTCTCGGTAGCCAACTGTGTCATTTTTTTCGAGAGAGAAAAAGAGATATTTCACCTCAGTGGATTTATAGCTTATAAAAATCGTGACAATGTCGTGTTATTTTATCTTTGGTACTTCATAATGAAGATAAAGAGACTTGTTTTATTTTTACACTTCGTGGCTTAAATGTTATAATGCCAATAAAGTGACATTTTCTTTTGTTCACAAAATTAATGTGTCGAAAAATGCTCATTTTTCAGGGAAAGGAAATTATTTTTATATTACTAATTATTATCTATATTTCTGTATAGCTTTTTATAAAAATAAATTCGAAATCGTTTTTAAATTCAAATTGTAATTATTATTTATTCACTATAATTTTGTGTGATTATTAGGTACACACATTTTTAATTTGCGATAATAACTACTAATTAATAAATCAATAAAAAGTAGGATAATAATGAATTTATAATAATTATTAATAAATTTATAATTATTAATAAATTTATAACTATTAATAAATTTATAATTACTAATAAATTTATAACTATTAATAAATTTATAATTATTAATAAATTTATAATTATTACTAATTAATTTATAATTATTATTAAATAATTTATAATTATTCATTAATAATAATTTGTTACAATATAAGCAGTAAATAGTTTATAATTTTCTGAAAACTTATAAATGTTCCGCTTAGAATTAAAAAATTTTTAATTCAATTTTTTTCACAAAAAGAAAATATAAATTGAAATGTAGATTACTGCTATTATAACCACAATAATCGTATATTCTCAGACAGGGGATTCAAGGATAAGTCAGACAAAGTACTGTAAATAATTTAATTTTTATAATTCATAAAAAAATTGAATTTAAGTGTATTCGCTTTTATTTGTCTCATAAACTATGAAATCACCACGAATTCTAATAGAAACCATAATTTTTTCTATTTCTGACAATAATTTCATTTTACATAACTTTAATTTTAAATAATTAATTCTTGAACAACTATCATAAAATTATTACCGATTATTACTTAGGAATTATTTAATGAAAATGTTACTTTAAATTTTCTAAAATTAATTTAAGTTTAAAAGAGTTGCGTTTATAATAATCATAAATAAATGAACTTCACGAAATTTTAATTTGAAGTTTTATAAAAATTCCACTTTTAATGAATTTAAATGGAAAATTTAGAAAACTTAGATTTTTGCAAAATGTTAATAATCCAAATATTCATCTTAAAAGTAATTAAATTTGACAATGTACATTTTAATTAATTGTTAAAAATAAATAAATAATAGATTTATAGAAAAATTTTAATTAAAAACATTTTAAAAAATTAAATTTTAGAAAGGTTGCAAATGATTCCAGAAATTTAATTCTTTTCAAAAGAATTAAAATTCTTCTTACAGAAGTTCAATTTTATTCAAAATTTCAAGAAAAATTCGCGTGAAAATCATAATTTTCTTTATACATTATAAATAACAAAATTCTTTTCCAAAATTCAATTATTTAAAAAAAATTTCCTGATTGTAATGATTATCTATATCTACTATTTTAATAAATTTCACAACAAAATTAATTTATTTAAAAAAAGTTATTAAAATTCTACTCAAATAATTAATTATTTTCATAAATAATAAAAATTTCAAATGAATTCAATATTATTACAGAATTTTTTATAAATTTCTTCGCAATAATTCATTAATTTCGTAAATAATACAGCTCAATGCGGAATTTTAAATATTTTTAGTACAATTTTAATAAAATTCTTCCAAAAATGTATTTATTCTTAAAAATTTGATTAAAATTTGTCAAAAAATTTCAATTACTTAAACATTTAAAAAAAAAATTAAGAATTAATTTTAAACAACTTTTTAATTATTCAATAAATTATTTACTTTTGTACTGAAATAATTGAATAATTTTGAAACAGTTTCAAATTAAAACATTTAAAAATTTTTATTTTCTATACATTTAACTGACAATGTTGAAAAATTAATTTTTTTTTGGAAAAGTATAACTTAATTTTTTGTAATAATTTGAAATTAGATAGAAAGTTTTACAAATTCTCAAAAAGTTTTCTATATTTTCATAAAGAAATTTCCCTCAAAGTTTAAGAGAATTTTCCAAAACATTTGGGATTTTTTAACACTAATTCATGAGAATGTTTCTAAATTTATAAAATATTTTTGATATTTTTTTTAATTCCCTAATTTAGCTATGATAGTAAATTTTTCTAAGTAATTAGTGTAAATTTCCTTCCGTTTTTTTGAAAGTTTCTAAATTTTTCTTTTCAGTGTATTTAATTGAAAAAGTTCCGAATAATTGTAATTTCGTAAAATTGAATTTTAAGCAAATATATTTAAAAATTCTCAAAAAAACTTTTTCAAGAATTAATAAAAATAGTTGATTTAGAGAATAAATTTAGTAACAAATTCTAGAAAATAATAATTGCATGGAAAATTATGAAAATAATTTCGAAGCAGTTACAAAAAGAATATTCAATATTCTTAATATAAAATAATGATAATACTTTTACAAGTTGTGTAATTTAAGAAAGGTTTGAATTGGAAATTTTTAAAAATCTTAATTTCTGTAGAAAAATAATAATTATTAAATATTTGTTTAACAAAGAAGTTATTCATGTTTTTGGAATAATTTTTACAATGAATGAAATTCGTAAATAAATGTAACAGAAAATTTTTTTGAGTAAAAAATTTTGCTGTATTTTCTAATACTTTACTAATTTTCAATTAAAGTTTGCATTTTACAAATAGAATTTATAAACATTTTTTTCCTTTTTTTCAAATAAACTTTGTTTTTTATTAAAGCAAAAAAAAATGTAATTAAAAAATAGAAATGATGAAAATTATTTCGGCATGAAAATCGAAATTTAAAAAAAAACTTTAAGTAATTAAAATTTTTTCTTTCAAACAACTAATTTTGTTGGAGAAAAAAAAACAAAAGTTAAAGAAGGAACCTATTGTTGAATTAACAATTATTTCGTGAAAAATTCTGGGAAAATTCAAATAAAATTTTACAGTTATTTTAAAAATTTTTGTAGGCAAGAAAAATAGTAACTGAAAATTTTGAATGGCAGAGCAAAGAAAAATTATTATTATTCTTAATTAACATGGCAATGTTAAGTGTACGTCAATATTAGTTCAGATCGTAATTTATTTTAACATAATCTAATTTAATCTCCCCCTTGTATGACCGCGTCTACACACTATACACACATCGTGGTTTTATTTCATTAAAACGAGGTGAAAGAGAGTTTATATGAGCTTTACAAAAAGCTCTCAATGTCACGAACCTTCGTCGCGGTGAATTCTGCAAATGTACAAGGTGTCCATTAAATCACCATAAAGCAATTACACGAAATTAAATTTCAAGTAACTTTAAAATGTAAATAAACTTTTTTTCTATTATAGACATAATAATGTTACCTTCACGTGTTCTTATTATGTAAAGTGTCAGTTTCTAGAAAAATGCATTAGTGCATGCTAAAGTGTTTTTCGATTTTATTTACAAAAATTCATATATTTTGTTTTTCATTCTTAATTTTTAATTTTTACTGTGGCATTATTTATAATCTCTTCTTGGACTTTTTGTTTTATTTTCACAAAAGTTATGAGTAAATTTATTAGGGGTTTTTAGATTTTAGAAAACCTCTTTTTTCAGTATAGTTTTTTGTTGAAACTAATTTATTTCATAAAATATATCTTAATTTATATTTTATATTTTCAGATTTTTTTATGTAAGTTAAAAGTGAATTTTTAAGAATATTGAATTTTTACCATAAAATTACCATTTTTTGTTGCCATCTTGGTTCCGACATTTTTAATTTTTTTGAATCTAACATTAAATTCCGATTCAGTGACTATGGACAATTTTAACTATAATAATCTTCGTAGTATTTCGTTCATTCATTCTGTGCGCAGATTGAAGTTAGTTATAGTTATTCTTTTGTTTTTTATACGTTTTATAATTTATAATGATTATTATTTATAATGATAGTAAATTTCCTTTCCGTTAGCAAATTATCAAAACGAAACAAAAAAAACTCGTTTTATTCACTTCACAAAATTGACTTAAAAATTGACAAAATTCCATTCCGTATATTTTATTTTCCTGACTTTTTCCTAATTTTCATCAAAAATATTTACTTTTTTCTTATCCTGCTAATAAATTGAATTTATGCTACGAATTTTATTATTCATGAAACAATTTTAAATAATTTAATTCTTGCGAAGAATTTAAAGAAAATATTTGAAAATAATTGAATTTTCAATGAAAAATGTTATTATTTATAAAAGTAATTGAATTTTTCAGAAAAATTTTTCTATTTACAAAAATAATTTATTTCTTTAGGCAAATTTTGTTATTTATGAAAATAATTGAATTTTTCTAGAAATATTTTATTATTTATTAAAATAATTAAATTCTTGCAAAGAATTTTTCAAAAAATTTTGAAAATAATTGAAATTTTCTGAAGAATTTTATAAATTAAAAAAAAATTAACTTTTTTTAAGAATTTCATAACTTATGGAAATAGTTAATTTTTTTTGGAATATTTTTCTATTTTTATAAAAATAATTGAATTCTTGGGAAGAATTTTTTAAAAAATTTGGAAAATAATTGAATTTTTCTGAAAAATTTTATAAATTTTGAAAAAAATTGAATTTGTTTAAGAATTATATTTCTTCTAAGGATTTTGTAATTCATGAAAATAATTGAATGCTTCAGAGAAATTTTATTAATAATTGTTGAAAAAATAATTTAATTACTTTCGAAGAATTTTATTATTTATAAAAATAATTTAATTCTTCTAAAGAATTTTATTATTTATAAAAATAATTTAATTCTTCTAAAGAATTTTATTATTTATAAAAATAATTTAATTCTTCTAAAGAATTTTATTATTTATAAAAATAATTTAATTCTTCTAAAGAATTTTATTAATTAGGTAAATGATTAAATTCTTGCGGCGAATTTTATTAAAATTGATGAAAATAATTGAATTTTTTCCTAGAATTGGTTATTTTATAAAAATAGTAGATATTGAAAATCATTGAAATGTGAAAAGTTTTTAAAGATAATTAAACTTTACAAAGAATTCTATTAAAAAATTTGACAATTAATTTTAAAAGGAATTGAAATCTTCATAAGAATTTTATGAACATTATTTTAAATAATGAATTTTTAAATGTTATGAAAATTTTATTAGTTTAAATAATTGAATTCTTGTCAAAAACTTTATTTGCGAAAGTAACTGAATTTTACGATTATGAAAATAATTAAATTCATGCTTAGAATTTAATTAAATATTTTTTTGAAAAAATGGAATTTACTTGAAAAATTTTATAATTATTAAAAGTAATTGAATTATTGGGAGAAATAAAGTGCATAAAATTTTGTTTAATAAAATTGATTTTTTTCAAAATTAGCAAATTAAAAGTAGTGGAAATTCTCTAAAAAAATATTGTTTATATTCTTTGTTCGGAAAGTTAAATACCTATATATAGCTAATAATTTTTTTTACCTTCTCTATTCTTTAGAATAATTAAAATTTTCGTAAGGAAGTTTTTTTTTAATTTAAGTATCAGATAACAATTTTTGTAAAATTCAATTTTCCTCGTACAAGAAAGTTCAATTATTTTCAATTTTGAAAATCTGATGCCAAATTTGAAATTAGTATCGAAATTTGTTAAAGTTTTTTTATATACTTTAAAGTTTAAAAATATAATATATTTTGAAAATTTAATTCTAATTAGTTTTTGAGTTATGTGTCATAATAAGTATTTCTTTAAAATTACTTAAATTTAAATGACTTGAATTTGTTTACAATAAACATTGCAGCACAACATTCACAAAACTTTGCTAGTTTTAAATACTTTTGGTATCCATATTGGATACGCCATTTTGAATTTTATTAAATCTTACATTGAATTCCAAAACTTTCCAAGTAAACATTTTTTGACAAACTAGTTTATTTTTTTTTTTAATATTTGTCCCCATATTTGCGTATTTCTTTAATTTTCACTTATTTTGATTATTTTGACAATTTTTCAAATATTTTTAATTTTTAATTAACAAAGTAGATTATGAAAATTTCTAAGGTGGTCCAAAAGAATGCAGTTTTGTGATTAAAAAATAAATTAACACTAAATTCACAAAAATATTATTATTGATAGTTTTGTATCAGATTTAAATAAAAATATTAATTTTCAAAAAAAAAAATAATGATGAAAAAATATATTATTTATTCATACAATTTACATGAGATTAAAACTTTTTAGATAAATCATTTTAAATTGTACTTTATATACAACATAAAATTTAATTATAGGAAGAATTTTAATTTAATTTAATTTTAATTAAATTTATTTTTTATTTAATTTTAGGAACAATTTATTGAACCATGTTAGAATATATTTTATTTTCTTTAAAATAATTTTTGTTAATTATTATACATTTTTTGTATATTTTTAATGTTCATAAATTGTTCATTTTTCAAAAGTAATTTAATATTATCACTTTTAATCGATTTCTCGTCTTTACACGACGTTGAAGTCCACAACGCTTATCAACGAAAAAAATTATTCACTTAATAAATTAAAAAAAAAAACAATATTTCCATAAAAATATTTAGAAAAAATGTATTGATGCTTCTGTTATTATAATAATTGTTATATAAATAAATATTTAATTTAAAATAATTTTGGAAAAAGTTAAACAATTTTTTTTCGTTGATCAACGTTGTGGACTTCGACTTCGTGTATTTACCGATTTCCAACACTGAAAAAACCTAGTCTCAAAATGAGTATCATACGCTACTCATTTTGAGTTGCAACAAAAATGAGACTCTTAGGTGGCGCCACGTTTTATGGCGTTTAACATAGTCTCATTTTGAGATGCAACAAAAATGAGACTGGGTTTTTTGTGTGAAGTGATTTATTATGATTTATTTTTGAATTATTAAAACTTTTGCACATCATTGTCATTTTTAATGATAATTTAGACTTTCTTGCAAAATTTCAGGTCAATTTATTAAATTTTTCAAATAGAAATATGGTGGAAAAAATTAAGATTGAATTTCTAATTTTATTTTTGAAAAATAATTCACCTTTTCAACTATTTCAAAGAAGCCAAGGACAGCGGTTTTTGTAATTATAAAAAATGTTTCTATTCATATTTTAGAAGATCTTTCTTCTACAATTGATTACAGTAATTAGTCAAAGTACAAATATAATTAAAAAAAAAACCAAAAATAATCTTTGATTTATCTTAAAAGTTAAGCTTAATGTGTTTCATAATTTTCAAAAGGATTACGTTTCGCCACGTTATTTTTCAGCCTATATTTCAATCTTCTCATTGCTCTATATATACGTTTTTCTTTTTTCTCTCTCTCTTTTTCTCTGAAAAGCAGCGCATCCCCTCCGACTCTGTGTAAATTTGAACAAACTGAAAGCTCCCGCTAGTACTTTCGCATTCCCCTTCCACTTGCTTTTTTTCCTTTTTATTTTAGCAGGCAAGTTGTCTGTGTACATCCGTCTAGCCAGAATCCTCAACATCCATGAACGCGGTAATGCTGAACGACCACAGAAGATTTCCGAGGTTTCACCCTTTGACCTCTTCTCCACTCACTTGTTTATCCTATGTTTTCACCTCTTTCCTTACCCACGGATCTTATTCACTTTAAATATACTTTAAGCATCAGGATTTCACGATTCATGACTCACAGAAATCCTTCTTTTTTTGCCCCCCTTAAAAAAAAAAGGAAAACATGATCCCGACCTTTTATACAAATAATGTTCAATTTTTATAATTTAATTGGATTATCAAGTAGAAATCCACAATCTACACCTTTTTTACAAAAAAAAAAGAAAACTTCTCACAAAACTGGCTCTTTTCCAAGAAACGAACGCCAGGAAAATTCCCATGAGGAAAATAAAAAAAAAATAAAGGTATATAACTGTGCGGATATCTTAGCCACTGGAAAATATCGACTTATCATTAATTCAGAAACTTTTTTTGTATATATGAAACAAGAAATATGAAACATTAAGGGAAATGAAGAAAAAAAATTATTCGACCTTTTCATGCTTCGATATTGCGAATAGGAAGAGTTTTTTTTCTTTTTTTTCCTAGTAAATTTCGCTCGCCTTTGTAAACAAAATCGTTTCTGAATGCTACGATTCAATTTATAGTCACTTAAATTGCTCTACTCTACTGACTTATTATTTTGCTTTGCGGTGAATAATTTCGTGTGCAAGTGGCCACTTTAGCTTTAGAATTGAGGCTATTTTTGAGAAAGAAAGCAATAGAAAAAAGAACAAAGCAAATTAGTACAAGTGCTATGGCAAGGGATTTTCTTCAATTTTTTTTCAAATGAAAGTAGTTGACAAGTATTTCTTTTAGAATTTTTCAAATAGATTTTAATTATACAATTCTTCACTTAAAGTGACTTTTTTTAATGCAAATTTCAAAATTGCAGTTACTCAAAATTTCTATTTATTTCATTAATTATTATTATCATGTTTTATAATTATAATTACATGTAAAATATACTATCATTCATTCCTAATTAGCAAAATTTGTGGTAGAACTGAAAAGAATTACGAAATAAAATTTATATTCCTATTCCTACAATTTATGATCTAAATTACGATCACACATGGATGATTCTTCTCAAAGTGAACTTTTGTTATGTCTTAAATAATTATACAAAATCTACTTTTTAATAATTATTATCAATTTACATCTAGAAAATAATAATTGCATTGAAAATTATGAAAATAATTTCGAAGTAGTTACAAAAACAATATTCTTAATATAAAATAATAATAATTCTTTTATAAGCTGCTTAATTTAGGAAAAGTTTGAATTTGGAAATTTTATAAACCTTAATTTCTGTCGAAAACTACTAAATACTAAATAATTGAATATTTATTTAAAAAAAGAAGTTTTTTATTTTTTTTTATTTTATTTTATTGAAATTAATCCAACAGTCCGAAGACCAATAAAAGGATTATACATAGTATTTATAAAGATGCGTCTATTTAACATAATTTATTGCTGTTTTCGAATAATTTTTACAATTATAGAAATTCGTAAATAAATGTATCAGAACATTTTTTTGATTAAATATTTTTACTTTATTTGATTGTTTTCTAAGGCTTTAAAAATTTTCAATTAAAATATGCATTTTACAAATAGAATTCATAAACATTTTTTTCCTACTATTTTCAAAACATCTTTGATTTTTATTAAAGCAACAAAATTGTAATTAGGAAATAGAAATGATGAAAATCATTTCTTTATGAAAATCGAGTTTTTTTTCTAAAAATATTTAAAAAACTGAAATTTTTTCATTCAAACAACCAATTTTTTAAAGAAAAAAAAAACAAAAGTTAGTAAGCAGACTTATTATTAAACTGACAATTGTTTCGTGAAAAATTCTGGGAGAATCCAAATAAAAAAATTTGTGGTAGAAGTGAAGAAGATTGAAGAAATATAATTTATATTCCTACTCCTAAAATAATTATCTAAATTATGATCATAAGTGGATGATTCTTATGAAAGTGACATTTTTGATGTTTTCATTAATTTTACAAAATCTACTCTTCAATAATTATTATCAATTTCCATCCAGAAAATAATAATTGCATTGAAAATTATGAAACTAATTTCAAAGCAGTTGCAAAAACAATATTCTTAATATAAAATAATAGTAATACTTTTATAAGCTGTTTAATTTTAAAAAAATTGGATTTGGAAATTTTAAAAATCTTAATTTCTGTTGAAAACTACTAAATAGTAAATAATTAAATATTTATTTAAAAAAGAAGTTATTACTGTTTTGGAATAATTTTTACAATTAAAGAAATTCGTAAATAAATGTAACAGAACATTTTCTTGATTAAAAATTTTTAATTTATTTTCTAAGACTTTAAAAATTCTCAATTAAAATACGCATTTTACAAATAGAATTCATAAACATTTTTTTCCCCTATTTTTAAAACATCTTTGAATTTTATTAAAGCAACAAAATTGTAATTAGGAAATAGAAATGATGAAAATTATTTCATTATGAAAATCGATATTTTTTTGTAAAAATATTTAAAAACTGAAATTTTTTCTTTCGTAAAACCAATTTTTAAAATTTTTTTTATAAAAATAGTTAAAAACTGAAATTTTTTCTTTCATAGAACCAATGTTTTTAAGAAAAAAAAACAAAAGTAAGTGAACAGACTTATTATTGACTTGACAATTGTTTCCTGAAAAATTCTGAAAAAATTGAAATTAAAAAAATTTGTGGTAGAAGTGAAGAATGATGAAATCCAATTTATGTTACTACTTCTAAAATAATTATATAAATTATGATTATAAATGGATGATTCTTATGAAAGTGACATTTTTTATGTCTTGATTAATTTTACAAAATCTACTCTTCAATAATTTTTATCAATTTCCATAGTAAAAATTTAGCACTTATTCATTTAAAATAGAAAATTAAATAATTTTATTTAACTGAATTTATGTAATAACTAAATTACTTTTATCTCCGAAGCCTTTTCAACATGTCTCCAATAGGACTTCTATAAGAAAACTTAATTTTTATGGGTTTTTTCAAACTCTCAGCAATTTTTTAAAAATAGTGTCAGAAAGTACATTGTTTTTTCTATCATTATGTAAATATTAAACATTTTTAGATCTCATTTTTATTTTTGATAAAAATGTTTAAACTTTGTCTTCAGTTTTAGGTAAAAATTACTTCACAATGTTTACTGATATTTTATACATTTAAAATATCTTAAACAAAATTTTAATGCACATTAAAATAAAGCTGAGAATCTGACGATTAATTTTCTTCTATTTTATATATAAAAAGAAGAAAAATTATTGCTGTTATAAATAATCGAAATTTACATTTTGCTCCGAATAAAAATTAATTTTATGTCCGAAGCCTTCTTCTTAATAAATATCGGAATTTGGAAGTAACTTTAACAGAATATTTCGATAGTAATATAGAATAAGAGTGTAAGATTTGTAGATTTTACTAAAAAAACATATTTTAATTGTGTCCTAATGTAAAATAAATGTGAAAAAAATTTATTTTTCATCTCTAAAGTCTTTTTCTTGAAATATGCGAGTTTTTCTTTTGTTTTTAGTATTTATTGCTTTTAAAAAATTAACCCAAATTACTATCTATTAAATTAAATACTTTAAATAAATTTACAGTTTAATCGAATTGAATATATTTGGTAATAAAATATGCAAATTATTAATTTTTAAGCAGTGTAACTTTATTTTTTTAAGAATTAATTTTGCGCTATTTAAAAATCTTACTTTTGAGTATGAAATTAAGTAGTTTTAATAGAAAAAATAAAAAATATTTAATTAAAAAAATAAATTGAAAAACTGAAGTTTAATTTTCACATTCAGAAGAATCACCCAAACAAACATAAGTTGAATGTTAAGTACTATTCACAGTACCAATATCCCAACCTTAAGTCGAGTTCATACCCTCAAATCGCTAGTCTCCCCTACATAAATACTCCTTTCAACTAAATTCTAAAAAATATCCTTTCATTTTTTATGTTTGTTCAAAAAAAAAAAAAAATTATTTTTTCGAGGTGATATTCGCACACGTTTTCAAATGTAATCTACAAACTGCTGGAGCCATTTCTCAAAGTTCTGGCACTATCTTCATTCTGTGTTTGGTGTAGAAACAAACAAAAGCACGCGCGAGATTATCAGAGAGCCTCTAGGTTTATTTTCCATTGGATGCGTTATCCGAAGCTGTGGATTCAGAGAACATTCTCTGATTTCGCAAGAGTTTCTACTATTAGGAAATTGAGATGAAAGTTGGCAAATATTAAAGTTGAGATCGTTATTCGGCAGGAACTTAAAGTGGATTTATATATACACTGATAAAAAAATTGCTATCATCCCAATTTTCTTTCTTTCCTTCTATATATATATTTATTTTACTGTCAGTGCAGCGATTAAAGAATTAAAGAATAAGAATAAAAATTATTAGATAACTATATTTACATTTTAAATTAGAATCTAAAAAGTAATATTTTTGATTTCTAGCAAATTGTAAATTAATAAAAACTGAATTAGCAACAACTGAATTAAAATTTTAATTTAAAATTTTAATTTAAAATTTTAATTTAAAATTTTAATTTAAAATTTTAATTTGAAATTTTAATTTACATTTGCAATTTACAAATAGAATTTGTAAATTTGTAAACATTTTTTCCTTTATTTAATTAATTGATTAATTTTAATTCATCATCAAGTTCAATTTATCCTAAATCTCATTTTTTCATAAAGAAAATTTGATCCCTTTCGAATTTCATAGAAAATAAGTTTGAAAACTGCGTTAAATTTATAGAATGAAGAATATAAAAAGAATTAAATCACTGTTGTAAAATTTAAAACGAAAAAAGTAAGTCGTGCAATAAAACAATTTAAGTTCTTGATAATTCCCCTGTCTCATTATACTAATGACTATATATGTATATAAATAGAGGAACTAAAGACAAAAATTGTCCCTTAAATTGAGTTTGAACGCTAATAAAACCGAATAGACGAACTTTTAAAGGCATTTAGAGTTAAGACTCTTAATTTTGAGTGCGTTCTAACTACATAACGAGGGCAATTAAAGACATTTACAAAGTTTCTCTTCGCTAATTTTCACAGGACGCAATTTTAAATAAGCCCAAGTGCTATATATATTCAAACTTTGATGGATATTCCATGGAAATTCAATATTTATACTTATTTTCGCCCAGTACTTTTTTTCCATTCATACACTATATCCATCGAAGACAAATTAGTCTTTTTTTTGCTGCCAAAAGACAAAAAGAAAGCCATTCGTTCCCCTTTAAGGAAAATTTGCTAAATGGGTCATTCTCCATGAAACCGACAATTTGGTTATTGTTATTTTTATTATTTTTTTTTTTTTTTCAAAAAAAATAAAAATCATAATGTAAATTTTAAGTATGATAGTCAAGAATGAAATATCTGTTACGGGCCGGACAAAGTGTTTGTAATTTTTGTATTTTTTAAACAAAGTAACTATTCACGCATCCATGTAGCATAATTAGTTGCCATAGTTTTGTTATGTTAACAAAATTAATAGTTGAACTGATAGAAATTGTTTTTTGTTTAATTCAAGATTTAGAAATCTACTTCAGGAAATTTATGCAGTAATTTATGGTAATTTATAGAAATTTATGGCAATTTATAGAAATTTATGGTAATTTATACAGTCTTTTATAAAAATTGTGAGGTAATTCATAATATTATTACAAAACATAATTCAAGATTAGAAAGACTAATGCAGGAAATTTATAGTAATTTATAAATTTTTGAGGTACCTAAATAAATTTTTTTGAGTAAATAAAAGAAAATTTTAAAAACTATTTTTTAAAATTTATGGAAATTTGTAGGGTAATTTATGGAAATTTATGTTGTAATTTATGAAAACTTATGGAAATATATGTTGTAATTTTATAAATTATTTTAAATCATTTATCGTAATTTATAAACATAATTTAAATGAAAATAAATTCTTGTCAACTTTCAGAAATTAGTGCGTTAATTTATGAAAATTTATAAAGTAATTAATGTCACAACTTACTAAAATTATAGTTTAAACAAGGTAACTATTATTTGTTTAATTTTATTTAGAAAAAATTACAAAAATTGTTGTAATTATACACTTGTTTAAACCACAAGTTCAATGAAAGACAAAAAAGGCTTCACCATGACGCAAAATAAATACTGTTTTTTAAAATAAATTATTAGCAATTTTCAATAATACGACTATACATTATTTGCTAAAAAAAATTATTTATTTTTGATTTATTTTGAAAAATGTGAAAGCTTCACCATGACGATTCTGTGATTCCCTGTACAATGTTGACGCTTAAAACGTAAAAAAAATGAAAAAAAGTATAACAATTTTTTTCTTTCGTAGTGAAACACTATTGAGGGAACTAAATTGTTGCTTGTACTAAAGAATACCAAAATTCTGATTTTATTTTTATGCAATATTTCAATTTTTTAAAAAGGCTTCACCATGACGCACAAAACTGGGGACAAGAAATAACATCAGAAAAAAAATTAAAAAATAATTTTTTTTTACAACCAATTTAATTTTTTCAATTTTACACACTTAGACATTAAAAAAATGTTATCAATCATTATTTTTATTTGAGAATTTGACTAAAAATATTTATTTTTGTTTTGTAACTGACCCTTGTGACAGGCTTCACCATGACGATTTGGCTCTTAAATTTGCATTTAAAAAAAACATTTAATCTTAGAAATTAATGTGGCTATAGGTTTTTGTTTGTAATCACCAGAGTTACTATTTTACGTTGGATTCATTATTATATGTGCAATCTGCTTCTTAAAAAACACTAGGGACATGAAATTGTCGGTTTCGTGGAGAATCACCCAAATACATCATATCGTTGACAAAAATTGAGATTTATTTATTCAATGAAAAAGTTGGTTTTTTCAAAATCTTGGCAAAGCAATTTCTCACTCATCCCCTTCGAGTTTACATTTTTTTCCCTTTCCACCAAAGACATGAAGTGAAATAAGAGTTTCTTTTTGACCTTGAGAAGTCTTGAGCTAATTTGGCGCTATTCCATCGCCGTCGTCGTCGTCGACTGCAATTCAATTGATAAAAACCAAACCCTACAAGTTTCTTCTTTTACGAGCATCTTACATGCTTCTGAGATGAAATTTTTGGCTCGATTAATGGCTTCAATTTTTTTTTTCAAACCCGAACGAGAATAGTAAAGATAAAATAATACGAGTTTTTAAGTATTATTATACTCTTTGGGATAAGTGCCGATAATTACTATTTTTATCACAAGGTTTTTATTTAACTTTTGTAAACTTTAGTATTTTTTATATCAAAATTTCGGTTTGTTGCACTTTTTTCCTAATTTGGAAATACTTTTACAAAATTTAATATACATTTTTT